>CM077654.1:19758085-20255585 GCA_039707465.1 Rhabdophis nuchalis | reverse complement strand
CATGGGCTCAACTCTCCCTCGCGTGACAGGTTTTGCTGGACGAGTTGCACGCCTCACCACTGATGCTATATAACCTACTCAGCTGGCTTAGTAGGTTAGTTTTTGTGTGGCTTAATACGTTGGGTAAACTTAGTTCACTCTGATTACTTTAGAGTTCCATATCCCTTCTCAACCCTAAAGCTGGATTATTTATTTGTTGCCAATATTTATTCTTGTGGACCTTGAGTGGGCCATTATATAAAACTTGACACAAGAAATGCAACTTGACACAAGAATGCAAGTAAGATCCCATAATGCGGCTCCTAAGGAAAAACCTAAGGCCCAAAGCAAATTCAGACAGAATTGTTTCAATGTATTTGTCAAGTTGTTCACCATCCATATTTCCAAGGAGTGTGATGGGAAAATGAGAAGGGGGTCATGTTTTCAGTAACTAGGAATGTTTTTGATTAATGTTTCCAGTTCTTTGAAGTAACACACACCATTCTCCGTATTCCAAACCCAATGTTTGAACTGTATGTAAACCGATTCCCTATTTGGGAGGTCCCCTCACTTTGCATCCATGGGGTTCCTCTCTTTACCTGTGCACAAATAAAGAGATACTAAACTACCTGCCTGGCATGGATCCTATTTAGGAAAGGCACACAGAGCTAAGGAATCTTGCCAATATTCTAACAAGTGTTAACAAGTGGGGCTTTATCCTTGCCCTGTGAATCTCAGATCCCCTTCAGAGACATCTAGAGCAGAGACCAGGTCTTTCCTGGCAAGGGATCACCCAAGAGATCCCAGCACCGGGCAGTTTAGTACAGGTAGGGGGCACTCCATGAAACTTTTGATAGCTAGACCTCAAACAAATAAGAGGAAGGACTTTTTCACCCAGAGGATCACTGGTCTATGGAACTCCCTGCCAGAAGAAGTGGTGACAGCTGTCAGCCTCAACATCTTTAAGAAAGGATGAGAGGAGTTCATGGAGAACAAGGGTATCCATGGCTATCATGATGGATGCCTAAGGACACCCTCCGGGTTGAGATAGGCAGGATATCTCTCAATGCCCTTTGCAGGGAATCATAAGCAGGTGAAGACATCTGCTTGGGAAGACCCTGAAGCAAATGGGGAGCCACTGTGGGAAACAGAATGCTGGACTGGATGGGCTGTGGCCTCTTCCAGCAAGGCTGTTCTTATGTTCAGAAAGGAAGGGAAGGGAAGGGAAGGGAAGGAAGGAAGGAAGGAAGGAAGGAAGGAAGGAAGGAAGGAAGGAAGGAAGGAAGGACGGAATGAAGGAAGGAAGGAAGGAAGGAAGGAAGGAAGGAAGGAAGGAGTTCATGGAGAACAAGGGTATCCATGGCTATCATGATGGATGCTTAAGGACACCCTCCGGGATGGAGAGATAGGCAGGATATCTCTCAATGCCCTTTGCAGGGAATCATAAGCAGGTGAAGGCATCTGCTTGGGAAGACCCTGAAGCAAATGGGGAGCCACTGTGGGAAACAGAATGCTGGACTGGATGGGCTGTGGCCTCTTCCAGCAAGGCTGTTCTTATGTTCAGAAAGGAAGGGAAGGAAAGGGAAGGGAAGGGAAGGGAAGGAAGGAAGGAAGGAAGGAAGGAAGGAAGGAAGGAAGGAAGGAAGGAAGGAAGGAAGGAGTTCATGGAGAACAAGGGTATCCATGGCTATCATGATGGATGCTTAAGGACACCCTCCGGGATGGAGAGATAGGCAGGATATTTCTCAATGCCATTTGCAGGGAATCATAAGCAGGTGAAGACATCTGCTTGGGAAAACCCTGAAGCAAATGGGGAGCCACTGTGTGAGACAGAATGCTGGACTGGATGGGCTGTGGCCTCTTCCAGCAAGGCTGTTCTTATGTTCGGGAAGGGAAGGGAAGGGGAAGGAAGGAAGGAAGGAAGGAAGGAAGGAAGGAAGGAAGGAAGGAAGGAAGGAAGGAAGGAAGGAAGGAAGGAAGGAGTTCATGGAGAACAAGGGTATCCATGGCTATCATGATGGATGCTTAAGGACACCCTCCGGGATGGAGAGATAGGCAGGATATTTCTCAATGCCCTTTGCAGGGAATCATAAGCAGGTGAAGACATCTGCTTGGGAAGACCCTGAAGCAAATGGGGAGCCACTGTGGGAAACAGAATGCTGGACTGGATGGGCTGTGGCCTCTTCCAGCAAGGCTGTTCTTATGTTCTTAGGTAGTCCTTGACTTATACAACCATTTGTTTAGTGACCACGTGAAGTTACAATTGCACTGAAAAAAGCAACTTATGACTGTCTTTCACGCTTCCGAGCATTGCAGCTTCCCCATAGTCACGGGTTCAAAATTCAGATGCTTAGCAACTGGCATGTCTTTATGACGGCCGCAGTGTCCCAGGGTCATGTAAATTGCCTTTTGCGGCCTTCTGACGAGCAAAGTCAACGGGGAAGCCAGGTTCACTTAACAACCGTGTTACTAATTTAACAGCTGCAGTGATTCACTTAACAACTGTGGCATGAAAGATCGTAAAACAGGGCAAGACTCACTTAACCACTGTTTTGCGTAGCAATGGAAATTTTGGGGCTCAGTGGTGGTTGTAAAACGAGGACTACCAACACTTATTCATTACAGCAATTTGTAACATTTTAACACACCCATCTTCCTCACAATTAATGCAGTGCAATGCGATGAATATCCTATTCTGGATTTTCACCTGAGGTGAAAGTTACCGTCTGCAGTGGTTCACTTAACCATTGTCTTGCTTAGCAATGGAAATTTTGGGCTTACCATAATTTTCAGACTATAAGACGCACCTTTTGGGCAGGAAAGCAAGCAGGGGGAGGGGAATGTGCCTCTGCCTCCCAGCATCCATCCGGTATTGATCTGATCTCTTTGCCACAGCCCATTCACTGCCGCCTCCGCCCGGTCGTTGCCACCGCTGCCCACTTACTGTGACCCCTTCCCCAGGGCCCATTCTCCATAGCCCATTCGCCACCGCAGCCCATTTGCCATGACCCATTCACCGCATCAGCCCCCTTCCGCCCTGCTGCCGCAATATTCAGAATATAAGATACATGGACGTTTCCACCCACTTTTTGGAGGGAAAAAAGTGTGTCTTATACTCTGAAAAATACGGTAATCGTGGTCGTAAGTCGGTGACTACCTGTAGTAAAATTACGCGCTGTTGTTGTTGTGGGTGAAATATTTCAGCTGTCAGATTCGGCAAGGGAACTGGAGGACGTTAAGGGAAAACCATCCTTCAAGGAGACTAGCCCAGGCAATTAACCCTCTTTCTGGAAAGATAGAGTCGGTGATCAGCAACAAGGCTCCCTTTGTGTGCTTTTAGAGCCGGTCTGAAAAGAGCCGAGAAACAAAAACCAGGCTGGTCTTTTGTTCGAGGCTGCCATTTTTCTTCCCTCCTGCCTGCCCTCAATCAGGAGAAAAAAAGCCGTCTTGATCAGGGAGAGGCTCTGAATGGAATTCTTGGAGCCAAGTTGTCTGAGAAGGCCGAGAAGGAGGAGAGGTGGGGGGGGGGGAGAAAAGATCAGGCTCTCTGCCAAGTCAGAAAGGGGAAGAATCCCCCCCCCCCCCCGTGCCATCTTCCCAAGCACTGAGAAAAGTAGCCCATTTGGGGGAATCTACTCAATGCACTGAGGGGCGCAGTGGCTCAGTGGCTAAGACGCTGAGCTTGTCGATCAGAAAGGTCAGCGGTTTGGCGGTTAGAATCCCGAGCGCCGCATAACGGAGTAAGTTCCCATTACTTGTCCCAGCTTCTGCCAACCTAGCAGTTCGAAAGTATGTAAAAAATGCAAGTAGAAAAATAGGAACCACCTTTGGTGGGAAGGGAACTGTGTTCCGCGCACCTTCGGCGTTGAGTCATGTCAGCTACATGACCAAGGAGACATCTTTGGACAGCGCTGGCTCTTCAGCTTTGAATCGGAGATGAACACCGCCCTCTAGAGTCAGGAACGACTAGCACATTTGTGCCAGTCGTTCCTGACTCTACATTTACTTTTTACCCAATGCACTGGATCCTAAACTAATCCAACTGTCTGGGGGAATCCAATTGCCAAAGCCATCAAAACGTGGAACATGCGTTAAAAAAAACCCACACAACTTTGCAAGTCTCCTGAAGGATGATTCTAAACTGTAGCCGACAGCTGACCTCAGATTTAGCGCTGTAAACTCCCACTCCATAATTTGCTGATTTCCTTTCCTTTCCCACATTCTCCAAAACCGCCCTTTTGTTGAATGGGGAACAGAGGAAAATATTAACATGGACATTTTCCACACACACACAGATACACGGCCATTCCATGTTTTTCCAATTCAATTGCAAACCTACACACGAAACTCGTGAATTTTGTTTTGCTTTGAGCTTGCCTTGTGTTTTTGATGCCTTTAGAATATTGCATTTAGCCAGCCATTCTGGTTAATTTATGGTCCAGTGCATTCTGCGCAAACCCAAAGTTAGGTTTAACTCAAGACCCAGGTCAATGGGTTGTTGGAACGTGACCAAAAGGTCCCTCTTTTTTATTGTTATTAATTTTTTAATTAATTACATTTCTTCGTGCTTAATAAACATCTGGGTATTTAATGTGCTTAACAATACATATTACATTCTTAATCTCCCCCTCTTTTTCCCAACCACTGATAAAATAGATTCTACCTCGTGTTTCATGCTTAATACACATCTGGGCATTTAATGTGTTTAACAATACATATTACATTCTTTTCTCCCCTTCTTTTTCCCAACCACTGATAAAATAGATTCTACCTCGTGTTTCTAACCATTGGTAGAATCTATCCCATTGTAGCATAGTTTTCTGTATCTCCTTTATCTTTTATTATTTATATTATCTATCCATTTCCGCACAGACTTCTATCTCCCTTATCGTCTCTTTTCTCAGAAGGGGTGTTTTCGCTCTTCCACTGCTGCGCATACGCAATTCATCCTGTGAATTTTGCTCTCGCGTGATTGACCGTGGGGATGCTATGTTGGCCATAAGGGAGAGGAGCCGTTGTAAGTCCTTGTTGTCACTTTGAATTGTCACTGAAAGAAGGGTTGTAAATTGAATTCTGCTTATTCCAGCGGTGGTAGTAACACCGTTGTGAATCTTTAGAAGTAGGCCAGGATCAAAACCACGGAGCGCATCAAAGAGGAGAATGAAAATGTCTCACAAATGGCTAGTTTCTCCTCTTGTTTTTTTATTTTTTATTATTTCAAATGCAGTCGGACTGTTATAACTGCAGGCAGGGAGAGTGGATTCAATTCCCCCACATGGAAAGGAAATCTCCCCGTCCCCCGTGGGCCAGAAAGTCACAATATGCAAGGTTTCTGTATGCAAAGTTGCTGCCTCCTTCCCTACGGAGTCTTTTTGCCCATCCCAATTTCTGAGATGCTATTAATATGCAGAGCAGCCTTTGGGGAAGAGCCCAGCTGAATGGGAATTGCAACTTCAAAGCAGCCATTTTTAGCTCATTCCTATGGACGTCAGCAGCTGAACTTTATCTTTTAGGCAGTCTGGTCATGAATGGGAAGGGAAGCTCTTGAGGAACGCCGAAGCTCTTTCAGCCAAAGAGGCGTTGCAACCCCCCCTCCCCAGCCGCCGCTGCCACCCCCCACCCAGCCCTCCTCTTCCCTGGGAGATTAAGACTTTGTCTGGGCCACAGCAGTGGGAGGAGGGGGAATGAAAAGACGAGGGTCGCCCATCGGAAGCCGGTCTTGCATTATTCAAGGAATTAGATGGCCAATCTCTTCTCACGCTTTGGCTTTTTTGTTTTCTCCCCTGGATAGGCTGCCCAACAAAGCTTCGGTTTGCTAACCGCTGCTATTTATATTTTCCTAAGAATGCGTATGCCGGTCCAAGCGGGTGATTGTAGATAAAAAATGATGCTAGACTTTCCCCCCACCCACCCAAATTTTTTTTTTTAAATTATTCTCTTACATACCATTTTAAGTATACATTCACATAATTGTTATTCTTCTTTACATTTGTCATTCTCATACATTTGTTATTTCATTTAATACAGGGCTCTCCAACCTTTGCAACTTTAAGTTTTTTAAGCTTTGCTGGCTGGAGAATTCTGGGAGCTGAAGTCCTTCAGACTTAAAGTTGCAAAGGTTGGAGACCCCTGATTTAATAGGTTATAATCAGTGGTGGGTTGTAGGCGGTACGCCCTGGTACAGGTGTACCGGAGCCTGCTCAGAGCACCAGATACTGTTCCGGTATGGTGCTCCAGGGGCTCACCAAGCTCCATATCGGTCTTTTACATCTTCAGCGCTTCCGCGCGCACACATGGCACGTACAGCACCTACGCGACGCTCCGCTGAGCAGCTGGAGAGTCGCGGAGGCTCGCGGAAGCGCTAAGATGCATGCGTGCCTCTGCGCCCATCCATGTGGACAACGCCGGGCCCGTTCCAACTGTACCGGTTGGAATGGGATCTGGAACCCACAACTGGTTATAATATACAGTTTGGGTTGCTTTATTTACCATCCCATCCGCCTGTTGTAACACCCCGTTATTTTCCCTTTCTTTTCTCCCTCCCTCCTTCCCTTCTCTTCTTCCTTCCTTCCTCCTCTCCTTCCCCTTCCTTCTTCCCTTCCCTTTCTCCAACTCCTACGCTTCCTCTTCCCCTTCCTACCCTGTCTTCTTCTCTTTCTCTGCCTCCCATCTTCCTCTCTTCATCATTCATTTCATCATTTATTAGATTTATAAACCGCTCCCTTTCCCCGAAGGGACTCGGAGCGGTGCACAGGAAATTAAAACATATAAACATAACAATTTATAAATATTTAAAACCGGATTAAATAATTATCCCTGTGCTAAAATTTGTAAAATCATTAAAACTATTTCCCCTTAAAGCCAATTTAAAACAATTTAGCTTCAGACTATAGGCTAGGTGAGATAAATTAGGCCAGGGTCTTCCTCTCTCCCTTTCTTTTTCTATTGTTGTAGGTGTCTCAAAATGATCCTAGACTTTAAGGGGGAGGGAAACGCTTTGAATCGAAGCATGCCCGCATCTCTCTGCTCCACCTGCTGTTTGTGAAAAGTTTTGGGTTGTGTTTTTCTCTATGTAAAAGAAACTTTTCACAAACAGCAGGTGGAGCAGAAAGTTTGGCATGAAAGAATATGTAAGGATGCTCAGAGAATGCCACGTTGCTTTCCTATTTCAGCCGGCAGCCCTTGTGACCTTGGCATAAAGCACATTCTTACTGTGTTCTCATAACATCTTTCACCTTGTGCCTGAATTAGCCCGTTTCCCGAGTTGCCACAATACACTGAACATCAACTAAAAATAAAACAAGAACTAAACATAAGCAAAGAAAACTGACAGAGGCAAAACTAATTGTGAATCTTTAGCTCCCTCAAGGCATCAAACGTAAATTCCTTCTTTGGGGAATCTGGTCTACAGGGAGTCCTCGGCTTATAAATATTCATTTAGTGTCAAGTTAATCATGTGATTAACTTAACCAAGGCAGTGATTCACTTACCGACCATGACAAGCAAGATTATAAAATGGGGCAAAACTCATTTACCAATTCTCTTAGCAACAGAAATTTTGGGCCCAATGCTGGTCGTATGTCGAGTCTATAGTCAATGGTTTCGGCCTCTTCTTTATGATGGAGTAGGAAGAGAGGCCAATAGATGGGGAAGAAATGGAGGTAGTGACAGATTTTGTTTTCCTGGGCTCCAAAATCACCACAGATAAAGACTGCAGCCAAGAAATTAAAAGTCGCTTGCTCCTGGGGAGGAAAGCGATGGCAAATCTAGACAGCATGTGAAAAAGCAGAGACATCACCCTGCCAGGAAAAGTCCCTATAGTCAAGGCTCTGGTTTTCCCAGTTGCAATGGATGGCTGTGAAGGTTGGACCATAAGGAAGGCTGAACGCCAAAGAATGGAGGCCTTTGAACTCTGGTGCTGGAGAAGACTCCTGCGAGTCCCTTGGACTGCAAGGCGATCCAACCGGTCAGTCCTAGAGGAGAACCACCCTGACTGCTCTTTAGAAGGCCAGATCCTGAAGAGGAAACTCAAGTACTTTGGCCACCTAAGGAGAAGGAAGAGCTCCCTGGAGAAGAGCCTCATGCTGGGAAAGACGGAAGGAAAAGAAGAAGGGGACAACAGAGAATGAAGTGGCTGGATGGAGTCACCAAAGCAGTCGGCGTGAGCTTCAATGGACTCCAGAGGATGGTAGAGGACAGGAAGGCCTGGAGAAACATGGTCCATGGGGTCATGATGGGTCACACACAACTTCATAATCAACAACAACAACAAGGAAGAATGGCAGATTATTTTACTGCTATATATAAATTTCTAACCAGGCTAGGTCAGAGTAGGGAGTCTTAAATAAGTGTGGGAAAGTTTATACTACCCTGTTCAATGGGGGAAACTTGGTTCCGTGTTTGGGTCTGTGGTTTATTGTTTTACTGCATTATAAGAGATGCAAATAATATGTTAAGATAATGCAGATAGCAGCTCAGTAGAGAAAAAAATTGTAAAAATATAATTTAGAAATTGTTAGTGTGCTAATTTAGATAACTTCAACCTTTAAAGATAAGGGGGGGGAAGTCTGCGTCAATATTCACGATAATTCTGAGATGTTAATGAACTTAAGGTTGCTTGAATTGTACAATTAAAAATAAGTGGCATTGACAGCCTGTTGCAAAAGGCGCACAATTATTTTATAACATAATAAGGATTTGTATCTTGATCTTGATGCATAATACTTGAGGTCTCCACTGTAATATTACTTAGTGTTGTATGTGAATATTAAAAAGGAAAAAAGAATGAAACCAAGAGGAAAGGAAAAGAAAAGGGGAAAATGCTTGAAAAAAATAGATAACTTCACCTTTATTTTATTATCTGTTTGGTTTTGGTGACTCTGAGTCAGTTTTTGTCCCCCCTACAGTATTCTCAACATGATTTTCAGAAGCGATTTGGCCATTGTCTCCTCCTTAGGGCTAAGTGACAGGCAGGGGTGAAATGCTAATGGGTCGGGCCGATTCACCCGAACCAGTAGTAAAAATGCTACTGGTTCGCCTGAAGCAATACTGGTACCGTCGGCCGGGCAATGCCGGTTGGCGACGTCCAGGGGAAGGGCCTTCTCTGTGGCGGGCCCGGCCCTCTGGAACGACCTACCCCCCGACCTACGCACCACCTCTTCCGCCAACGTCTTAAGACGTATCTATTCCAACAAGCCGGCCTAGCGTAGCCCCCCGTTTCTGACTCTATAATTTTAATTTTCAGGGTTTTAAATGGTTTTTTTAGCACGGGTTTTAATTTAATTTAATATGTTTTTAATATTGTATATTGTCTTTTGTTATGGTTTTAATAATGCCTGTGCGCCGCCCTGGGTCCTAACAAGGAGAAGGGCGGGGTATAAATTCGAAAAATAAAAATAAATAAGCAGTAGGAAAAAAAATGTTTTAAAAAGTTTTTTAAAAAACGTTCCCATGATCATGGGACACAGCTAATCTTCACACAGCTGAATGTCAGATATTTTTTTTAAACTTTTTAACGCATTTTTTAACTACCAGTTCAGGAGAAAACCAGTGATTAAAAAATGCTAAAAAAAAGTTTTTTTTAAATTTGGCCACGGCACCCAGTCACATGACACCCCACCTGCCAAGCCACGCCCACCAAGCCACGCAACTGGTAGGGGAAATTTTTGACTTTCACCACTGGTGACAGGGACTGGTTCAAGCTCACCAGATGGCTTTGTGCCTAAGGTCTGACTAGAACTCCCATTTTTCTAGCCTGAATTCTTAACCCCTACACCAAACTGGATCTCTCCCTCCTTTATGCTCCGAAGGATTTCTAAACATGGATCTGCAGGGATTTTCTGCTTTCTGCACATTTTAATTGATGAAGCTTGACTGCAATCCGTGTATACAAAAATATGATGGAAACGGTGGGCCTTGCTCCCTGGGAATTAGAGCAGCAGATTCTTCACACCCGACATTTCAGGCTGCCACAAAATCCAGACAAAATCATCCGGTTGACTTAAATACAGGTAGTCCTTGATTTGCAATGGCCCTCGTTTAGTGACCATTTGAAATTATGACCGTGCTGGGAAAAGTGACGTACAACTTTAGGATCATTGCAGCAGCCCCATGATCACGTGATCAAAATTTTGGCAACTAGCATATATTATTTAAAAATGCTTGGCAACTGGCATGTACTTATGATGGTTGCAGTGTCCCGAAGTCACACGATCACCATTGGCAACCAGGTTCTGACGAGCAAAGTCAAAGAGGGAAAACAGATTTGCTTACCGACTATGGGATTCACTTAACAAATGCAGTGATTCTCTTAACGGCCGTGGCAAAAAATGCCATCAAATGGCCTGTGATTCACTTAACGACGCCTTGCTTAACAACAGCAACTGTGATCCCATTTGTGGTTGTCGGTCAAATGCCATCTATAATAAACTTTCTTTTCTCTTGTTGTTCTCTTGCAGCTCTCAGCCACACTGACCATCCCTTTCTGGCAATGGTTCCTTATACGTTTTGGGAAGAAAACGGCTGTTTACATTGGCATCTCGGTGAGTGAATACCGATAGTCCTCATCTTATGACCGGTTGCTTAGTGACCATTCAAAGTTACAACAGATCCCCCCCCCCAAAAGGTACTTACGACTTAATTGCAATGTTACAATAACTGCTTCCCTATCCCATGGTCATCTCACAATGCTGGCTGGCGATGCCCAGGGGAAGAGCCTTCTCTGTGGCAGGCCCCGCCCTCTGGAATGACCTCCCCCCAGTCCTCCGTACTATCACCGACCTTCGCCTCTTCCGCCGGACTCTAAAAACATATTTCTTCCATATGGCCGGCCTGGCATAGCTGCTACAACCATGTTATTTTAGAGTTGGGTTTTAAATTAATTGTCTCCTCTTTGAGCACGGGTGAAATGATTTAATTGTAGTTTTAAATTTTAAATTTTTGTATAATTTTGTATTGCTGTATTTTTGGATTTTAAATTCCTGAGTCCCTTTGGGAGATAGGGCGGGATAGACGTCTAATAAATGAAATGAAATGAAATCTGACTGCATTTGGGGCATTTGGTAATTGGCCTGCCTTTATAACAGTTTGCAATGTTTCCAATCAAATCGATTGCGATTTACATTTTTTTATTGCCAGAAACCAGGGCTTACTTTCAGTTTCCAGTAAAAAGAAAATGCTTGTGGGCCAAAATGGGTTCATTTAATAACTACTGTGTTCGCTTTACGACCACGGCGTTCACTCAGCAACCACCGGGTTCACTTAACCACCGCTGTGAAAAAGATAATAAAATCAGACATGGTCACAGGGTGATCCGCTTAACAACTGGCACTCAGTTGTGGTCATAGTGGGGAAATAATGTAGTCCTATTACCCGCTTAGGTAACTTCGCAGAGACCGCCATGAAAATCGTTCAAGTAATGATTCAAACTCATGCAGCTGTGAGACTTTAAGGCTCGTGCAGGGTTTTCTCTGGGACCTATTAATGATGCAATAGAAACTGAGAGTTTCTTTTAGAATCATCCGTTTTTGGACAGAGCTAACTAAGGTCTGTTAGCAGGACCATCCTGGTCCCAGGTGTGTCCTTTTTATACTTTCAGAGACCAAACCCTAAGAACCTGACTGTGACAATAACTGGGATGGGGTTAAACTGGGATGCCCATACCTTTCTCATTGGTGGATGTCCTCCCCAGCCCCCAGGAGCACTCTGGAAGCCTCCTAAAGGCTATGCGCGGCCATTTGGGTGAAGGGGGCGGGGTTTCAGGAGGCCAAAAATGCCGTATTCAGTGTATAAGACGCACCCAGATTTTCACCCTCTTTTTTGAGGGGAAAAGGGTGCGTCTTATACTCCGAAAAATACGGTATACTTGACAATTAAACTGATAAATTTCAGTCTAAATATCTATGGATTGAAAGACATTTTGAGAAGTCTCTTCTCCGTCTGTGGTTGTATCCAGGCAGGGATAAGGAAACGGCTCTTAATTATGGCTAGGTTCTCATGGGCAACCATGGTCAAGAAAGGAAAAAAAGCACCCACAAAAAAGTCTGTAAGTGTCCCTTAATGATCAAGTCATTCTTGGCTCTCAGGCTAGCCCAATTTTCTGGAAACCCCTTTGTAGCCAAAGTCCCATTTCTAGCCTGATGTCTTAAGATGCCAAAATTGCATGAGTTCATTCAAGGGATCTTCCTGAGCACGTCTTCTCTTCTCCTTCTTCAGTCTGCCACTCCTTTCCTCATCTCGGTGGTGATTTTGGAAAGTAACCTCATTATGACCTACGTGGTGGCCGTTGCCGCTGGAATGAGCGTCGCCGCAGCTTTCCTCTTGCCGTGGTGAGTGAATTGCTGAGTATCTTTGTCTGTTTTCCAAACCCAATATACAGTACGGGTAGTTCTCGACTTACAACCATTCGTTTAGTGACTGTTCAAAGGTACAACGGCACTTGTGACTGTTTTTCACAAGACCGTTGCAGCATCCCCGTGGTCATGTGATCAAAATTCAAATGCTTGGCAACTGGCAGGGATTTATGACAGTTGCAATGTCCCAGGATCGTAGGACAAGCAAAATTAATGGGAATGCCAGATTCGCTTAACAACTGTGTTGCTAATTAATGCCTTCAGTGATTCACTAAATAACTGTGTCGTAAAATGGGGACGTGGTGGCTCAATGGCTGAGACGCTGGGCTTGTCGATCAGAAAGTTTGACGGTTCGAATCCCTAGCGCCACGTAACGGAGTGAGCTCCCGTGACTTGTCCCAGCTTCTGCCAACCTAGCAGTTCGAAAGCGGGTAAAAATGCAAGTAGAAAAATAGGGAGCACCTTTGGTGGGAAGGGAACAGCGTTCTGTGCACCTTCGGCATTGAGTCATGCCGGCCACATGACCACGGAGATGTCTTCAGACAGCGCTGGCTCTTTGGCTTTGAAACAGAGATGAGCACCGCCCCCTAGAGTCAGGAACAACTAGCACATGTATACAAAGGGAACTTTTACCTTTTAAAACGGGGCACAACTCACTTAACAATTTTCTCACTTAGCAACAGACATTTTGGGGTTAATTGTGGTCGTATGGTTGAGGACTACTTGCATAGTTCTATTCCTGTCCCACTGAAAAGCATCCCAAGAAAATCAGATCTCACTCCAAAAGAGAAGCCCCAAACCTATGAGGATTTGGAAAGGCCATTAAGACCTGTCTCTTTCCAAGGGCCTTTGAGATTCATAAGGATTTGGGTTCCCCCTTGATATGTAGTTTCTGTTGGGTTTTTATTGATTCACCAGTTGGTTTGTTACATCATATTTTGTCTCTATTACTATAGATTGAAGCATAAGCTGGTCAGTTATGTTTGAACTGTCAAAAGATAATGGAGCCGGGGTTGCTCAAGAATAAATAAAAATGAGATCTAGACCAGGGGTCCCCAACCTTTTTTTCATCAGGGACCGGTTTCATTTTAAAGAAAATTCTGCGGACCGGCTGAGGGGCTCAGCAGTCATGTGACTGGGTGGGCGTGGCCAACTTTGAAAATGTGAAACTCACTTAACAATGATCTTGGTTAGCAACCAAACTTTTGGCCTCAACTGTGGTCATAAGTTCTTTCTTTCTTTCTCTCTCTTTCTTTCTCTTACTTTGTCTCTGTCTCTCTTTTTTTCTCTCGCTATTTCTTTCTTTCTCTCTTTCCCTTTCTCTCTATTTCTTTCTCTTTCTTTTTCTCTTTCCCTCTTTCTGTATCTTTTCCTGTCTCTTTCTTTCCTTTCTGTCTCTTTCTCTCTGTCTGTCTTTCTCTCTCCCACTTTTTTCTTTCTTTCTCTCTTTGTGTCTCTCCTTCATCCGCCCATTTCTGTCACTCTGTGTGTGTGTGTGTGCGCGTGTGTCTGTCTGTCTTGCATTCATTCAATCACTCCTTCTGTGTCTCTGTCTATCTTTCTCTCCCTCCCTCCCTCTGTCTCTCTATGTGTGTCTGTCGTCGTCATCGTCGTCTCGTCCCCCCGCCCCCAGCCTCCTCATCCCGCCTGCCACGCTTGGTCGCTCGTTCAGGCTCCGTGGCTGGATAGGTGCCGGGCTGGAGAGGAGGAGGAGGGAGGGGGACAGCACATTGGGGAGAACGGGCACGGGAGAACGCAGGAGGATGGTGGGGGCTCTTCCTCCACCCTCGTCGACGGAGGGACTCCTGTGCGCCGCCGGAGCAACCCACCAGTTCCCTCCCCAGCCCGCAGAGCCTCCGCAGTCCCTGGAAGAAAATGAGTGGCCGGCATGCCAGCAGGGGAGGGAATCGGTGGCCGGTCCGGCGGCGTCCAGGAATCCTTCCGTCGACGAGGGTGGAGGAAGAGGCACACTCCAACGGCGCGAACAGCCGCGCCTGCGTTCTCCCGCGCGCTGTGCTCAGGGGGCTGCCTCCTCCTCCCTCCTCCTCCTCTCTAGCCCTGCGGCCCGGCTCCCATCCAGCCACGGACCGGCACCGGTCCGCGGCCCGGGGGTTGGGGACCCCTGATCTAGACAGTTGTGAGAAAAGAAGAAATATGTATTCCTAAAAAGCAACCAGTTTGCCTTTAGGGGCAGCTGCAGAGAAATGGGGTACAGCAACAGCCTTTAATGGGGGGGGGGTGGCTTGTCCTGGTGTGGAAGTGTCTATGTGCTGATTCTAGAGTAACACTTGGGTGGCGTGTGTGTGTGTGTTTGTCTGTGTAGCTGTGTCTATAGTATTTGCTCTTGTGAGCATGCAGTTTCACTGGGAGACCTAATTTAATTAACTCTGTGTTTACAGATCTTATCCTTTGATATGTGGATTAGGTCTGGGTAACTTATTTTGGGGGAGGTTTGCTGTTTTTACTTGATTAATTTAGTTTCGGCTTGACTGTCAATTGTCCAGTGGAGACGCTGATTCTCAGTCCATTGTAGATTCTGTTAATCTTTTAAGGGAAGGTGGAAACAGTATAAAGAATAAAATATAGTTTGATATAAAACTTCTCACGGAACGGAAAGGAAAGGAATAGGAATAGAATTTGGAATCAATTAAGAACAGTTCAGCTCATCCTTCGCTGTGTGATTTCCTTTTCACTCACATGGAAAAAATTAATTTGGTGGCAGCTTTTAGGGAAAATCTGCTCCGTATCTTGTTCCTTTAGTGAACTTCCTTATGGCTAAACTGATTAGTTGGCTTCTGCCTTGTCTCCTTCGATTAGGTCTATGTTGCCAGATGTGGTGGACGACTTCAACCTCCAGCATCCGGATTGCAGAGGCCACGAAGCTATTTTCTTCTCTTTCTACGTCTTCTTCACCAAGTTTGCTTCTGGAGTGTCTCTGGGGATCTCCACGCTCAGTTTAGAGTAAGATTTCCCTATCCATCCCCGTTGGCCCATAGAATTCAGAATCCCAGCTCTCTTTCGGGATCCAGGGATCCCCTTCCGTCTAAAACTAAAAACATATCTGTTCTGCTTGGCCGGCCTAGGGTAGTCTCCCTTCTATGGGGTTGTTAATAATTTTAGATGGGGATTTTAGTAATTTTTAACTGGGAATTTTTAGCGCAGGGATATCATTTAATCTGTTTTTATTATGTGTGTATATTTATTGTTTTATTTGCCCTGTGCACCGCTCCGAGTCCCTTCGGGGAGAGGGAGCGGTCAACAAATTAAATTTATTATTATTTATTATTATTATTAATCCTTTGGAAACCTTTTGAAAAAGAAATCTCTCTACTACTGATAGGTCTATGATACCAAAGTTGCTGGTAAATTAGGAGGACTCCAAGGTTGTGAGATTCCTGCTCTGAGCATCTATGATGCTGTTCGGATTTTAGTCCATCTTATTGCTATTCTGTTCTGTTCTATTCCATTCTATTCTATTTTTAATTCTATTCTATTCCTCATTCCTCTATTCTATTCTATTTTCTATTGTATTCTATTTTCTATTCTTTTCTACTTTTATTTCTATTCTGTTCTATTTTTATTTCTATTCTATTCTATTTTTATTTCATTTCTATTCTATTTTTTATCTATTCTATTCTATTCTATTCTTCATTCCTCCTATTCTATTCTATTCTCTATTCTTTTCTATTTTTATTTCTATTCTATACCTCTATTCTATTCTATTTTCTATTCTATTTTTATTTCTATTCTATTTTTATTTCATTTCTATTTTTATTTCATTTATATTCTATTTTTATTTCATTTATATTTTATTCTTCATTCCTCTATTCTATTCTATTTTCTATTTTCTATTCTATTTTCTATTCTATTTTTATTTCATTTCATTTCTATTCTATTCTATTTTTATTTCTACTCTACGCTACTCTACTCCACTCCACTCTTATTATAAAGCAGAAGGAGAGACAATGCAAATTAATAGAGGACAGAGCCCTCTCTGCTTCACTGAGTAGCCCTATCCTGCTGGTAATCCTTGGAGTAAAACTTCTGTCTCTCATGCATATATGCATGCATGAAGCTTCTTGGTGGGAATTAAAAGCTGCTTCTTGGTAGGAAGCTGAAAAATGCTTAAAAATAAAAATTATTCGTTGAAAACTACTGGCCTAATCAATCATCCAGTAGCGCAGCACCCAGAATAATAGCCTTTGGTTCAGAAAGGGAGAATCCAACTGAACGCTAGGAAAAAGTTTCCTAACAATAAAAATAAGGAACAGAAGAAAAGAGTCATCTGTCTATTATTAAATGTGTTCAAGAAGAAAATGAACACTCATAGTTCTCAACTTGCAGCTATTCGTTTAGCGACAGTTCAAAGTTATGATAACACTGAAAAAAGGGGTCAGCATCCCACAGTCACATGTCTGGCTTTTGCCATGCAAAGCAGAGGTGGTATTCAGCAGGTTCCGACCAGTTCTGGAGAACCAGTAGTGGAAATCCTGAGTAGTTCGGAGAACTGGTAAATACTACCTGTGGCTGGCCCCGCCTCATCTATTCTCTGCCTCCTGAGTACCCTCCAAGCCATGCCCATCTGTAAGTCAGCTCCTGAGTAATTCCATATCTGCATGGTCCATGGCAGAGAGGGTATTCAGCAGGTTCTGAACAGTTCTGGAGAACTGGTAGAGGAAATTTTGAGTATTTCGGAGAACCGGCAAATACCACCTCTGGCTGGCCCCGCCCCCAGCTTCCTCTGCCATGCCCACCAATCCATGCCCACCTTTAAGTCAGGGACTACCTAAATAGCTCCTGAGTAATTCCATATCTGCATGGCCCATGGTATCCAGGTTCTGAACAGTTCTGGAGAACCGGTAGAGGAAATTTTGAGTAGTTCGGAGAACCGGCAAATACCAGCTCTGACTTGGCCCTGCTCCCAACTATTCTCTGCCTCCCGAGTCCCAGCTGATCGGGAAGGAATGGGGGTTTCACAGTATCCTTCCCCTCGAGTGGGGAGGGAATGGAGATTTACACTATCTGTATAATTCCTGTTCCAGCATAATTTGATTAACCCTTTGTCCAACAGAGAAAATATGACCCCACGGCAAAACTCTGCATTCAAACACTATACAGAGCTTTGCGCCGACTGGTATCACTGCTCTTCCTCTTGCATCGTTTATTCTAATTCTGTTACCGCCATGAAGTGGCTCGAACTGTTGCCTCCGGTCCCTTTATTCAACCTCCCCTGTTGAATTCGTTGCAGCTTTGCAGGATACAAGACTCGAGGCTGCTCCCAGCCGGAAGAGGTGAACCTGACTTTGAAAATGCTCGTCTCTGCTGCCCCGGTGGCTTTGATCGTCTTTGGCCTGCTCCTTTTTAAACTCTACCCCATTGATGAGAACAGGCGGAAAAAAAACAAAAAAGCACTGCAGGATTTAAGGTGAGAGGCTCACCACGGGCAGCCAGAGAGGAAGGGGAGGAGGGATCTTCTCAGGATGGGCACCTGGCGAAGAGGGGAAGGTGGGCTGGGATTTGCCTTCCTTGGGCTGGCAGCTTGGATGACCCACGGGGAAGCAAAGGGCATCACCCGTGTCATCGCGTTCTCATGCAAACTTGAAGAAACATCGTGTGATGATTAGAAACTCTGGTGGTCCAGTGGTTGAGCTAAAGTATTGCAGGCAAACTCTACCCACAGCCTAAAGCATTACGGGGCAATACATAAGTCTATTGTTATTGCTATGGCTATGATGTCGTACCACAAGTGATGGCCTTTAGGCTTTCTACATAACCACCTGTGGTTGGCGTAGCTGGCAGAAATGCCCTTCATTCAGGATGCACTGCCACAAAGTTCCCCATCTCTCTCTCATTGTTTTTGTACCATAATGGCATAAATAGAAGTCTTTTAAGCTGCCTTCTGCATCAGTTCACTTTACCCAAAGCCATGAATTTTCTAGATGGATGGATGGATGGATGGATGGATGGATGGATGGATGGATGGATGGATGGATGGATGGATAGATAGATAGATAGATAGATAGATAGATAGATAGATAGATAGATAGATAGATAGATAGATAGATAGATAGATAGATAGATAGATAGATAGGATGAATGGATAGATAAATAGAGACAGACAGACAGACAATTCCCTTGGATTTCTGCAGCTGTGGGACATAAGTAACGCCAATCCCTTCCTTACCCTAAATAAGTAACCTAAAATTGTCACATTTAATATATACCTGAAAGAACTCCATCTTATGGATAGCATTTGAAATCCTGGACCCCAGGATCTCTGTTCGAGAGCATCCTTGTAACTTAATTGCTGAAACTTAAACTAGGGTGGATGCTTCTGGCTCTGAGACAAGTGGCTATCTCATTTCTCTGATGTAGCACTTCGTTCCCAGAAGGGTGAGCATACAGTAGGACACTAAATATAAAATGCTGAGTGTTCATGTACCTTCGTTTTGCAAAGAGAAGTCTTGCATGGCTTCCTGAGGATCAGATCCAAACCCAGAGATGACACAGTGAAATCCAGTTGAGTCCAGTCCTTTATTTACTTGCATCGAATAGACAGAATCTTGCCAAACTAAAGTTATGATTTCCCCCCCTGGCTGGGGAGTCCTAGGAGTTGAAGTACAGATGTCTTAGAGTTGTCAAGTTTGAGAAGCACTGTACTAGATATATCTTGACAAATTCTCAGGTGTGGCTACCGTGATCCTCCTCATCCACCTCTTTTCAGCTCAGGACTGTGCAGTCTCTTGATGTGGGTCTCTCTCTAGGAAAGCTCTGTGTTACCCAAACTCCCCCCATTTCTCCAGCAGGTGCATGTTCCATCAGACCTACGGCCTTTTAGTCTTCTTTATACTAGGCTTCTCATATGTTTCAAATTTGTCCAGTTGTTAAATTGTGAGCACCTGGCTTTTTAGAAGAACAGGAAGAGTTCATAGATTGTTCCATCTTGTGCAGAGATGGGTCGTCAACGAATGATTTTGGGCCACCTTCCCAATCCTATAGCTAAATTTACGCTTCCTTGGGTAACCATTCTTTATACTATGCCTGGCCCAAAAGCAATCTCCAGCTTTGGTTTGGTCTTATATTACACACAATCTTCCTTCTCTCTCCTCCAAACTCACCTGGATTCAGGTGTTGCATCATAGAATAAGCCATAGTCCATTTAATTGTCTTTTGTAGAGTCAATTTTGGCTGGGTCAAAATCAAGGGGACGACACCCGTGGCCTAAGGCAGGGGTGTCAAACTCCATTTCATTGAGGGCCGCATCAGGGTTGTGTTTGACCTCAGTGGGTGGTCGGAGAGGGTGGGTGTGGCCAGCTCGACGTCACTCATGTGGGGGGCACCTATGTGACCCAAGAGCTCTGCCAACGAAAACAGGTTCCCGAGCTCCGTTTTCGACTGCGATGGCCTCCTGCAATCCTCTACCAGCAAAAATGGAGCTCACGGCCCTCCTGAGCTCTGTTTTCGCTGGCAGAGGCACCACAGGCCCAGCCTTTGCTGTTTCCAGGGCTGTCCCCTGGGCCAGATCCGGTCCCCAGGCCTTGAGTTTGACACCCCTGGCCTAAGGCAACAAGTGAACCCAGTCCCTGAATCACTGCTAGGGATAATTGCTCCTACCAAGATGTTGCACTTATTACTTTTCTATATTTTGATTCTTTCAGAGAGGAAGAGAGCAGCAGTAGCACGGAGACAGATTCTACAGAATTAGTCAATATTGTTTGACCTTACCTTGTCTTGGTTTACCCCCTGGGAATCCTCTAAACATGGGGCCACCACGACATCTACTGTGAAAGACTTCCTTCCATGGGAGAGCTCTTGTGAAGCCTTAAAGACTGCTCTGGAAATCAAATATTGATCAACGTTGTGCCTTAAGTGGGATCCATGGATCACCGACTGTCAAACATGCATTACCTTTTGGTACTCCCAATAAGATACCTCTAAGGAGAACAAGCATCATCTCAGTGTGTCTGTTGCCAGAATTGGTTTGAAAAACTCGGTTGTGTTGTGAGATCTTTTAAACATATGCTATTTATCACTAATCCACCCACGGAATGGTGCAAACCTCTAAAGTACTGTTAAGTGTATTTTGTATGTTTTTTTCCTATTCAATATTGCATTATATATTATATTGTCATGGACCCAGATGGTGCTTTTTTGGTGTATATTACACCGGTGGCTTGACCTTGTCAAAACATGACCTTGTACTGTTTTTTTCTGTAAATAAGATGCAACTAATGAACGATCCTGTGATGTTCCTGTTTATATATAAGTATAAATATATATATATATTTGTATATATCAAGAAGCTAATTAAAGTAACTTAATGCTGTACATATAAAAATGTTATGTTTTCCTATTTGTATATTGTGTACAGAAAGAAAACTGTGGATGTGTTAATAATTTACATTAAAATGGAAAAATGTCACTAGCACGGCTGTTTTTCTTTAATATTTCTTTAAAATGTTAAGTGAAGTATAACAAACAAGATAATGTATCAATAATAAGAAACTACATTCAGTACCCTGGTTAAGATGAATTAAACCGAAAGAAAGAAGCAAAAGAGCTTAGGAAAAAGTTTTGTTTTTTTTAAAAGATACATGCAGAGAGAGGTGTGTTACTTCCAGTTTGGCTCGGTTTGGCCGAACTGGTAGTGGAATTTAGGCCTGGGTCACAGAACCGGCAATGACCCAGGCCTGCCATGCCCCCGAACCAGTTCCCTGGCCGCTGCTGGGCACCGCCATTTTGTTTTTCTAGAGATTGCGCGTGCGCAGTTTATTGTAAATTGTTCTGCACATGCGCAGTTCAATGTAAATTGTCCTGCGCATGCGCAGTTCAATGTAAATTGTCCTGCGCATGCGCAGTTCAATGTAAATTGTGCTGCGCATGCGCAGTTCAATGTAAATTGTCCGCATGCGCAGTTCAATGTAAATTGTTCTGCACATGCACAGTTCAATGTAAATTGTCCTGCGCATGCGCAGTTCAATGTAAATTGTGCTGCGCATGCGCAGTTCAATGTAAATTGTCCTGCGCATGCGCAGTTCAATGTAAATTGTTCTGCGCATGCGCAGTTCAATGTAAATTGTCCGCATGCGCAGTTCAATGTAAATTGTTCTGCGCATGTGCGAAGAACCATTTACACTGAACAGCACACGTGCAGTCATTAGAAAAATAAAATGGCAGTGCCCAGCAGCAGGTTGCGAACCGGTAGTAAGACGGGCAGCAACTCACCCCTGGGTACATATCAGTGGTGGGTTTCTGCAGGCTCGCACGTACTCGCAAGAGCCGGATGGTGAAATTTAGAGAGCCGGTGAGAGGGGGTTCCACCGGCGGACCCAGAAGTAAGTCTGGCCTGCTGCTGGTAACCCAACGGGAAGGAAAGGAAGGCAGAAAGAAAGAAAGAAAGAAAGAGAGAGAGAGAGAGAGAGAGAGAGAGAATTTATCATCACAATTGAGCCCAAAATTTTGGTTGCTAAGCAAGAGCGTTGTTAAATAAGTTTCACCATATTTTACAAGTTGGCCACTCTCACCCTGTCACATGACTGCCAAGCCACGCCCACAAAATAGGCCACACCTACAGAGTAGGTTCTAAAAAAAATTGAAACCCACCACTGGTACATATGATATGACAATACACTTAATTAGTTCCTCAAACTGTTTATTAAATCTATAACACAGGGAACTATTTGGCTCCACTTTTTATTTGGGAAGGATTGCATTTATCATTAAGCATTGTTGCGATTTCCGTTCTTTCACTGAAAAAAAGGCGTAGAATAGTATAAATGGAAGGCTTTCAGTTCAGTTCAGATTACTGTGGTCATAGACCTGTATCATTTATGAAATAGCCTAACTATCATCTAGAAGTGAGATCCAGGCTAAAGCTATATTAAAATTCCGTATATTGTAAGCATTAAAATTATATTAAATACGATAAAACCCAAAATTACAGTAAAGTAATAGTATTACTATTACTTTGGGGACTTAATTACTATTAATAACTTAATCACTGTTAATTAATCACTATTAATTACTTAATTACTATTACTGAGGGGATGCAGAGGCTCAGTGGCTAAGACGCTCAGAAGGTTGACAGTTCAGTAGTTCGAATCCCTAGCGTCAGGTTGTGCTATTCAATGACTAGCACGCATATAAAAGGGAACCTGAACCTTTAGATCAGGGGTCTCCAACCTTTGCAACTTTAAGTCTGAAGGACTTCAGCTCCCAGAATTCTCCAGCCAAGTCTGGGAGCTGAAGTCCTTCAGACTTAAAGTTGCAAAGGTTGGAGACCCATGCTTTAGATAATAGTATTACTAGTAATATTACTATCTAGATATTTAAAACTATAAGTATGTTGGGGAAAATCACGCAGAGCTAGAGAGGAGTTAAAGGCAGCATTAGTTTAGAGTCCTTGCGTTGCCACAAGGGATCCCGGTCCAACCTCTCCTGAATTCCACTGACCCTTCTTTGGCACCACTTTAATACTGAACTCTTGTTTGTAGGCTTGAATCAATCTTCTGTGCTGCAGCCTTACAAATGGTCCTTGATTCTTTGCACCTGATAAAGTATCAACAAATTAATAATATCTAAAACTAGCCAATAACCTGGCGTTGCCCGGGTATTTATTTATCCTGTATTATTTATTTATTCTGTATTAGGTCAGAGCCCCCTTGTGGAGTACTGTCAAACTGTTACCACGGCAACGCCACTGTGCTGTACAGTAGACGCCATCTTAAAGCACAACAGGCTGTATCCTAACACTATTACACTAATGCACACTATGACTGTAAAATGTACTGTGATTTGACACTAGATACAATTCATTCCTTTTCGTTTCAGCAGCCCTGGTGTTCCAGAGTTATGCCAGAACACACAGACACACACATACACACACACTGAGGGGTGTTAGGGGTGTCTTACGCCCACAGCATTTGTTTCCAGAGAGTAAGTCATCTGTGTACCAAGTTTGGTTGAAATTGCTCGAGACATTCCAGAGTTATGCTGGAACATACATTCACACAGAATTACAATTACAAAGATTGCATTGGGGTATATTGGCCCTTCGGGGGTTGAATGGATCTTCCATGCTGCTGCACAAAACTTAAGTATATGCGCTATTACAAGAGGCACTATGGCTATGAGCAGCATCTAGGTTAGGGATGTCCAAACTTGGGAACTTTAAGACTTGTGGACTTCAACTCCCAGAATTCCCCAGCCAGCTATGCTGGCTGGGGAATTCTGGGAGTTGAAGTCCACAAGTTTTAAAGTTCCCAAGTTTGGACATCCCTGATCTAGGTATTGTCTAAATCTGGGCAGCCGGACTATCTACTAACCAGAGGTAGTATGAATCGCTTTAGATGTCTCTGTAAAAGGAGCAACAAATAATTTGTTCTGTAGTTTCCATCTTTCCAGAATCACAATGGCAAAGCCTTCCAGCCAATAGTACATTTTAATACAACAGAATAATAGAATTGGAAGGGAACTTGGAGGTCTTCTAGTCCAACCACCTGCAGAAGCAAGAACCCTGTATGTCATACCCAGTGGTGGGTTTCAAATTTTTTAGAACCTACTCTGTAGGTGTGGCCTATTTTGTGGGCGCGGCTTGGCAGTCATGTGACAGGGTGGGAGTGGCCACCTTTTAAAATGTGGTGAAACTCTTGCTTAGCAATCAAAATTTTGGACTCAATTGTGATGATAAATTCTTTCCTTCCTTCCTTCCTTCCTTCCTTCCTTCCTTCCTTCCTTCCTTCCTTCCTTCCTTTCCTTTCCTTTCCTTTCCTTTCCTTTCCTTCCCGTTGGGTCACTGGCAGCGGCGGGCCAGATTTACTTCCAGGTACACCGGTGGAACCCCCTCTCACCAGTTCTCTAAATTTCACCAACTGGCTCTCGCGAGTAGGTGCGAGCCTGCAGAAACCCACCACTGGTCATACCCCAAAAGACTGGGGGCTGTAATTGCTATCAAAGGTGATTCAACAAAGCACAGAGGGAATATTTCAGTTTTTTCTTCTTTTGAATACATTTACAGTCATTTCTAAAATTGTGTTTCCACTTTGCCATTCTGGGGCACTGAGTGTAGATTAATGAGGAATAAAAGAATTTCAACAACTGTAGAATCAAGTTGGAGCATAACAAAGTTGACAAAAGTGAAGGGGGTCTGAATACTTTCTGAATGCACTGATTACCATTCCAGAGTAATGTCTGTCCAAACTCTTCTTAAAAACCTCCAGTGATGCTGCACCCACAACTTCTGAAGGTAAATTGTCCCATTGATGAATTGTTCTCACTCTCAGAAAATTCAGTCTTTAGTTCTAGGTTGGTTCTCTCCTTGATTAGTTTCCACCCATTGCTTCTTGTCCTACTCCATTGGTGGGTCCCTACCAGTTCAGACCGGTTCAGCTGAACCGGTAGTGGTTGGCGGCCTGGGTCGCTGGAACTGGCAGCGACCTAGGCCTGCCACGCCCCTAAACTGGTTCTCTGGGCGGTGCCAAAGGCACCGCCATCTTGTATTTGCTTGTAAGCATGAGCAGAACAATTTTTATTGCACTTCACATGCGTGCATGGCACACGTCAAGCATGTGCACATAGCGTGCACATGAGCAATCCGGCAGTAGTGCCTGCCAGAACTCACCCCTGCCCTGCCCTCAGGTGCCTTGGAGAATAGCTTGACTCCCTGTTCTTTGTGGCAACCCCTGAGATATTGGAAGACTGCTATCATGTCTCCCCTAGTCCTTCTTGTCTTTAAACTAAACATACCCAGTTCCTGCAACCGTTTTTCCTAGGTTTTAGCCTCCAGTTCCCTAATCTTATTTGTCACTCTTCTTTGCATCGCATCAGGAAAGTGAAAGCTTTCCAATGGTTGAGGGTTTCTAAGGGAGTTGGCAGCAGTGACAATATATCAGTTGTGTACTGGTGACAAGGAAGCTGTGTAGGTCTTTTGTGCCAGGTGTGCAAAACAATCTGTCAGGGAATGTTTCATTCTCCAAACAAAATGTTCTACATTGTCTGGAAGGGGTCCAGTCTTGTAATGGGGTTTTTTTTCCTGGATATTGAAAAGCAAAAGTCAGTTTGGTCTAGTGGTTTAAGGCAGGGGTCCCCAACCTTTGCAACTTTAAGTCTGAAGGACTTCAGCTCCCAGACTTCGCCAGCCAGCTTTGCTGGCTGGAGAATTCTGGGAGCTGAAGTCCTTCAGACTTAAAGTTGCAAAGGTTGGAGACCCCTGGTTTAAGGCACCAGTCTACATATGCAGAAGCTTGGCTTTGGCATATAAAGAAAAACTTTACAAAATGTTGTACAGGTGGCATCTACCCCTGGCAAGACTGGCAAAGAGGTTTAGTAATTTATCTGCCAAATGCTGGAAATATAATCAGACCCCAGGCACTTACTATCATATGTAATACTATTGCATGCGTTATAGCTGTAAAAGATGCTTCCGCAAGCCTCCGCGAAGCTCCAGCTGCTTGACGGAGCATCACGCAGGCGCTCTATGTGACATGCACAGATACCCCGAAAGGCTTAAAAAACAGGTATGGAGCTCGGGCAGGTGGGTGGGCCCTCTGGAGCACAGTACCAGAACAGTACCCGGTGTTCCAGGCAGGCTCTGGTACGCCCGTACCAGGGTGTACCGCCTGCAACCCACCACTGGTGTGGACACACACCAGTGGTGGGTTTCTGCAGCCTTGCACCTACTCGCGAGAGCCGGTTTGTTGAAATTTAGAGAACCGGTGAGAGGGGGTTCCACCGGCGCACCTGGAAGTAAATCCGGCCCGCCGCTGCCAGTGACCCAACAAGAAGGAAAGGAAAGGAAAGGAGGGAGGGAGGGAGGGAGGGAGGGAGGAAAGAAAGAAAGAAAGAAAGAAAGAAAGAAAGAAAGAAAGAAAGAAAGAAAGAAAGAAAGAAAGAAAGAAAGAAAGAAAGAAAGGGGAGGGATCAAGAGGGAAAGAAAGAAAGAAAGAAAGAAAGAAAGAAAGAAAGAAAGAAAGAAAGAAAGAAAGAAAGAAAGAAAGAAAGAAAGAAAGAATCATCACAATTGAGTCCAAAATTTTGGTTGCTAAGCAAGAGCGTTGTTAAATGAGTTTCACCACATTTTAAAAGGTGGCCACTCCCACCCTGTCACATGACTGCCAAGCCACACCCACAAAATAGGCCACACCTACAGAGTAGGCTCTAAAAAATTTGAAACCCACCACTGACACACACGCACACACTATTGTGTGCGTGCACACAATTTTGGCATGCATTTACAAAAAGGTTCACCATTACTGGTATACCCTGACAATACACTATATTTAAAATGTTTATGAATTTTAAAAAAAATTTTTTTTTACAAAAATGCACTAATCTAGAACGCAGGATAGTGTGGCTTCACGCAGAGATGTGTCATGTGCAAGTCATGGCCACCCCAGCTCTGCGAAGGGGGAAAACGTTACAAAATATCACGTGAAGGCAACGTGACATCGTGAGTTTGACACCCGTGGCATACATTAAGTAAGTGATTTTAGCAGCTCCAGAAAGATTTTTTAAAAACTGTGCAAGAGGTCAAAGAAACACCAAAACAATTTAAGACAGGCAGCTCTATCTTCTCTCCGTTTTGCATATGTTCTGATAAGGTCGCAATTATCTGAAACTAATCGGGGAAAAAGTTTATGGGATCATACATAAGAGGTGACTCTGGGAGGAAATCAACTCAATGTGCAGCAGCAACGAAAAGGGCAAATTCCACCTTGGAGTCATTTGTTAATGGACCAAAAATAATATTGCAATGTTGACTGTAGGGTACAGTTCTGGTTGCCACGTTGGAAAAGATGTGATAGAGCTGGGGAAAGTGCAAAAGACACAACCACAATGCCCAGAGGCCTGGAATGCATCCCATCTTTGGAGAACCAGAATATACCTGTATCATTTTAGGTTAGTTTTGTTTCAGGAAAAAAAATCAAACTGCGGGAGAATGTGATGAAGCTGTGCACCAGGAGTGTTCAATCATGGCAAGTTTAAGACTTGTGGACTTCAATTCCCAGAATTCCCCAGCCAGCATGGCCCACCCTAAATGTCACTGACTTCAGAAGCCTTTTCAATGTAAGATTTGTAGCATATGCACCATATTTCTTTTTCTTTTCTTTTTTTAAATAGCCCAAATCTTACATAATGGCACCTAACATTAATTTATCGGTGAGTTTACATGAACGAACATAAGAGCTGAAGATTCAGGTCATTTCAATTTTTTTTTAAAAAAAACTAGCAGCTGATAACCAGGCATTGCCTGGGTGTTTATTTATCCTAATCCTTTATTAGACCCTGATTTCAGTGACAATTAAATTAGCTCCCTGTGCCCCCAGATGCGTCAAGAAAAGTGAAACCACCTTAATTTCTAATGTTGGGTTGTCCCCCTTACCAGAGGGAGCCCCCCTGTGGAGTATTGTGAAGCTGTTACCCTGGTGACTCCACTGTGCTGCACAGTAGAAGCCATTTTATGACAGTACGGTAGAAACCATTGTAAGGCACAACAGGTTGTATTTTAGCAGAACGCACACACCGAGGAGGGGTGTTAGGGACGTCTTGCTCCCACAATATTTGTCTCCAGAGGGTAAGTAATCCGTGTACCAAGTTTGGTTGAAATTGCTTGAGGCGTTCCAGAATTATGCTGAAACATACATAGACACATACAGCTGTTTTATATATATACTAGCCGTACCCGGCCACGCATTTCTGTGACCCAGTCTGGTTAAATGGCCAACCAATCTGTGTGTAGATCTACACCTGCACACACAAACACGTACACACAACCACCGTATAACCCCCCCAACCTACCTACCTACCTACTGTATTTTTCCCTCTCTCCCTCTACCTACCTACCTACCTACCTACCTACTGTATTTCTCCCTCTCTCCCTACCTACCTACTGTATTTCTCCTTCTCCATCCCTCTACATACCTACCTACCTACTGTATTTCTCCCTCTCTATCCCCCTACCTACCTACCTACCTACTGTATTTCTCCCTCTCTCTATCCCTCTAACTACCTAACTACCTACTGTATTTCTCCCTCTCCCTCTATTCCTCTACCTACCTACCTATCCCTCTGCCTTCCTACCTTCCTACCTACCTACCTATCTACTGTATTTCTCCCTAAGAGTATTTTATGTCATAAAGGATGACATAATACCTGTGGCCCACTGCTATCTCTGTATCCATCTACCTACCTTTTTAACAATTTTTTACATTTCCGTTGCGTGTACCTGGCACAGGTGTGACAGCTACACAATATATATATATATATATATATATATGGTGCCGTATTTCAAATGAACGTTGTGTGAAAATTTGGAAGCGATCGGTGCAGTACTTTCAGAGATTGCTGGTTTTGAACAAACTCTTGTTACATTTTTATTTATATAGATATAGCAGATTAATATTGGGATTCCTCGGCTTCTGTTTTAAGTGATGCTGCTGTGTGGTTGAGAGGTGTTCAGAGTTTGTTTTCTTGATCTTTCATAAGGCTCTCATGTTGGCTTGAAGGGAATATCTTGCTTTCCAGGCGGTGAAAAGGAACTCTGAAAGTCAAGACTTCTCCCTTTCTTCACAACTTCAGCATCGTTCTGGCACCCATTCAACGCACTTTGCAAGCCAAAAGTTCAAGAACGAGACATGAGCCTTAACAGAGCCTCGTTCTCAGAAGTGGATGGGAAGATTGCACGAAGAATGACTCACGCACGGCATGTCAACGGAAGAGAGCCAGGGAGCCAGGAGGAGGTGGTGGGTTCAAAATAACAAAAGGGATTATATCCCTCGGATAGAAATGCTTTTCTCTATCCTCCCAACAAAACAGTCTGAAAAGCAGTTGGGGATCTGGAGCCAAAGGCAGGCAAGTTAAAGGGTCGTCTTACGGTGTGAATCAAGAAGTGAAGGACATCTGGATTGTAAAAGGGACGGAGATGGCAAAATGGGCTGTTTTAAACGAAGAGAAGAATTTACCTAGTTTTGTTTCCATATGGAAACCATTTCTGGACTTTGTACTTGAATCGCCGCCCCGGGTCCCTTGGTGGGAGATGGGCGCGGGATACAAATATGAAAATAAATAAATAAATGAATAAAAATTAAAAATGAAACTTGGATTTTAGGTTTTGACAACTAGAACGACTTTGTTGTTATAGAAGTGGCTTGTAACACAAAAAGTTGAGGTGGTTAACTCTTTTTTTTTTTTTTTTACTCTATGGCGCTGAAAAATGTCAAAAGTCACAACTTTTTCTTCTTCTTCTACTTCCTTCTTTTTATCTATCACTCTTTTTTCTCCTTTTAATTTTCTTAAGTTTTTTTTCGATTTGTGTTTGACCTTCATGATAACTTTAACGATTTCTTTTAAAAAGAAGCAAAGTAAACTTCCTTCAGCTCAGACAACATCAGAAGCAATTGCAGCCTGACCAATAGAGCCCGCCCCCCCCAGGGTCGTTCGGTGGGTCTCGTTTGGTAAAAAGTACACGGATTATGGGTCTCGTCCTCCATTGGGCGAAAAGCTGACTGAACATCCCAGATGCGTATGGCCTGATCCTTTGGCTCAAGAAAAGCCCCTTCCTCATAAAAAAGGAGGGAGGGAAAGGACCCAGCAGAAGTGAGGGAGCTGCTAAGGAAAAGGGGTTTCTGGCGTGGGAAAAGAATCGAGGGGGCTATCTTGCCATTGGGATGAATGGTTGGGAGGAAACAAGGAGACAAAAGCAGCCCAGATAATGCCTTCTTGAATAGGCCATGCAAGGCAGGCAGCTTCCAAATTAATGCCTGTGGGTGAAAATGGGTGGGGGGGAGGCATAGTTCTCCCCCATCCCCACGGAAGGAAAGAAACAACCGGTCCATTCAAGCACAAGTAAATTATATCCTCTGGAGAAGAAATGGGGAATGAGGTCAGGAAGTGGAGTGAATGCACAGCCATGATGTTGGATCTACAGCTGGCCACGCGGATGGTTCTCGCCGTGCTTGGGAGCAGAGATAGCTACAGACGGTCCACGCGCTTGGCTTATTTTAAGACGTATTTCAGCCTGTCTCATGTTGGGACACGTCATGTGTAGGACCTCAGCTCCCAGAATTCTCAGGAATTGGTGGGATGCTTTGGGATTCTGCGTGTCTATCACATCACAAAGATGCTAGGAAGGAAAAGCATTGGATCATCACTGTGTAGTTCAATATTTAGGCAAAATATTTCCGCCTTAGTAGTAGAGGTAGATAGGGACACAGTGGCTCAGTGGCTAAAATGCTGAGCTTGTTGATCAGAAGGTTGGCAGTTTGGCGGTTCGAATCCCAACGCCGTGTAACAGAGTGAGCTCCCGTTACTTGTCCCAGCTTCTGCCAACCTAGCAGTTCAAAAGCGTGTAAAAATGCAAGTAGAAAAATAGGAACCACCTTCGGTGGGAAGGTAAAGAGGTTTCCGTGCGCCTTCGGCATTTAGTCATGCCGGCCACCTGACCACAGAGACGTCTTCGGACAGCACTGGCTCTTTGGCTTTGAAACGGAGTTGAGCACCTCCCCCTAGAGTCAGGAACAACTAGTACATATGTGGAAGGGAAACCTTTACCTATCATGTTTCCCCCAAAATAAAACAGGGTCTTATTTTCTTTTTACCCCCGTAATAAGCGCTTGGCCTTATTGTCGGGGAGGTCTTATTATTTTTGAGGTGCAGGAGGTGGTGAACGTGGTCACCTCATGGCTGCTGCTGTGTTGCAATATTTTTGGTGAGGGCCTATTTTCAGGGGAGGGCGTATTTTAGCACATGCATTCAAAAGCCCGGTTAGGCTTATTATCCGGGGGAGGTCTTATTTTCAGGGAAACAGGGTAGTAGAGAAAGATATGTTTGGCTGCAGGCTACGAACTTTTTCAGTTTGGAACTGTGATCATCTCAATGCAAACGAGGAACTCTGATTATAATATATAATATATTCCAGGGGTCTCCAACCTTTGCAACTTTAAGTCTGAAGGACTTCAGCTCCCAGACTTCTGGGAGCTGAAGTCCTTCAGACTTAAAGTTGCAAAGATTTGGAGACCCCTGGAATATTCCATTAGTTGACAAACTTCGTCATTTCTTTTCTCTTTTTTCTATAAAAACCAGGCAAATACATTTGGATATAAAAGAAACACAATTGCAACTTTTGGCTTCTAAAAATAGATTTTAAAAATAGCCGTGCCCACTTTTTAGGAAAGTAAGTATTATGTGCTTCTTTTCTATGAAACTTTTTCGGAAAATATAAAATTTAGTCAATTAAAAAAATTAGTCTGACTCACATACCTATTTCTTGACTTCCACTGACATTTCCTACCTTTGTTTCATCTCTTTATCTTTGAGCTGCTAAATATAATCACAACAAAGAGGCAGTTTTTAAAGTTGCATTTATGGTTTTCTCCAGCTATGTATGTATGTATGTATGTATGTATATGTATGTATGTATACACACACATACACATTCCAGGGGTCAGCTGCTATGGGTTCACCTGCGTTCAGGAGCTTTGGCTGGTTTGGAGAACCGCCAAATCATACCCCTGGCTGACCCCGCCCATGCCACCCACCATGCCCCTCCCAGGAGTCTCCACGCGGCCTGTTTTGGATGCGATGTAAGTGCAGGACCCACGTGGAAGCTCGGGGAGGAGAGGAAACGAGACTCCGGACGGCCTCCAGAGCCTGGGAGAGGCAGTTTTCACCCTCCTGAAGGCTTGGGGAAAGTCTCCGGAGGCTGAGGAAGGCAAAATCACACATACACCCATCACAGTGCAGGAGGCCGACTAGGCTATGCCCACCATGGCCACGCCCACCCAGCAACCAGGCAGAGAACCCATTGCTGCAGCTCACCCCTGACACAGTCTCTGTGTGGTTGAGTGGGTGTTGTTGTGGCCCAGCCGGCTCCGGATGAGCTGCTGATGGACTCCTCTAGTGAGGAGTCCTATGAGTCTGCTCTGGAGGAGGAGGGCGACCTTGAGAGATCAGAGAGCCAGGCTGGTCATCAGGAGGCACCTGGGTCTTGGAGTAGTGGGGAGGATCAAGGCCAGTTTGTCCCTGATGGTAGAGTGAGAAGGGCTGAAAAAAGGAGGCTTCACTTGCATCAGAAGCGAACTCGAAGGATGTGAATTAGTCCCAGCTGCCTAATGACTGGCCCCTCCCAAGAGGGTTTAAAAGGAAGTCTTTGCTAAGAAAGTCCTTACAGAGAACAATGTTGGATTTCTAGGTTCGTGTTTATTCGTGTTGATTTTCAGGTTTGTGTCTAGTCAAGTTAGGAAGCTTCGTATCTGTTCATTCAGGCAAGCAGCCAAGAGAGTTAGTGGCAGGCAGCCAGTCTTGTGGTAGTCGGAGAAAGGGGGGGTCAGAACAGGTGGGCAGGTGAGTGAGTGGGTGTCATATTGTTGGAGGTTTTCAAGAAAAGAGTGGACTAACATTTGTCCAGAATGATATAGAATTTCCTGACTGGAAGACCTCAAAAGTCCCTTCAGCCCTATGATTCTCTTCTCTTCTCTTCTCTTAGCTTGACTTTGCTTCACTTCCTTTCCCCTCCCTTCCCCTCCCTTCCCTTCCCTTAAGTATTGATATTAATTATTACAGTTATTATTCTAGTTACTGGTTACTGTGCTAACCAGGTATTTTTAAAGTTTATGACTTTTAGTTCTTTCCTTAATAAGGGGTATAAAAGTACCCGTGTTTCCACCAAAATAAGACAGGGTCTTATTTTCTTTTGACCCCTGAAATAAGCGCTTGGCCTTATTTTCAGGGAGGTCTTATTATTTTTGAGGTGCAGGAGGCGATGAGCATGGTCACCTCATGGCTGCTGCTGTGTTGCAATATTTTTGGGAACGGCTTATTTCAGCGCATGCGCTCAAAAGCCTGTTTGGGCTTATTATCTGGGGAGGTCTCATTTTCGGGGAAACAGGTAATATATATTATATAACTTAATGATTAGGGAAATATAGAAAACTTGCAATTTCCATCTCATTTCAGATCCCAGGTTTATTTACTTTAATCTTAAAAAGCATTTTATTTGTATATGTCCTTGTATTCTTTGGGCTTATATGCATTTTTAAATCATGATTTTTGTTTAAGGATAAAAACAATTTGCATGGGTTTGAATCAATCCACCCTTTTAGCTGATTTCAGTGTATCCTGTGGAATTCTGCTGTTTGTAGACCGGATAAATGTATGTCTATCACTGGAGTTTATAGTGTAAAGATCAGGAGGTTTTTTTCATTCATTTTATGTATACAACATAAATAAACGTAACTCATTCATTTTCTATGTTTACCAAGTACAATGAATCAGAAACTAATCCAATGTGCTATTTATTATCTTATATTTCACTTAGTAAAAATACGAACAAACAAGCCAGGATGAATACTAACCAAGTATACAGTAGGATGTTGTGTGAATATAGACATTGGCTGCAAAATTGGCAGTGCTGCTTTCTGGTGTCAGACATTAAATTAATCTTCCCCAATCTGTTAGTTTTCATGTGTATTGTAACTAAAACTGCCAAAATCTTCAGTTAGCAAGGCCAATGGCATATATTGTATTTAATTGGATGTACAATCAAACAAGACTCGTCTTATACACATATATTTATATTCCAGCAGAATGAGAAGTAGAGGTCTGCTGTTAAAATAATTGTTTCAGGATGCAGCTAAAATATGCAGCCAATCTTTCCGATGTAATGCAAATGAAAGGCTAAACAGCCCAACTACAGTAAGAAATATTTAGCAGCTAAGCAGGGTTGGTTTTTTTTTTCATTCTTGCATATTGATCCATATATTAGCTGTTGAAACATGGAAAGAGAACCCGAGAGGCCAAAGGAATTCAAATAAATGCAATCTCTGGAGCATGGAATTATTTTTGTTTAAGAAATCTTAGCATGTGCTGTAGATTATGAAGTGAAAAGCATTTGGATTTTCAATAGGTGATAAAGTTAGGAGTGTTTCTTTTTATAGGAGAAGGGAAAGAGGAAGGAAGAGGAAGAAGAGAAAGGATGTACATGCAAAGCTGGACTGTTGTTGCCATAAGCCAAGAGTCAGGAATATGTGATCTTTAAATGCTGCTATAATCAACAACAGGTTTCTCATCATTGGTCCTGTTAGCTATGACTGCGGAGTATTTAGAAATATATGAAAAGCCCCAAGTTCTTCATACATCATGTTTCTCAAACTAGGTAACTTTGAGTTAGGTGGACTTCAGCTCCCCGAATTCTCCAGCTTGCCATGCTGGCTGGGGAATTCTGGGATTTCAAATCTGTGCATCTTAAAGTTGACAAAGTTGACAAAAATTACCATGGAGCAGTGGTGGGATTCAAAGTTTTTTTTTACTACTGGTTCTGTGGCTTGGTAGGCGTGGCATGGCTTGGTGGGCATGGCAGGGGAAGGATATTGTGAAATCCCCATTCCCTGCCCACTCCAGGGGAAGGTTATTGCAAAATCCCCATTCCCTCCCGATCAGCTGGGACTTGGGAGGCAGAGAATAGATGGGGGCGGGGCCAGCCAGAGGAGTTATTTACCGGTTTGTTTGTTTATTTATTTATTTATTTATTTATATTCGGTTTATATACCGCTCCTTCTCCATTGAGATGGACTCAGGGCGGTGCACAGGGGATTAAAAATCATCAATAAATAACAATAAACACAATAATAATAATTAAAATTAAATTAAATTAAGAACCTGTGCTAAAAATATTCCCATTAAAATTCTAAAATCCATTTACTGATTAGCTAACATAATATCGCGTCTGAACTCTAAGCTCTGCTAGACCAGCTTGGTGGAAAAGATACGTCTTGAGTGAGCGGCGAAAGAGGGGAAGGTCCGTGATGGTACGAAGTTCGTGGGGTAGGTCATTCCAGAGGGATGGCCCTGCCACAGAGAAGGCCCTTCCCCTGGGCACCGCCAGCCGACATTGACCAGCGGTTGGCACCCTGAGGAGGCCCTCCCTATGGGAGCGGATCGGTCGATGGGAGGTGTGCGGCAGGAGACGGTCCCGCAAATAACTAGGCCCCAGTGCCATGGAGCGATTTAAAGATGGTAACAAGTGCCTTGAAGTGCATCCGGAAGGCCACCGGTAATCAGTGCAGTTCGCGCAGGAGAGGTGTTACATGGGAGCATCGCGATGCTCCCAGAATCCCCCACGCGGCCGCATTCTGCACCAACTGGAGCCTCCGGATGCACCTCAAAGGGAGCCCCATGTAGAGAGCGTTACAATAGTCTAGGCGGGACGTGACGAGCGCTTGAGTGACAGTGCGGAGGTTCTATGAACTACTCAAAATTTCCGCTACCGGGTTCTCCAGAACTGGTCAGAACCTGCTGAATACCCACCTCTGCCATGGACCATGTGGATATGGGATTATAGGAGCTATTCAAGTAGTCCCTGACTTACAACCTTTTGTTTAGCGACCATTTGAAGTTACAACAGCACTCAAAAAAGTGACTTTTGACTGCTTTTCACACTGATCACTATTGCAGCAATCCCGTGGTCATGTGATCAAAATCCTGACGCTTGGCGACTCACTCGTGTTTATGATGGTTGCAGTGTCCTGGGGTCATGTGATCCCCTTTTGCAACCTTCTGATAAGCAAAGTCAATGAGGAAGCCAGAGTCACCTAACAATCATGTTACTAACTTAACCACTGCAGTTGATTCACTTAACAACTGTGGCTAGAAAGGTCATAAAATGGGTCAAAACTCCCTTAACAAATGTCTCGCTTAGCAAGACAAATTTTAACAAATGTCTCGCTTAGCAAGGGAAATTTTGGGCTCAATTGTGTTTCTAGGTCAAAGGACTACCTGTAGTTGGATGGAAAGAATCAGTTGAAGAAAGGCTGCAATATTGTAATGAATCAACATGTCAGCCTTGCAGCCAGATTCCTTTTGGGATCTTTGGCCGGCCACACTTCTATTCTACTATGCTGTTTCTATAGTGGGGAAATGGGAGGGGGGATAGTAAGGAGTAGGATGTGATGTAGCCATAACGAAATTCTTTCTAGAAAGCCAAGGTCATCTTTTGTCTTTGCACCTGACCGGAACTGGAGGGGTGGAACTGCCAGCATGGCAGTAGGAGATTGGATCATGTGATGGACTTGTGGGTGTGGGGGCAAGATCTTGAACTTTCAACTAGGTGGGGAAAACCAGGAAGCTTTCAGATTAGGGTTTTCCCAGGTGTACCAACATGGCTCTCTTAATATATTGGAACTTTGACCAATACTTTGCCTTGGACTCTGATTTAATTTTCGATGCTATTTGGAACCCTGACACAACGTTTAGCCTCTGAGATGCTCAAAACCAGTGGAGAATGAGATTAGGGTTTAATATCTGGATTTGAGGCAAAGTTGAAGCCTACACGAGCTTCATTCTAGCTACAGAGTGACAGCCGCAATACAGGTAGTCCTCGACTTTCAACAGTTTGTTTAGTGACCGTTCAATGTTAAAACAGCACTGAAAAAAGTGACTTATGGCTGTTTTTCACAGTTATGACATTTCTGGCATCCCCATGGTCTCGTGACCCAAATTCAGATGCTTGGCAACTGGCGTATATTTATGACGGTTGCAGTATCCCTGGGTCATGGGATCGATCCCCTTTTGTGACTTTCTGACAAGCAAAGTCAACGGGGACGCCAGATTCACTTAACAACAATACGTTGGCATCCTTCAGTCTCAAAAGACGATGGTCTCGTGCTCTGGAAAGAGGTCCTAAGGCAGCATCTGGGGTGGCTAAAGAGGCCCATTTGGGAGTGGCAATCCCTTCCACACTGAGGGCAGATACCGTATTTTTCAGAGTATAAGACGCACGTTTTTCCTTCAAAAAAGAGGCTGAAAATCTGGGTGCGTCTTATACACTGAATACAGCATTTTTTTTTGCCTCCTGTAATCCCACCCCCTTCACCAAAATGGCCATGCATAGCCTTTAGGAGGCTTTCAGAGAGCTCCTGGGGGCTGGGGAGGGCAGAAATGAACATAAAATGGGCCATTTTTTGCTCAATTTTGCCCCCATCCCACCCCCCAGGAGCACTCTATAAGCCTCCTAATGCCCTTTTTTTGACAAAAGGGCCATTTTTGCTTGTTTTTGCCCCCCCCCCCTCCCGGAACACTCTACAATCCTCCTAAGGGTTATTATTGCCATATTTTGATTTTATAAAAAAAGGCCCGTTTTTGTGAAAAATTGGCTGTTTTGGGGAAGTTTGCAGAGTGCAAAACCTTTTTTTAAAATTTTAATCTTCAAAACCTTTGTGCGTCTTATACACTGGTGCGTCTTATACTCTGAAAAATACAGTACATTCTGTCCCCTGCCCAGCGCCCAGATTTTGCTGGTTCCAGGACGGCCTCTTTGCCTCAGCCTGCCGAACAAGTGTCTCTTCGAATTGGAGAAGGCCATGCTGCGTCTTTAGCCTCCAAGCTGAACGATGGGAGGTCAAGCTTTCCCAGCTGTGAATGTCCATTCCCAAGGCCTTTAGATCCCTCTTTCAGATATCCTTGTATCGCAGCGGTGGTCTCCCTCCGGGGCACTTTCCCTCCACTGATTCCCCCTACAGGAGATCTTTCAGGATCCGACCATCAGCCATTCTCACGACATGCCCAAGCCAGTGTAGACGTCGCTGTTTCAATTTTATTATTATTAATTATTATTAGGCCCTTAATTGGGGCCTAATAATAACAGGTTGTTGTGAAACAATTACCTATACTAATATACCCTGTCTAAGCTGATGCAATAAGGGAAACTGGTTTGGCTCAAGTGCTAGGCTTCTTGCCTTGCATGCAACATAGCCCCGGTTCGAATCCCAATAAGGGGTATGGCCAGCTGATGAGAGCTAATAAGCTCGAAATAGATCTATCCTGGTCTCTCTCTAATTTAATTTATTGATCAGCTCATAAAACTAACACACATATCTAAAATATTATACAAGGTAATTCTTGGCTTGCTGTCTGGATGGTCTCTAGTGATGAGCCGATAGGCAGTAAGGGAAACAGTATGTCTTCTCCCGTAATTGGGGCCTAATAATAACAGGTTGTTGTGAAACAATTACCGCTGTTTCAATAGTGTATACATGCTAGAAATTCCCGCATGTTCGGAGACGGTGCTATTTGGGACTTTGTCATGCCAGGTGATGCCAAGAATACGTCGGAGACATATTAACAATAATACAATACAATAGCAGAGTTGGAAGGGACCTTGGAGGTCATCTAGCCCAACTCGCTGCTTAGGCAGGAAGCCCTATACCATTTCAGACAAATGGCTATCCAACATCTTCTTAAAGACTTCCAGTGTTGGGGCATTCACAACTTCTGGAGGCAACTTCTGTTCCACTGATTCATTGTTCTAACGGTCAGGAAATTAGTGCCAATCATGGCATTAATTTTGGGGGGATTCAATTGTGCTCTTAAGTTGAGGACTACCTGTCTTATATTAACAAACAGGCGGGGGAATTTCCTCGGAAGACTCAGCCTAACCTCCCTGCTTTATCCCCCTGAACATTTTTTGCAGATGTCGGAAAGACTGCACACTATTTTGAGATCTTGGAATTAACCGTAGAGCCTGCGAACCAGCATCTGAAAATTATTTTGAGAGGGAAGACTTCACGTCTTGGCTCCTGCCCATATGCTAACACATTCCACTGGAGTAGAGAAATGCAATATTTTTCCCTTGAAGTCATCTAATTACGGGACACGACAGAAATTAGTGTTGCATAACAGGTTACGCTCTTTATTCTGGTTTGAGACTTCTATTCCTTCTTTAGGCATAATAGTAAACCAGTCCATCTGCACTGCTGGCCTGCAGCAGGACTATTTCCAGGGCTGGAAGACGCACGCCACCTCCTGGTCTATATGGAACATGACATGCTTTTAAACTCCGTTGCCAGCCAATTTAAAGCCCTTTATATTGAAATCCCCAATTTCGAAACGTTCCTTTCTTGCCACCGTTGTTAAGTGAATCATTAGGGTTGTTAAGTTATTAACATGGTTGTTAAATGAAGCTGGCTTCCCCATTGATTTTATGTGTCTGAAGTTTGATCAGGTGACCCCGGGGGATGCTGTAAGGGTTGTGTGAAAAACGAGTTACTTTTTTCAGTGCCATTGAAAAATGTTCACTAAATGAACTGCTCTAAGTTGAGGACGACTTGTACTGTCATTGTCATTCTGTGTGAGCCTCATGGAGGCTGCCACAAGCTTCACCAAGGAAGAGAAGTATGAAATGTGATTTATAATCCTTGCCTCTCTAAAGAGCCATGGTGGTGCAGTGGTTAGAGTGCAGTACTGCAGGCTCCTTCTGCTGCCTGCCGGCTGCCTGAAGTTTGGCAGTTCAAATCTCACCAGGTTCAAGGTTGACTCAGCCTTCCATCCTTCCGAGGTGGGTAGAATGAGGACCCAGATTGTTGGGGGCAAGAGGTTGACTCTGTAAACTGCTTAGAGAGGGCTGTGAAAGCACTGCAAAGCAGTATATAAGTCTAAGTGCTTTTGCTATTGCTACTGTCTTGATTATCCTCTTCTGCATAATAGAAGCCTGAAATTTAGAAACCCTCTCTACTCATCATACTCAGGCATAACAGTGGGATAGAAAATAACCGTATTAGAAAGAAATGCATCCAAATACTGAGGTGAAAATCTAAAAAATAAGATTTGAAAGGAAACTTCTGATATTTTTTATCAGATAGAATTCCAGAATATATAAATGAAAACCATAATTTACTAAGATCTACAATATGTTGGCAGAAGCTGGAACAAACTTGGCAGTACTCTGCAAAAAATCTAAATCTAAATAAATTAAAAGAGATTGGAAGGATAAAATTGGAGAGAATACAGCAACGGCAAAATTGAAGGAATATATATCCATAATAGAAGATTAACCATATCCCAGCAGGGATGGTTTCTTTATACACAACACATTACACAATGCAGGGGAAATGTAGACACTATCAGATGTTTGGGGAACTTAAATAGAAACCATCAACAATCTTTGACATTCTATAATATAAATATCTAAAATGAGGCCTGGCGGTTGGGAACACCCATGGAAAGGAAGGGGAAAATGTGTTATTAGAAAATGCTTCATATTCAGTAACATTTTTGAATCTTATTTTCTTTCTTTTGCATTGCACTAGATCAACAATAAAAACATTTCTTTTTCAAAACAAAGAGGATGTTAATTAACTCTATTAATCTTTTAACTCAGCGAATTATTGACCAACACGTTAAAGTATTGGGTAAGCATTACAAAAAGTTTCAAAATACTATATGTTAATTTTATTAATGCATTTACATAAGAGAAGGAATCCTGCATTCCTCCTAAGCATAAAAACAATTATATCAACTGTAAGAATAGCTGTTTCAGCGCTGTGGCATCATAAATACTTGATACTTTATTTATTTGGCCAAGTGTGGTTAGACACAGAAGGAATTTGTCTCTGGTACAGAAGCACTCAGGGTACTTAGAGAACAACAGAATAGAATTATAATAATAATAGTACTAAACCATATAGCCAATAAAAGGGGAAGTAAAAATTTCATTGTAAACTGTGCACATACGGCAGAGGTGGTATTCACCAGGTTCTGACCAGTTCTGGAGAACCAGTAGAGGAAATTTTGAGTAGTTCGGAGAACCAGAAAATACCACCTCTGGTACCCATCTATTCTTTGCGTCCCGAATCCCAGCTGATCTGGAGGAAATGGAGATTTTACAGTATCCTTTCCCTGCCACGCCTACCAAGCCACACCCACTGAACCAGTAGTAAAAAAAATTGAATCTCATGACTGACGCGGGTGTAGCGAACCAGTTGTTAAATCCCTGGTCTTAATTACTCCTTGGAGTCTGCACCTGTCCTGTTTGGTTGCTGCACCAACATGACTTCTATCGATGTGCAAATATAGAGCTTCCTACTCACCACTTATCTCCAATATGATGTAGCTGTTCTTGAATGGACTCTGATTACTCTTGAGGGCAATAGTTCTTCAAGGAAGAAAAGCAAAGAGGTGGGTTGGCCAGTTAAAGGGAGAAAAGGACATATTTTGCATTCTTTTGAGCAATCTGGTGCTTGGGAAATTGGTATAGTATAGCCTTAATTGTCACTGTACAAAATAAATACAACAAAATTGGTTTTAGCCTCACTGGTGCAATCCATGACAACAAATACAAACAACATAAATAGCATAAAGGATAATCCCAATGCAAGTAATTAGGGGGAAAGAAAAAAGAAAAAGAAAGAAGAAGAAAAACTACCCATCCATTTCCATGTGTGGGTGGAGTGATTGTGGTTGTATTTAAAAGTCTGACAGCCCAAGAATAGAAACTATTTTTAAACCTATTTGTTCCGCTGGCTATGCTTTGATGTCTTCTGCCCGATGGTAGAAGTGCAAAGAGACACTGACCAGGGTGTGAATCATCTCTGAGTATCTTCCTTGCTCTGCTAAAGCAGCGAGATCTGGTGATGTCACCCAGGGGTGTCAGAGGGCAACCAATGGTTACTTGTGCTAAATTGATCACTCTCTGTAGTGCCTTCCTGTCTGGAGCAGTTAAACCAGCGTACCATACTGTAATGCAGTATGTGAGGACACTTTCTATAGTAGACTGATAGAACGAGGTCATCAGCCGTTGTTCCACCTGATTTTTTTTGCAGGACTCTAAGGAAATGAAGTGTCTAATCTTTGCCAAGCACCAGGGACGTGTTGTTTTTCCAGTTGAGATCTTGACTAATAAGCACTCCCAAGAATTTAAAAGAGGAAACCCTCTCCACGCAGCCCCCCTCGATATACAGTGGGGCAGGTTCTTCTCTGTGCTTCTGGAAATCTAGCACCATCTCCTTTGTCTTACTAGTATTTAGATGTAAATTGTTTTTTGAGCACCATGCAGATACCTTCTGGGCTTCTTCCCTGTATGCTGATTCATCCCCTCCATTTATGAGACCCACCACCATTGTGCCATCTCCAAACTTAATTATGATGTTGGATAGATCAGAGGATATGCAGTCATGTGTATAAGCGAGTAAAGGTAGGGGCTGAGCACACAGCCCTGAGGGGAGCCTGAAATTACCTAAGTGTTACCAGCAGTGTGCTGCAGCTGGCAAAAAAGCCAACACAGTTCTAGGCTGCATAAATAGAGGGATAGAATCAAGATCACGTGAAGTGTTCACGACTTTATAATGCCTTGGTAAGGTCACACTTGGAATACTGCATCCAGTTTTGGTCACCACAATGTAAAAAAGATGTAGAGACTCTAGAAAGAGTGCAGAGAAGAGCAACAAAGATGATTAGGGGACTGGAGGCTAAAACATATGAGGAACGGTTGCAGGAACTGGGTAGGTCTAGTTTAATGAAAAGAAGGACCAGGGGAGACATGATAGCAGTCTTCCGATATCTCAGAGGCTGCCACAAAGAAGAGGGAGTCAAGCTATTCTCCAAAGTACCTGAGGGCAGAACAAGAAGCAATGGGTGGAAACTAATCAAGGAGAGAAGCAACTTAGAACTGAGGAGAAATTTCCTAACAGTTAGAACAGTTAATCAGTGGAACAGCTTGCCTCCAGAAGTTGTGAATGCCCCAACACTGGAAGTCTTTAAGAAGATGTTGGACAGCCATTTGTCTGAAATGGTATAGGGCTTCCTGCCTAGGCAGGGGGTTGGACTAGAAGACCTCCAAGGTCCCTTCCAACTCTGGTGTGTTGTGTTGTATTGTGTTGTGTTGTTGTGTTGTGTTGTGTTGTAAATGGATGGAAGGAGTTTGTCTCTATCCATCTACCCACTTCCAGACAGAAGGATAATGTAAGTACAGGCGTCTTCCATGAAAGATGTGTTGGACTTACTCAGTTCTTACTCAGTGCAATAAAGATGCACTGGACTTATTCGGTTCTCAGATTCTCCCACACTTGTTCTCATAAGGAGAACACATTCTCCAAATTATAGAGTCCACTGCTATAAATAGGACAGTGATTGCTTTTCCCAATGTTGTCTACAGAACATCCATCAAGCATCGGAGGGAATGAGAAGGGTGACCAGATGCAAATATCCAGTGTTATTTGACTCCTCTTCAAAATGATGCCTAAAGCCTCTTTTCTCCCACCTCCAGCTAAAGCTGTCAGGGACAATAGAAAACTTTTTTTAAAATTAAAAAAAAATGTAGTCGCTGAAAATTACTGTGAATTATAATTCCTACAGTGGAAGCACGGATGGTTAAGGTGATGGAGTTGGCGGAGATGGTAAAATTGCCTGTTCTAAATAAAGAGAAGGATTCATCTACTTTTGTTTCCATTTAGAAACCACTTCTGAATTTTGTGCTTGAAGCACACACACAAAAAAACGGAACTAATTTTAGGTTTTGACGATTAGAATGACTTTGTTGCTACAGAAATGGCTGGTAACATTTAGAAGTTCAAAGGAAAAGGTTGAGGCAGTAACTCTCTTTGCATTCTACTGCACTCAAAATGTTGGAAAACATTACTTTTTCATCCTTTTTCATCTCTTTCTGCACTTTTCTCTTCCTTAATTTTTATTTTCATCTGCATTTATCCTATAATAAACTTTAATTAAAAAGTATTTTTAAAAAATAAAGAAACCTACCATGAATTTCATTGAGATTCTTTGGTAGGAATGTATCTGCATATTTAAATGCACACGACTTCTTAATCTGTCAACATTATTATTCAGGATGTCAATAGTTTAAGTATAAAATTATTTAGCTTTCATCCAAAGTTAAGTATTAAACAAACGGAAAAAATACTGCAGCCCACATTAAAGTATTAATTGTATGACAATAGTTGCACTCTTAAACCAATTACCTAATATTAAAATATCAATTGTATTGTTACTCTACAAATAGTCCTTGACTTACAACGGTTTGTTTAGTGACCATTTAAAGTTACAACGGCACTGAAAAAAGTGACTTATGGCCGTTTTTCACAGTTATGACATTTCCAGAATCCCCATGATCATATGATCAAAATTCAGATGCTTGGCAACTGGTTCATACTTATGACCGCTGCTGTGTCCCAAGGTCATGTGATCATCTTTCCCAAGCCAAGTCGATGAGGAAGCCAGGATCACTTCATAACCATGTTACTAACTTAACTAAATTAAGTAACTTAACAACTGCAGTGATTCACTTAACAACCATGGCAAGAAAAGATGTAAACTGAAGCAAAATTCAGTTAACAAATGCCTGACTTAATAACAGACATTTTGGGCTCAATTATGGTCGTAAGTCAAGGACTACCAATAAATAAGTACATTTAACAAATAAAGGTGTAAGACCACTAGATGGCTCAGTGGCTAAGACACTGAGCTTGTTGATCAGAAAAATCGGCAGCTCAGAAGTTCGAATACAGGTCTCCTGTGTGAGCAGGGAGTTGGACTAGATGCCCTCCAAGGTCCCTCCAGCTCTGTTATTCTGTGACCTACAGGGTCCCTTCCAACTCTTAATTCTATTCTAAGCCAGGGGTCTGCAAAGTTGGCTCTTTTAAGACTGGTGGACTTCAACTCCCAGAATTCCCCAGCCGACTTTGCAGACCCCTGTTCTAAGCAAATAAATAAATGCAGGATAACATACATCAGTTGTCAGCTGTATTTTGGGATTGTGGGGCACGATTGTGGGGGGTTGAGTGGGAGGGGTGAGAACGTTGCTTTCATGCACTTTTAAGTCCTTTCCACCCAATCCTGCATTTTCCCAGCCCTTCCATGGAGGGACTAGCTTTCAAGGTCTCCCCCTTCCTCCTGGGTGCGAGCCTCCCATTTATCTCCTGCACCGAGTTGCCCCCAGCAGCCATCCCTCCCTCCCTCCCCCTCCCTGCCGCCTCCTCCCCCTATTTCTGAAGCCTCCGAACAGCACAGACGTCTCCGCTGTCAAATTTCAGAACTGCGGGCCAGCTACGCCCGCTCCTTTCCACTTTCCACATGCCAATGACTGTCGATTTTACCATCTATGGTCAAAAACACCGAGACGAGCAGGAAGCCGGGTTTTTTTTTAAAAAAAACACACACACTCACATACACAGCCCGCCTCCTCCTTCCTCTCAGCGGGCTGCGAGTCCCACAAATATCCCCCACCCGCTCGAGCCTCCGTTAATCTGTTAAACAGAGTTGGAAGGGACCTTGCAGGTCATCTAGTCCAACCCCCTGCCCAAGCAGGAGACCCTACATGTCCTTTGCAAAGCTGCTTTTCGACTCTCTCTCTCTCCCTCTCTTTTTAAAAAGCTGCTTGCTTGGCAGGCGGGTAAATGAGGAAGGGGAGGGCAAGTGTGGGAGAGCAACCAGCCCAGCTGGGTGGGGTAGAATGGAGACCCAGTCTGGGGGTCGCGTGAGTCGAATAAGGATCCAAATGGGCTTTGGGAACCTGGATTGGGGAGTAAAGGTGCTTTTTTTTAAGGAGGCAACTGGGCTTTCTGGTTTTTTTTTTCTTTGAGGAGGCTTCGCTTCTCATCCAAGAAGCTTCTTCAGTTCTGACTGGAATGGTGGGGAATGGAAGGATTTATACTCCTTGCAGACAGCTGGTCATTTGCATCCTTTTAGAGCAGGGGTGCCCAAAGTTGGCCACTTTAAGACTTGTGGACTTCAACTCCCAGAATTCTGCAGCTTTGCAAAGCTGGAGAATTCTGGGAGTTGAGGTCCACAAGTCTTAAAGCGGCCAAGTTTGGGGTCCCCTGTTTTAGAGGGTCCTTGAAGCACTTGGAGGTTTTATGTGTGTTCATTTGTAGTGTTAATGGTTCCTGTAATCTGCACTGGAAATCCATTCCGACTCCCACACCATTCAAAGCGTGTCCATCCCAAACTGCGAAAAGTCTGTAGACACTCTCAGTCATCCAGGTCATTGTGGCCCCAAAGATGCTTTTTCAGAAGGCAACTGGATGTTTTGGGATTTTTTTTCCTTTGAAGACCTTTCACTTCTCCTGCAAGAAGCTTCTTCAGCTCTGACTGGATGGTGGGGAATGGAAGGATTTATATTCCTTGCAGACAGCTGGTCATTTGCATCCTTTCGGAGGGTCCTTAAACCACTTGGAGGTTTATCTGTGTCCTCAGGGTCACCTGAGTAGTGCAAATGGTTCCTGTAGTCTGGGATTCATCCCAAATTGTATAGCGAAACATCTTCAAAGAAAAAGAAAAAACAAGAAGTCCAGTTGCCTCCAGAAAAGCATTTTTGGGACAATCATGACCTGGATGATTGAGAAACTCTACTCAGGAGTAAAATGCAGGATTATGGGCTTTGCAATCCACCACCCCAGAAACCAGGCTGGGGAAGCATGAAAAGTTTCTGCAAAAAGTGTGTGTCTGTGTGTGTGTGTGTGTGTGTGTGTACACAGGTTACCCTGGGTTTACAAGTTCATTTAATGGCCATTCAAAGCTACAATGCCACTGAAAAAAAGGGACTTAGGACCATTTTTCACACTTACAACGGTTGCCACAGCTCCATGATCACGTGATCAAAATTCAGACACTTGGCAACGGACTCATATTTACGACAGTTGCAGTGTCCTGGGGTCATCGCGATCCCCCTTTGTGACCTTCTGACAAGCAAAGTCAATGGGGGAACCTGGATTCACTTAACAACCGAGTTACTATCTCAAGAACTGCAGTGATTCGTTTAACAACTCTGGCAACAAAGGTGGTAAAATGGGGCAAAACTGCCTTAACCACTGTCTCACTTAGCAACAGAAGTCTCAGGCTCAGTTGTGATCGGAAGCCAAGGCTATAATGATGACAGGCAGACATTCACCTGGTAGATGAAACGTGTTTAGTTTACGTGTATTCATGTGCATTTCAGCCCCGCTGCAATTGCAATTCTAGGGACGTGCATAAGCACACCAGCGTGCCTACTGTCTCCATTTATTTGTACCCATTTCCTGGGTTCTTATTCATCTTTATTCTTATTCCTGTTGCCTTGTGCACGAGTGACAAAATAAATGAAATGAAATAAAGTGTAAAACTCCCGCAATCGCGACAGGCAGAATTTGAAGTATGTGCAGGTATTTTCATTCAACAACATTGCCTTGCAAAGTGTAGACCTCCTATAATCACGACAGGCAGAAACCCACCCGCTGTGCGAAGCTGAGGCACCAGCTCTGCCTCTGCCTGCAACCGGAGACCTCGCTCGGCATGGAAACCTCCCCGCCTCCCCCCCCCCCCCCCATGCCTCAACTTTCCCGCCTTCCTGCTTCCCCGTGAGAACCCTAGCTGTCCATCTCGCCCAAAGACCCGCCCCCTCGAGGGGAAGCCCCGCCTCCTCTCCGCCCTTCCTTCGAGCCTTCGCCTTCAGAGACCTTCCGCCCGAATCCCACCTTTCCCTTCTCTTTACCCAGCTTGAGACGAGCGAGGGAGGCGTGGCTAGGGCCATTTCCCTTTGAAGCCCCGCCCACCTGGCGCGCCTTCTTCTTTACCTGCCTTCTCTCTCTCTCTCTCAGCGTATTTCCGGTAACGCCGGAAGTGGAGCGGGGAGGGTTACTGGGCGTCTCCAGGCGGAAGTGGGGCTGTCGGGGAAGGCGGCAAGCGGCGAGGAGGCGAGCGGTAGAAGGAGCCGCGCCCTGAGCCACTGCGCGAGGTGAGGCGGCGGCCGCTGGCGCTCCGGAACGAGGCTCGGCGTCCCGAGTGGGTTGAGACGCGTGGGGGAGGGGGAGGTTTGAATGGCAGCTGGGTTGCACGTCTGGACGGGGAGGGGAGGCGTGTTCGGGTTCCCACGACCCACCTAACCTGCTTCTTGCAATGCCGTTTCCTGCACTCGCCCAACCGGGGGAGGAAGCTTGTTCGCGCGGGGTTCGTCACGTTCCCAAAGCCGCCCCAAAAACCAAGCTGAGCCTTTGGTGCGGGGGAAGCCGGAGCCGCGTTGACCTCCCCGGCTTGCACACGGGCGTGCAAACTTGATGGGTAGACACGTGTCTCCTTGCAAGGAGGGCTCCGGGCATGTGTCCTGGTTGCAACCCAGAGCCTTTTCCTCGCTCTCGGCGGTGCGTGGGAGGGCTCCCTTTTGGGAACTGCAGTGTCAGGCGAGGAGGATGGCGGGGTTAAGCCTGCAGACAGACCCGTTCTCTCTGGGTTGGGCCACCAGCTCGGGATCCAGTTGTCCTTTGGGGTGGGGGGATATATTAAAATCCATTCTCCGGGATCAATTAGCTATGGAATTAAAAGATAGAGAGGAAAACGAATACTATAAGATCTGGAGTAGATGGTACAATTGGCTAGAAATTAGACACAAAATTAATACATAAAGAGTACCTAGGAACAATAGTAAGGTGAAAACCTGTATATACCCGTAGAGATAGCAAATAACGCTAAAAGTTAAAGGTATTGTGTGTGTGCGTGTTTGTATGTATATATGTAAATGTATATGTATATGTGTCATATAACATATAATGTATAAAAGACTATAAAACTTGAAAAATTTGTAAATACGGTATCGGAATGCTGTCAAGATTGGAAATGCTGTTTTAAAGTTTAAAAAGGTTGAATAAAAATAATTAAATAATAATAATAAAATAAAATCCATTCTCTGAATGTAATGTCCAGTTTAGCCTTTAATCCAGTGGTTCCCAACATAGGGGGGGGGGGGGGTTGATTTTTAATGGGGGCAATTTGAACCTTGTTTAAACCAAGCTAATAGCCTTTTGGGCTTCCTCTGTGTGACTAGAGTTCCCTTTTTGAGTAATGTAAGAATTATAGGGGGGGGGGCATCAGGATTTTAGAGATGCTTAGGTGGGGCATGGGCAAAACAAAAAGGTTGGGAACCACTGCTTTAATCCAAACGTGGAATGAAAGAATTTGAAAAGCTTTGTGCAGGAACTTTTGACATAATTTGCCTAAAATAGCCTAGTCCCCAGACTATGGCCTTAAAAGATGGAAGTGGCCCACCAATTCCAATATTCTTAGTCATTGTGGGCAAGGAAGAAGAGACTGACTCAGCACTACATGTTTTGCCAGTAGACCTGAAAGCAGAATTAGGGCTTCAAGATCAATTGCAGAGTTTTAAGAGAGCAGGCAAGGAAAACCTGCTTGCTTGCAGAAGCAGGTGTTGTCCTTAGGGAAAGGAGAATGGTAGCTAGTCAGAATTCGTTTTGGAATATGTCTTTGAATGCCCTGCATTGTAATGGGAGCTACGGGGGGGGGGGGGGGGGGGGGATATGTGAGCATGAAAGCAGCAAGAGGAAGATGGCTGTAAAGTCAGAATAGAATAATTCAGTTTCGAGCCATTTGTGGTTGCTCTCCTGGGGTGTATCAAGTGACGTGATTGGATTAGAGCTGCAGTTTATTATTGGTTCACCATGAGGAATTTGAAGGTTGAAGGAGAGATGTATAAAGATGGGCCATCAGTTGCTTTGACATTGGGTGTGCATGATACCAAAGGGACAGTTACTGAGTTTGTGAATTGCACTGTGCTACATATGTGTCTTCTTGATTTTGCTTTACTATGATCTGGAAACCAATTGTGGCTTATTTAAGAAATGTTTACTGATGCGGTACTTTAGATCAGATTATTTACAAAACTCTTAGCTTGGTTTGCACTAGGCTGCAAACATCTTACTTTTTATTTGTCTTACCTTATTTGTCTCTCATCACACAGGAGGAAATTCCCATGTTGTAACTTGCAGATCAAGAGTTGTAAATTCCCAGTGAGTTGCATACAGGAATTAAGATCTTTGGAAGCTGTATAGTTAAGTGGACGATGAAGCTGTTAATAGTATTCTGCTCGCTGGACAGAATCATAGGCATGTAACTAGTGTCAATATTAGGTTTAAAGCGGGAAGTAATGACTAAAAACACAGAGAAGAGAAATATGCAGCCATGTACACAATCAACCTGTGTAGTTTCAGTTGTTAATCCAAAGGAAAAATCTGTTCTCAAACAAAAAATAGTGAGTGCTGTGGGAAAGGTAATAATAATAAAGGTAATAATTAATTACAAATAATGTTTTTGTTGTGAGATTGTACAGTGATGATTGGATTTATGTGATGTTTATGGGTTTGGTTGGTTGTACTGTGAACTTTTTAATGTTGTACATGGCCTTATTCTAGGTTTTAATGTTATGTTCTATTTTTTTATGTGGTTGGCTGTTTTAGTTTTGTTGCAAAGCTGCTGTGAGTCTTTAGACTTGGCAGCATAAACTCCATTTAAAGGAGAAACTGACTAGTACCATTTTTGATAACTACTTGAATCAATGGGGAATAATCCCCAATAGGGATATTGTCAAAAAGGTCCTTTTAAATGTCAAAGAGGACCCTTCTATTAGGTGCATTCAGACATCATTAAACCACAGTTATTTATTTAAACCATGGGTTTTACTAAGCACAATTGGCTGAGTTCACACATGCTTAAGCAATAATATTGTTGATTGGATATGCTTATTAACCCAATACAAGGCAAGTCACTTTGTTGAAGTAATGTTATGTATGAATTTGCCACTGAAACTTTGCTCTTATTGTAAGCTTCTCTGGGGAATTAGCTTTGTTATTGAAAAGGAGAATTAAGGTACAGTAAATTACATAGTGATGCTTTCAAATTGCTTAGCCCTCTGTTCTTAACAGCATGTTATTCTCTTAATTTCTGCTGCTGTTTTTTTCCCTTCCGGCTTACCATAGGTTTGTCAGCAAAATGTGGTTAAGTATCACTTTCCTGTTCAAAGTCCATCTGATACTAGCCCAGAGCAGAGGTTGGCTGTGAAATTAAAGTCCTTGAAGCATTCTGTTGAGAACTATGATTGTGGGAAGAAATACTCCTGTTCTGTAGCGTTTATGTGTTCAGTTGGTGAGTTTCTCTAAAGCAGAGGTCTGCAACCTTGGCAGCTTTAAGACTTGTGGACTTCAACTCCCAGCGTTCCTCTTTGCTGGCTGAGGAACTCTGGGAGTTGAAGTCCGCAAGTCTTAAAGTTGCCATGGTTGGAGACCCCTGCTCTAAAGTGCCTCTTTTGACAACTAAGCTTTGCCTGAACAATAGACTCTGACCAAGTGGATCTCCTCTCCTCCAGTTAGTACCCATTCTAAAAATTCTGCTTGTTTGCAGATACTTATCCTTCAGGAATTCATTGATGGTACAATTGTTTGATGGTATGATTGTTTGAGAATGACTGTAGAAATCACCTTGTATTTGCTAACTGTGGAGCACAAAAGCTATTTTTTTTCCAGAAAAGACTTGTCCAAAAGGAAAGGTCAGTGATACACTGAGCTATTTGATCTTTGTAGAGGGGATGATGCTTTTACTGGTAGCTATATCAGGTGTAAAATTGGGAAGTAAAGATAGATGCTGAACTTTTTGTGGGAGCTGTGGCTAGTTTAAGTATTACATTTGCACTGAGAAATATGTGACTAAGTTGCAGTATGTAATGTCTCCGGTTTGCAATTTTTCAGTGCAATCTTTTTAAGATGGTATTAAAAGTAGTTGTTAGTTGCGAAGTCGTGTCCGACCCATTGCAACCCCATGGACAATGTTCCTCCAGGCCTTCCTGTCCTCTACCATCCTCTGGGGTCCATTGAAGCTCACGCCGACTGCTTCCGTGACTCCATCCAGCCACCTCATTCTTTGTCGTCCCCTTCTTCTTTTGCCCTCAACCTTTTATTAAAAGTATTAAAAGTAGAGCTGCTTAATTCAGAAACTTTCTGTCCCTTTAAACCTTGGGCTTACTTGATCAGTGATGGTTTGTGAAAATTTGAGTTCTCAATATAGGTAGAATTTTTTATGTGTGTGTCTTCAAATCAATCTTGGCTGCTGGCAGTTGTCCAGGCTGTTTTCTTGCCACTGATTTTGGAAGCGTCTTGCTCTCTCCTTCCTAGGGCTAAAAATGGGAGAGGTCCAAGGTCACCCTGCTGGATTCGTGCCCAAATTAGGACTAAAACTTGCAATCGCTTGATTTCTGGTTCATTGCCTTAACACCACCATACTTCGACTTATGTATTTATGTTTTACACAATATTTTATATTGCTCCTTCATAGACTCTGTGCCATTATTAAACTGTGCAAGGGCCACTGCTTCTAAGAAGGAAGCCAAGGTTTGGATGTGGCTGTAATATGTATGCATTGGTAAAAAGCTCCTGCCTGAGTGTGGAAAAACTTAGGGAAGTTTCACATTCTGAAGACTTTCTTGGTGTTTTGTGAAAATATTTCTGGTGTCTGTTTCCAAATACGGCTTGGTGCGCTTCTAGCTTCAGGCCTGCAACAGTTTGAAAGATTCCTCAGGGTTAGAAGCAATTGCTTTCAGCTTTGAAGCTCAGCTTGGTGGAGAAAATGGGGCTGTTCAAACAGACCAGTATGGTATGCAGTAATAGACTTCAGTCTAGTCTATTAACAGATATTAATTTGTTTTAATGAAATGCAGGTAGACACTCTCCAAATTATTTAAACATGGGCGAAAGTAGCATTTGTGTCCATTAAAATGTGTCCTTTAGATTTATGAATACCAAGAATAATATTTATTAACTGGAACCTGCTCTTTCTCTCTCTCTCTCTCTGCATGATTTGCTGGGGTGATGCTGTACTGTTCAGTTCTAATAAAATTAAAATGACAGCGTTTTAGCTAATAGTTGTCAGAAATGATCATTGATTTTCTAACATTGGATAGATAATATTTCTCACCATGGACAGGGTTTGTATGTTGTGCGAATCCATTATGTTTTTTATCTGGTTTTTGGCTTAATATGATGCATGCATTGTGTCGTGGTGGGTTTTTTTTCAGCAATCCAATTTTGTTTGACGCAATTAAGCTGAAATTTAGTCTCTGCCATGTTTTTTTTTAAAAAGGAAGGCCACCCATTATTGGATATGTACATTGCACTCAGCCAAAATATGATTTGATTATTTTTGGTTCAGTACCCTTGAATTCAGCTGTCGTGGGTTGCATAAAATAAAGATGGGATATCATAATCAAGTATGGCATCGCACCGTGTTGCATTCTAAAGCATGCTCTGTTGAACAGTCCTTAATTGTCTGGGTTCACAAATTGCTACAAGGCAAAGAATTCAAAAGAGTGCAGCCAACAGCTTTCCTTTGGCATTTTGTGGAGTTTCCTTCAAAATGAGCAAGACCGAAAACTCTGGTCTGCCTTTTTGAAATTATTTTGGGTGCCTTAAGTCTTGCATGAACCTCCAGACATTGTGCAGCTAAGCCAGAAATGGGAGTTCGCAAATCAAAATGTCTCTGTGCGCAGAATACACGAAGTCAAGCTCCACATGACATTATGGCATAAACTGGGGCAGGGGAGAAACCATGGACCCTTTATGACCGGTAGACTTCAACTCCCAGCATGGCTGGCTCAGGAATTCTGGGGGTTGAAGTCCACAGGGCATAAAGGGACCATAGTTCCCCACCCCAGTGTAAGATAATACAGAAGCCCTCAGCTTATGACCACAACTGAGCCCAATATGTATGTTGCTAAGTGAGAAATTTGTCAAGGGAGTTTTTGCTCCATTTTACGGCTTTTCTTGCCACAGTTGTTAAGTGGATCGGGTTTCCCCATTGACTTTGCTTGCCGGAAGGTTGCAAAATGGGATCACATGACCCCAGGACACTGCAATTGTCATAAATATGAACCAGTTGCCAAGGGTGCCGAATGTAAATCACATGACCATGGAGATGCTGCACTGGTCATAAGTGTAAAAAAAAATGGTCATGTCACTTTTTTTCGGTGCCTTTGTAAATTTGAATGGTCATTAAGCGAATTGTAAGTCAAGGTGTATGTCAACTCACTCTCCATGTGGTTGGTGGGTCATTCTACATTTTGCACAGTTAAATTTCTCCAGAAATGTTCCATTGCACCACCAAAGTTTGCTGTGAATAGAATAGCATAGAATAGAATTCTTTATTGGCCAAATGTGATTGGACATGCAAGGAATTTGTCTTTGGTACAAATGCTATCAGTGTACATAAAAAGAAGATACATTTGTCTGAAATGGTATAGGGTTCCTGCCCACGCAGGGGGTTGGACTAGAAGACCTACAAGGTCCCTTCCAACTCTGCTATTGTATTGTATTGTATTGTATTGTATTGTATTTGTCAAGAATCATAAGGTGCAACACTTAATGATAGTCATAGGGTACAAATAAGCAATCAGGAAACAATATCAAGATAAATTGTTAAGATACAACCAACAAAGTTACAGTCATACAGTCATAAGTAGGATGAAATGGAATGATGAGAAGACTAATAGTAATAGTGCAGTTTTAGTGAATGGTTTGACAGCGTTGTGGAAATTATTGGTTTAGCAGAATGTTGGCATTAGGGGAAAAAACTATCCTTGTGTCTAGTCGTTCTGGTGTGCAGTGCCCCATAGCATCGTTTTGAGGGTAGAAGTTAAAACAATTTATGTCCAGGATGTGAAGGGTCTGTGGATATTTTCACAGCCCTCTTTCTGACTCATGCATTGTACACGTCTTTGATAGAAGGCAGGTTGATAGCCATTGTTTTTTCAGCAGTTCTAATTATCCATTGAAGTCCGTGTCTGTCTTGTTGGGCAGCAGAACCAAACCAGACAGCTATAGGGGTGCAGATGACAGACTCAAATACTCAGACTTATCTTCCGTTTACTAGAGATTACGAGCAAATTGCTTTGGTTCTGGAAAATGTATCCTAGTTTTCCATTCTAGCTTCCTGGATACGGGATGAGGATAGAAACTCTGAAGTTGTGTAATCCGCTTAGTTGGAAGAAAAATCCCCTTTCCTAACAGCAGATAGCCATCCATCAGTAAATATTCCATATACCGTACTCACATGCTCTCTCCAGAATTGGCAAAGTTTTATGGGAAAGGCTGGGGAATAAGCGGCAGCTTAAAATTTAGCGAAAACCAACTTTTTTTTCTGAATTCGTGAGCCACCCTAGGATCAATGCTTTCTCGGCAAAGAGGAAGTTAAAAGAGTTTTCTGTTACAGGAATGAGGAAGCGTCCTTCCTCTTTGAGGCGTATGCATGCGGTGACTTGGAAGCAAAGTGTTGCTTCAGGCAACTCTTGTTTCCTTATTGGGTGGATATGCATAGCGCAATAAACTGGGCTGAAACGGGATTGAGTAGCTTGCAGTTCAGTACTGTAGCCAGGCGTTGTCTTGTCATTGTTGTGGCCTGGCAGCAGAGCTGGCAGCAGATTCGGACAGTGAGGAGGTTGGGGAGGAACAGAAGCCAGTCCTGGAGTCTGGGGAAGGCTCTGATGAAGGCTCTGTGTTGGAGGCAGAGAGAGGACCAGGGCCGTGTGCCAGTTATCAGCTGCCTTCGGAGTCAGACATCAGGGAGGCAGACAAACAGCTGGAGCCTGTTCCCAGTGTGCGCATACACAGAGTTGCCAGACGAAGGGAACAGCTAAAGAACAGGGGTCGACTTGGGAGTAAGGCCAGAGATGGACAATGAATGGGCCCTCCCAGAGGAAATAAAAGAGGAGCAAAAGGGGAGTGGAGTTTGCAGGACACAATTAGTTCACTTAATTGGTTCGTGATTCTCCGAGACTCCTTGCCAAGTTTTGTAGATATTGGCCTGGCAGCTCTCCAAGCCAGATAAGGTCTGTGATTGTAAATCCTCCCTTGGAAGACTTTCCTGGATGTGAAGGAGCGGTATTCACAGTAAATTAATAAAAGGGGTTTTTCTCGGGACCAGGAGTTTGCTTCGTGCTTTTGGGAAGCCTCAGTCAGAACAGCCATGCTGTGTTAAGCCAACCTCACACTGAGCTTACCCATGTAGTCTTCAACTTATGACCACAATTGAGCCCAGCTTTTTGGCTGCTAAGCAAGAAATTTCTTTTTGAAAGCCTTGAAAGCAAGGCAGTTAAGTGGGTTGTGTCATATTTTATGACCTTTTCCCATGGTTGTTAAGGGAATCGCTGTAGTGAAGTGAATCATGAGACCATTAAGCTGAATCTGGTTTCCCCCATTGAGTTGTTTGTTCAAAGCTGAGTGGGAAGGTGGCAAAAGGTGACCACATGACTTTGGGACAAGGCACGTGCCAGTTGCCAAGCGTCCAGATTTTGATGATGTGACTATGAAGATCTTGCAACAGTCATGTGAGAACCGGTCAGAAGTCACTTGTTTCGGTCCTTCAAACGGTCACTGAAGAAATAGTTATAAGTTGAGGACTACCTGGATTGTCGTTTATTCCTTCAAGCGCAGTCCACACCATTGCCCCCCAAGGGTCTCCACCCACCAACCCACTTGTGCTACCCTGTCGTAACATCCTTTCTCGTAGTGCGTGAGATGGCACTGTGATTAAGGGTGGGTAGGTCTGAATTGCCAACCTTTGTATCGCATTAGTAGCTGCCTCGGGCCCTGCTTCGCTCCCTTGAGTGGTCTTTGTTTCTCATCCCACGAAATTTACATTGTGCTCGCATCTCTTGGAATTTAAAACATGAAGGTGTCTGAAGTCTTTCTAAGGACACTCAGGCGGTTTTTACCTCATTTTTTCTGAAAAACGGCAATCAGAGAGTTTGAGAGGCCTGCAAAGTGCTCCTGGGGGCTGGGGAGGGGGCAAAAATGAGCAAAAAACAGCCCGTTTTTCACAAAAACAGGCCTGTTTTTTGTCCCCAAAAAGGGCATGCATAGCCTTTAGGAGGCTTGTAGAATGCTCCTGGAAGCTGGGGGGACAAAAATGAGTAAAAAAGGACCGTTTTTCACTTGGTTTTGCCCTCCCCAGCCCCCAGGAACACTCTGGAAGCCTCCTAAAGGCTATGCATGGCCATTTTCATGAAGGGGGCGGGGTTTCGGGAGGCCAAAAAATGCTGTATTCAATGTGCAAGACGGACCCAGATTTTCACCCTCTTTTTGGAAGGAAAAGGGTGCGTCTTATACTCCAAAAAATACGGTAGTTGCAGGAGGTGATAGTGGATCAAACATCATTTTCAGATCTAACCAATAGAAGGTTTTTCTTTGACTAGAGCTGTGATTCATGTTCGAATAGAAAGGGATGATTCATTGATCAGATGGCATAAGCGGTTAAAAAGTAGCTGGTCCCTGGTCCTTCTTGGCATTTCCATAAAACCGAGAGATGGATGGGATTGAGGGCTCTAAAGGACCTCCCATTTATAAAGAGACGGATAGGTTTTGCCTTCCCTTGAGGGAGGAAGATAGCTTTCAAAAGCCACCATCCATTATTTAGCATTCCTTGGAAAATGAGGTTGGGTAGGAAACAGCAAACAAGGGTCCTTTTGTTGGTTATCTTGGACACCTGCTTATCTTGGCACATGCCCACCCTAAGCCTGGCGAGCTAATTTAGCTGAAACCGGTGTCCCAATTTGGAAGTTCAGCTTTGAAGTCTCACATTTGCACAAACATTTCCCTGCTTCCCAGACCTCCTCCTGGCTTTGCTGTGAGCTAAAAGGGCTCTTCCTTTGAAGGAATGCCTCCATTTAGAGCAGGAGTCTCCAATCTTTGCAACTTTAAGTCTGAAGGACTTCAGCTAAATGAATGAATGACTGGGGATGAATCAAGAAATCTCATCTTAGCAGACAAGCAAACTCAAGTACTCTAAAACCAGAGGTCTCCAACCTTGGCAGCGTTAAGACTTGTGGACCTCAACTCCAAGAAAAATCAGCTGGGCTGTGTGGACGGGACTAGCGAGCCAGAGAGTGAGATATATATCAGGGATCTTCAAACTTGACAACTTTAAGTCTGAAGGACTTCAGCTCCCAGACTTCTCCAGCCAGCAAAGCTGGCTGGAGAATTCTGGGAGCTGAAGTCCTTCAGACTTAAAGTTGCAAAGGTTGGAGACCCCTGCTCTAAAAGGATGTGAATGCAAAGCTGGCTGGAGAATTCTGGGAGCTGAAGTCCTTCAGACTTAAAGTTGCAAAGGTTGGAGACCCCTGCTCTAAAAGGATGTGAATGCAAAGCTGGCTGGAGAATTCTGGGAGCTGAAGTCCTTCAGACTTAAAGTTGCAAAGGTTGGAGACCCCTGCTCTAAAAGGATGTGAATGCAAAGCTGGCTGGAGAATTCTGGGAGCTGAAGTCCTTCAGACTTAAAGTTGCAAAAGTTGGAGACCCCCGATTTAGAGAAGTCAAACCTTGCAGCAGTTAATGTGAAAAGTCAAAGGAAGGGAATATAAAGTTAGATTGTCTGATCAAGGTTAAAGCAGTGCATGTTCTTCTTGGCAGATTCTGCTGGCATCAGGACCGAAAAGATTATGTTTTATGGATTTGTTTCTAGATAGGAGATTGGATGGGCAACGAAGCGATAAATGTTTGCGGCCTCAGAGAGCGTGAAGAGTCATTGCATTTGTTTATATTTATGGGGAAGGTTGAAAGTTACTTCTTGCTTGTTTCCTTCCTTTCTTCTCTCGTCGTTTTTCTTGTGGTTTTTTTTAATTCTTTGGCTTGTATTGAATTTTATTATATTATAGCAGGGGTCTGCAAAGTTGGCTCTTTTAAGACTGGTGGACTTCAATTCTCAGAATTCCCCAGCCAGCATGGCTGGCTTGGGAACTCTGGGAGTTGAAGTCCACCAGTCTTGAGCCAACTTTGCAGACCCCTGCATTATAGTATAGTATAGCCTTTATTGTCACTGTACATCAAAAACAACGCAATTGGTTATTCCAGAGTTAATAAAATTATACACAGAACACAGTGGCTAAGATGCTGAGCTTGTTGATCAAAAAGGATGGCAATGCGGTGGTTCGAATCCCTAGCGCTGCGTAACCGAGTGAGCTCCCATTACTTGTTCCAACTTCTGCCAACCTAGCAGTTCAAAAGCACATAAAAATGGAAGTAGAAAAATAGGGACCACCTTTGATGGGAAGGTAACAGCGATCCGTGCACCTTGGGCATTAAGTCATGCCAGTCACATGACCACGGAGACGTCTTCGGACAGCGCTGGCTCTTCGGCTTTGAAATGGAGACTAGCACCGCCCCCTAGAATCAGGAACAACTAGTACATATGTGTGAGGGGAACCTTTACCTTCAATAAAATTATATGTACACATATCCATGTGGAATCCATTCTTTAAGATCAAAGAGACTCTTAAAATAGCGGATTCCTTCCAGCCTGAAACGTCCAGCTTCTCTAATGAATCGGAGAAGGAAGCTGAAACTAGCTCAGGCCTCAGAAGTCCTTCTTCCAAACTGCAGCCTGCCAGAAAGTATTTATGTTAATCACATTCCCGTTTAAAATGCCATTTAATCATTTGTCCTAGTATGACCCAGTGTGGAGCTGCCCCCCCCCCCAAGCATGTTACTTGAAGGCCTTGTACAGCCTTCCACCCACACGTAATTGACTCTCCCGATCTGCCCAAAGTTCAAATACTCCCCGTGGATGAAAAGTCTGATTGGAAGCCACTTAGGATCAGCGTCCGGGTGATTGTGGAGGCGAGCACTTGCGTGGGATAAGAAAGGCAAAACACCCACAACTTTCTGGGTCTAAATACAAAGTCAGCAACCGACGGGATCCCCAGCCAAGCTACAACCTTAGAATGAATGCAGAAGAGATTGACGGATACCTCCACAAGGACAAGGGGGATTAGAGATTAAAATGTTCCCATTACTTCCACCTGTTTTAATTTTTATTGTGCATCCAAGCTGCACCACCTCACATTCAGGACATTGGCTGGGTTCACCCGCATGTTTATCTCTGTATAATTGCTGAGCGGTGAATATTGTATTTCTGCTCTGGGCGACTCGGTGTCAGTGGAGAAGGGGTTTTATTTTGTCAGTATTCTGTAAATAAGCTTCCTTTCAGTGTTTGGCTCTCAGGTTGTTATACAAAAGGCCCTGAAATAGGATTCGGTACGAGCTGCATTAGCTTCCTCCCTAACGCCATGGTCGAATTTAGCAGGTGCTGAAAGATGACAGAGCTGCAGAGTCTTGTTGAACGACTGGAGAAAGCTGTGGGGCGACTGGAGATGGTGTCTCGTGGTCCTGGCATGCACGGCAGCCATGGGGATGGCACCCCAAAAGGTAAGCTCCCTGTGCCAGATGATAGATACCCTTGGGTATTCCAAGGAGCTGACTCTACTCTGCTGCCGTGAGCTTGTTTTGGGCAGCGTGTGCCTCTGGCCCTGGCTGTGTGAAGCAGATTAGCAGCTCCCTTTCCCTTCTCTGTATAGCAAGTCTCACCAGCTCTAAATCAAAAATGTATAATAACATTATGCAGTTGTGGTCAGATATGATCCTTCCTTCCTTCCTTCCTTCCTTCCTTCTTTCCTTCCTTCCTTCTTTCCTTCCTTCCTTCCTTCCTTCCTTCTTTCCTTCCTTCCTTCTTTCCTTCCTTCCTTCCTTCCTTCTTTCCTTCCTTCCTTCCTTCCTTCCTTCCTTCTTTCCTTCCTTCCTTCCTTCCTTCTTTCCTTCCTTCCTTCTTTCCTTCCTTCCTTCTTTCCTTCCTTCCTTCCTTCCTTCCTTCCTTCTTTCCTTCCTTCCTTCCTTCCTTCTTTCCTTCCTTCTTTCCTTCCTTCCTTCCTTCCTTCTTTCCTTCCTTCCTTCCTTCCTTCCTTCTTTCCTTCCTTCTTTCCTTCCTTCCTTCCTTCCTTCTTTCCTTCCTTCCTTCCTTCCTTCCTTCCTTCTTTCCTTCCTTCCTTCCTTCCTTCTTTCCTTCCTTCTTTCCTTCCTTCCTTCTTTCCTTCCTTCTTTCCTTCCTTCCTTCCTTCCTTCTTTCCTTCCTTCCTTCCTTCCTTCCTTCCTTCTTTCCTTCCTTCCTTCCTTCCTTCCTTCTTTCCTTCCTTCCTTCCTTCTTTCCTTCCTTCCTTCCCTCTCTCCCACCCACACAGACAAGATTTAAGCTTTTTGGGAGCTAGATGTTTCTGGTTCTTTTTCTTGTGCATGCCCATTTCTTGCCCACCTTAATGAGTTTGATCAATGCCAGGCCCAAACAACCAATAAAGACACCGGGTAATTCTTCCAAGCTGAGTTCTTTATTGCTTCCTATAGACGGAATCTTGCCAAACTGAAACAAGCGATCTGCCTCTACAACATACTCTGGAAACTGTTAGGGAAGGGCTGTCTTCATCCTCTTTCGCTCACACAAAGCATCTAAATTGAGTCTCTTATTCTTCTGGAAATCACCCCCTCTTTCTTGGGAATCCATCTGACTGCTTCCTCCCTCCCTCCCTTCTGTTCCATCCGTTTCATTTTTCATCTCACCTTTACTGCTTTTACGCTCGAGGCAGAAAATATATACAATCTTCCTCCTTCTATTTCCCCCCCCCCCCCATCCCTGTTGGGGTGCCCTTGCCTCCTTTTTAAGCACAGAGTGGTACTGCCTGCTGCCAATATCAGAGTGTTTGTTCCTTGATTTTCTTTCTCCTAATTAAAGAAAGGGAAGCCAGCATGCTGCAAAATGTCAGCATCTGCATTCGGTTTCGAATGATGATAAATGGAACTGGTAGGAGGCACTGCGAGGCAGGCAGAGGGGGAAGAGTAAGCTAGTTCCTTGGCATTGGCCATGCCCACATGGCAGGTCTTTTGTGAGAGCACCCACAACATGCTCTCGGCAATCCAAATGTGTTCACCCGCTGAAAAACACCGCCTATATATATAGGGCACCCTGTGAAACTGTGTGGGGGCTTCAACCACATGGCTGGAACCTCAAACGGAGTGGACTGTAGCCTTATCATCCTTAGAGAGCACAAAGTTCAGGAAAAGAAATACTATCTTTTGGGAGGCGAAATAATTGGAAAGGGGAATGAATTTGCTCACTAGGGTTGGGCAGCATATTGCAGTTAATCTCCCAAAGATAATTTACACTCCAAATTATCTTTTGGAGATTAACTGCAAAGCAGCTGCCCGGCCCTGGTAAGCAAATTAAATTCACTCGCCTTCTCAACTCCTCCTCTTATCAAAACATATAACTCTAGTCCAGGGGTGTAAACTCAAGGGCTGCATCAGGGTTGTGTTTGACCTTGGGGAGGGAGGGGGTGACCAGGGAAGGGGCTTCAAAAATTTTAACAAGGGGTTCTCTGCCTGGCTACTGGGTGAGCGTGGCCATAGTGGGCGTGGCCTAGCTGCCTCCTGCACTACCGTGTGGGGAGTGCTTTTGCCGTTCCTGGGGTCTGGAGGCTTTCCTTGAGCCTCCAGGAGGGCGAAAACGGTCACTCTAGACTCCAGAGGTCCTCTGGAGGCCACAAATGGGCCCAATTCTGGCCTTCTCAAATTTCCGGTAGGCCCATTTTTCGCCCTCCCCAACCCTCCCTGTGCACCCGGCACTTACCTGCATGCAAAACGGACCGCGTGGGGACTTCGGGGAGGGGAGGGGTGGGCGGGGCCTGCCAGAAGTGGGATTTGGATGTTCTCCGAACGGCATAGAATCTTAGCTAGAGGTTCTCCCGAACCCCCAGCAGCCCACCCCGTGGCCAGCTCGACGTCACTCATGTTGGCAGTACCTGTGGTGGCCCAAGAGCTCTGCCATCAAAAACCGGAGCGTGGGCCTCCCAAGCTCCGTTTTCATAGGCAGAGGCACTGCAAGGTCGGTTCTTCGCTGTTTCTAGAGTGGGCCAGCTCTAAGCACCCTGCAGGCCAGATCCGGCCCACCGGCCTTGAGTTTGGCACCCCCTGCTCTAGTCTGTTTGCAGCCCCATAAAACTTTCCTGGGGTGACTTGCACGAACCTGGGAAAAGAGACAGCTGCTTTAAAGGGTGTTGCTGCATTTGCACATTGAAGCCCCTCGTGGAAGTTGTATCTATGGCACTAATGCAGCTCAAAATCATGTTTTGATGTGCAACAGGCCTCACCTACGAGTTCTCATCTGCTTTTTTTACCCCCCTTCTGCAGGAGTTGCTGAGTTTGTGCAAGCTTTTGATGAGCTCTTGGCAGGTCCAGTGGCTGCATATATGAAGATCAGCAGAGAAATTGGCAGCGAAGTCCAAAAACACGTATGACTCACACGCTTCCTTCCTGTTTCCTATTTTGAGTGGACATAAATACACCACCCCTAATATCTTTGGCAGGCAATCAATTGAGGCTGACGGGCTTTTTGCCCAGAAACTGAGGTGCTATGACCAAGCTCACACAATAAATGGTGAAAGGAGAACCATGTAGACCCCATTCATATACTTTGTGGGGGGTTTGGCAATACTTTGGCAGTCCTAAAACTTTGGCGGCCCAAGACTGCAAAACAAAAACAACAATTTTTTTAGATTCTGAAGACTGCTGTAATTTTGGCATGCCACCTTCAAATCTCTCCAGAATAGAAAATTCAATTTACTGAGGAACAAGTTTAAAATTAAAAATAAGCACTCGGCCTCCTATTATATTTTCATGGTTACTGTTTTTGTGCAAAAGGATTCTACATACTCCTCTTGAACTAATGGTTGTTGTGTTTTCTAGATACCTGCCTTGACAGGAGAATAGGGATATTTCTACCAAAATTCTTAGGGTAGCCCTATAAAATAAGCTAGTGGGACGCGGTGGCTCAGTGGCTAAGACGCTGAGCTTCTTGATCAGAAAGGTCGGCAGTTCGGTGCTTCAAATCCCTGATGCTGCGTAATGGAGTGAGCTCCTGTTACTTGTCTCAGCTTCTGCCAACCTAGCAGTTCGAAAGCCTGTAAAATGCTAGCAGAAAAATAGGAACCACCTTTGGTGGGAAGGTAACAGTGTCCCGTCCGCCTTTGGTGTTGAGTCATGCCAGCCACATGACCACGGAGACGTCTTCGGACAGTACTGGCTCTTCGGCTTTGAAATGGAGATGAGCACCACCTCCTAAAGTCAGGAACTACTAGCACATATGTGCAAGGGAAACGTTTACCTTTATATAAAATAAGCTACTAAGTGGGTTTTAAGTGGGGCAAGGAGCATTGAGACTACCCAAAGGATTGGGGGTGTTTTTTTTCCCCCTGAAGTGAGATTGAAACTACATTTCCTTCCTTTTCTACAGCATATTACACCAGCAGTGACCTATTTCTAAAATATCTGTGTCCAGGCTTTAGGAGGAATTGTAGAAAATATTAACTTTCAGTAAAAGAGAAAGTTGTAGCTCAGGATTGAATTGTGGGGTTCCTCAGCAACACTTGTCATGTTGCCCAGTCAGTTAATGCAAGATCCCCACGCAAACAAGCTCAAAGAAGTCCACAATATATTGATGTTTTAAAAATACCCCTTGTTAGAAAGTTTTGCAATACTAAACAATAATGCAAACTAAAATCAGAGAAAAGACATGAAAAGAATAGAAATAGAAAAGAGATGGAAAAAAGGAATCTTTAACTCCCAATCTTCTTACAACCAGTACAGGCCAATTCATAGTTCCCCATCCCCTATGAATTTATATACACAATCACAATATATTTGTTTTAAAATCTTCTCTCTCCCACTTTTTCTCTTGCAAAGCCCATCTTTCCTCTCTCCCTCTCCAGCAAGTCTTCAAGCCTTTATTAATATGCATATCAAATCTTAGTTACAGGGTGGTCTTATCAGCATTTCAAGGCCTTTGGCTTTGACTTATATTAGCCATTCCTGCAAACTTTCTGTCGTAGGGTCCTGAGGCTATTGTTTTAATTTTATTTTGCTTGTTTGTTTCATTGTTTAAAATACCTTTAGTTGTTGCATGAAAAACAGCATGTGAATGTAAGAAGCAATGTATATAGCCTGTCTTACAAGTCAGTCGTTCTTGGAATTCTATTTTGCCAACCAACCACGGCAGCCAATGCATAGTCTGCTTCTCCTTCTCTTTCAGGCTGAGATGGTCCATGCTGGATTAATGACCGAGAGAACTCTTCTGGTGACAGCATCACAGTGCCAGCAGCCCATAGCAGTAAGTGGAGAAAAACCTTTAGACTTATAGTGGTTCTTTATAGTGATATAAGGGCCGCGGTGGCTCAGTGGCTAAGACGCTTAGCTTGTCGATCAGAAAGGTCGGCGGTTCGAATCCCTAGTGCCACATAACAGAATGAGCTCCCATTACTTGTCCCAGCTTCTGCCAACTTCTGTTTCCGAAGGGACGGGCGATGGCCTCTGTCGCCCTCGGCCGATCGAAAGGGAGTCGGGTTCAGATCCCCGAATCCGGAGTGGCGGAGACGGGCGCCGCGAGGCGTCCAGTGCAGTAACGCGACCGATCCCGGAGAAGCCGGCGGGAGCCCCGGGGAGAGTTCTCTTTTCTTTGTGAAGGGCAGGCGCCCTGGAATGGGTTCGCCCCGAGAGAGGGGCCCACGCCTTGGAAAGCGTCGCGGTTGCGGCGGCGGCCGGTGAGCTCTCGCTGGCCCTTGAAAATCCGGAGGAGAGGGTGTAAATCTCGCGCCGGGCTGTACCCATATCCACAGCAGGTCTCCAAGGTGAACAGCCTCTGGCATGTTAAAAAATCACCGCCCGAGTCCCTTCGGGGAGAGGGGGCGGTTTAGAAATTTAATAAATTATTATTATTATTATTATTATTAACCTGGCAGTTTGAAAGCACATAAAATATGCGAATAGAAAAATAGGAACCACCTTTGGTGGGAAGGTAACAGTGTTCTGTGCACCTACGGTATTTAGTCATGCCAGCCACATGACCATGGAGACGTCTTCAGACAACGCTGGCTCTTGAGCTTTGAAATGGAGATGAGCACTGCCTTCTAGAGTCAGGAACGACTAGCACATGTGCGAGGGAAACCTTTATCTTTATAGTGAGATAGTGATTGTTATAGTGATTATTGCTATAGTAGTTAAGGCACCAGGCTAGAAACTGTGTTCTAATCCTTCCTTAGTCATGAAAGCCAGCTGGGTGATGATTTTGGGCTAGTGACCAGGAGGCAGAGTGGAAGGCTGAGTCAATCTTGAGCCATGTCGGGATCAAACTCCTGGAATGAGCCGTGGTTAGCTTGCAATACTGCGTTCTAACCAGTGTGCCAGCAGGACAGGATTCACTTAACAACTGCAGCAAAAAAAGATCATAAAATGGGGCAAAACTCACTTAACTTGCCTAGCAATAGAAATGTTGGGCTCAGTTGTGGTCGTAAGTCAAGGACTGTCTGAAATGAAAACTAAAATATAATCGCTGCAGCTTGATTGATGTCTTAGTGCAATCCACAAACTGAGCCGTTTTTCAAAGGACTCTTGTTAAAACAAGGGGTCCTAACAAGGAGAAGGGCGGGGTATAAATAAAATAAAATAAATAAAAATAAATAAAACAAACCGAGGGTTAGCATGATGGTGAATCTTTACTTTTTGGGTAAGAGAGCACAGTTCAGTATTAGGCATGAGCTGGTCCTTCTGTGATTAGAAGGTGGAAGATAGATAGATGAGAGGAGAACTTTATGCCATTCCAAAAGTCAGAAATAAAAATACGATACAGGTATTTGCTATCTACATGCTTAATCCTGAGAGATAAGACTAGTAGCATCAACGGGCATAAAGATAAAGGTTTCCCTGCACATGCGTGCTAGTTGTTTAAAGCTCTAGGGACGGTGATCATCTCCATTTCTAGAAGACGTCTCCATGGTCATGTGGCCGGCATGAGTAAACGGCAAAGGAGCACTGAACGCTGCTACCTTCCCACCAAAGGGGGTTCCTATTTTTCTACTTGCATTCTTTATGTGCTTTCAAACTGCTAGATTGGCAGAAGCTGGGACAAGTAACAGGAGCTCACTCCATTAGCAGCACTAGGGATTCGAACTGCCGAACTGCCGACCTTTTTGATCAATAAGCTCAGCGTTTCAGCCACTGAGCCACCGTGTCCCTCAATGGGAATAGGCAGCCCTAAATTATGATCAAGGAGAACCCTGGGCAAAGCAAGAGGATTTGGGTGCATAAATAATTCACTTCTTGGTTTCCCTACTTTTGCACCTGCAGAGTAACTTCTCCGTCTTGTTGAAGCCAATATCGGATCAGATCCAAGTGGTCCAGAACTTCAGGGAGAAGAACCGTGGCAGCAAATTCTTCAACCACCTCTCGACAGTTAGCGAAAGCATCCCAGCACTAGGCTGGGTCGCCATGGTAAGGATTTGGGGACTAAAACCTCATGCAAATTTGCTCCGAGTTTCTCTGAGTCCTAGTGGACAACCATTTAAATATGAGCCAGCCGTGTGCAGCAGCTGCCAAAAAAGCCAACACAGTTCTAGGCTGCATAAACAGAGAGATGGAATCAAGATCACATGAAGTGTTAATACCACTTTATAATGCCTTGGTAAGGCCACACCTGGAATATGGCATCCAGTTTTGGTTGCCACGATGTAAAAAAGATGTGACTCTAGAAAGAGTGCAGAGAAGAACAACAAAGATGATTAGGGGACTGGAGGCTAAAACATATGAAGAACGGTTGCAGGAACTGGGTATGTCTAGTTTAATGAAAAGCAGGACTAGGGGAGACATGATAGCACTGTTCCAATATCTCAGGAGTTGCCACAAAGAAGAGGGAGTCAAACTATTCTCCAAAGCATCTGAGGGCAGAACAAGAAGCAATGGGTGGAAACTAATCAAGGAGAGAAGCAACCTAGAACTGAGGAGAAATTTCCTGACAGTGAGAACAATGAATCAGTGGAACAGCTTGCCTCCAGAAGTTGTGAATGCCCCAACACTGAAACTTTTTAAGAAAATGTTGGGTAACCATTTGTTTGAAGTTGTGTAGGGTTTCCTGCGTAGGCAGGGGATTGGACTAGAAGACCTCCAAGGTCCCTTCCAACTCTGTTCTTCTATTCTATTCTATTCTCGAGGATGATCGTTCATATTAGCATTGCCAGTCTTGAATGCTGATGGGGAAGAGAGAGATAACACACCTCTTAAGGATGCTGAATTTGCACACCTATTATTGTTTCTGCTTTGTTATACTCCATTTTATATAGAGCTGCTGGAATGTTACCAATATTCTCCTTTAAATTGCTTCTTCTTCACCATTTTTCTGGTCTTTGGCAGTAAATTAGTGAAATTTAAATGGTTGGGTTTTTAAAATGATGTGGCTTTGGTTTTCCTGCTGAGATGAATGGCTTAATTTCTGTGGTGTTTTCTTTTCTCCTAGGCCCCCAAGCCAGGCCCTTATGTGAAGGAAATGACAGATGCTGCCATGTTTTACAGCAACCGAGTCCTTAAAGAATATAAAGATGTGTACGTTTTCTTTCAGAAAGCTGCAAGTATACTGTTTCTTAGAGGAAGTAACTGTGGATATAGAAGAAGCACTGCCCATCATATTTTATATAGAGATAGATAGTAGATATATATGGATGGATGGGTGTGTATGTGTGCGTATGTGTGTGCTCCAGCATAACTCTGGAACACCTCTAGCAATTTCAACCAAACTTGGTAAACAGATGACTTATTCTCTGGAAACAAATACTGTGGGGGTAAGCCACCCCTTGGGGTGTGTATTAAGATACGGCCTGTTGTGCCTTAAAGGGGTTTCCACAAAGAAGAGGGAGTCAAACTGTTCTCCAAGGCACCTGAGGGCAGAACAAGAAGCAATGGGTGGAAACTAATCAAGGAGAGAAGCAACTTAGAACTGAGGAGAAATTTCCTGACAGTTAGAACAATTAATCAGTGGAGCAGAAGTTGCCTCCAGAGGTTGTGAATGTCCCAACACTACAAGTCTTCATGAAGATGTACGATAGCCATTTGTCTGAAATGGTATAAGGCAGGCATGTCCAAAGTCCGGCCCGGGGGCCATTTGCGGCCCGGGGGTCAGTTTAATACGGCCCTCCAACAGCCCTCCCTGCTCTGTGTAAATGTGGCCCTCCCTTCCTCCCTCTGTCTCTGGGGCTGTGTGGCTGGGAGGGAGGTGGACGGAGGTTACGGATGTCTCCTCCAGCAGCGGGCGAGGGAGCAGGCGGGGTGAGCACCCAAGGCTACTGTCATCTTAAGCACCACCGAGGCTGTCGCCCGGCAGGGGCGTCAGGCAGGGAAGCCGGTCGCGCCTCCATCGCTGCACGTTCTGGGGCTGCGAAGCTGGGAGGGAGGTGAACGCGCGGCCCCAGAACGTCCGCTTGGTGCCTGCCGGAAGGAGCCGCGATGGAGACGCAACGGGCTTCCCTGCCTGCATCAGGCAGGGAAGCCAGTCGCGTCTCCATCGCGTCTCCCTCCGGCGGGCACCACGGCTTACATTCTGGGGCCGCGCATTCACCTCCCTCCCAGCCACGCAGCCCCAGAACGTGCAGCTCCCGCCGCACAAGGTCGCCCGGCAGGGGCGTCAGGCAGGGAAGCCGGACGCGCGGCCTCAGAACGTAAGCCGTGGTGCCTGCCGGAGGGAGCCGCGATGGAGACGCGACCGGCTTCCCTGCCTGACGCCCCTGCCGGGCGACAGCCTCGGTGGTGCTTAAGATGACGGTAGCCTTGGGTGCTCACCCCGCCTGCTCCCTCGCCCGCTGCGGGAGGAGGCGTCCATAACCTCCGGCATACCAGCCCTTCTGCTGCTTCCCGGGGTGGGGGAGGGGAGGAGAGGGGAGAGAGGGAGTGACTGACAGACACAGAGAGAGACAGAAGGGGAGGGAGGGAAAGACAGAGAGACAGACAGAGACAGAGAGAAAGAAAGGGAGGGAGAGAGACGGAGAGAGACACAGATAGAGAATGACACCGGGAGGGATTGAATCGGAGACAGATGGGGAAAGAGGGAGAGACAGACATACAGAGAGAGGGAGGGAGGGAGAGAATCAGAGAGAGTGACACACAGAGACAGGGAGAGACAGAGAGAGGGAGGGAGAGACAGATAGATAGAGACTGATTAAGTGAGTGAGAGACAGACAGACAGACACACACACATACAGAGTGACAGAGAGAAAGAGAGAAAGAGAAAGAGAGAAAGAAAGAAAGAGAAAGAAAGAAAGAGAAGGAAAGAGAGAAAGAGACAGAAAGAGAGACAGGGAGAAAGAGAGAGAGAGAGAGAAAGAGAGAAAGAGAGAGAAATGGAGAGAGAGAGAGAGGAAGAAAGAGAGAAAGAGAGAGTGAGAGAGAAAGGGAGACAGAAAGAAAGAGAAAAAGAGAGAGAGAAAGAAAGAGAGAGAGAGAAATGGAGAGAGAGAGAGAGAGGAAGAAAGAGGGAGAGAGAGAGAAAGAAAGAGACAGAAAGAAAGAGAAAAAGAGAGAGAGAGAGAGAGAAAGAAAGAGAAAGAGCGAGAGAAATAGAGAGAGAGGAAGAAAGAGAGAAAGGTAGGTAAGTTTTTTTTAAATTTATTTTCAATACATTGTGAAAACTCAACTGTCAGTTGATCTTAATGTTATGAAATGAAAAGTATGTCATTTGCAATTAACTTGGCATAAAATAATTTATTTGCATTTAATTGTAATGGTTCAAAGAATGTTCGGAAAAATGTTCGGCCCTCCACCATGTTCACTTCATCCAATCTGGCCCTCTTTGAAAAAAGTTTGGACACCACTGGTATAGGGCTTCCTGCCTAGGCAGGGAGTTGGACTGGATGACCTCCAAGGTCCCTTCCAACTCTGCTATTGTATTGTATTGTATTATTTCATGTTACCTACCCACAAGAATCTGAACTACTTGTTGTATAGCCATTTGTCTGAAATGGTATAGGGTTTCCTGCCTAGGCAGGGGGTTGGAGTAGAAGACCTCCAAGGTCCCTTCCAACTCTGCTATTGTATTGTAAAATGGCTTCTACTGTACAGCGCAGTGAATTTGCCATGGTAACGTCTTCACAGTACTCCACAAGGGGGCTCCCTCTGGTAAGGGGGAATATCCAACATTAGAAATTACGATTGGTCCGGACATTTCTTCCTTATAAATAAATATCCAGGCAAAGCCGGGTTATCAACTAATTAACTATAAGGTTTTACTGGTTGATCACTGGGTGAGTAGGAATACATAATACAGGTAGTCCCCGACTTATGACCGTAACAGAGCCTGTTCATTAGCTTTGAGTTGTGATCATCATAAACTCTGACGCTATGTTGCCAGATCCATTTTCACGACCTTTCTTTGTGGTGGTCATTAAGCAAACCCATTGTTCAGTATAGACCAGGGATCTGCAAAGTTGGCTCTTTTAAGACTGATGGACTTCAACTCCCAGAGTTCCCCAGCCAGCCTGGCTGGCTGGGGAATTCTGGGAGTTGAAGTCTACCAGTCTTAAAAGAGCCAACTTTGCAGATCCCTGGTATAGAGCATTTTTGCCAAAAAAACCTGAAGTAAATGCCAATGCTTGGCAAAAATATAAATCATGATCACATGACTGCAGGATGCTACATACTGCTGTGAATGTGGGCCGGTTGCCAAGCAACCGAAATACAGTTATATGACCGTGGAGTGTGGCCATTGGAGTTTGGAACTGGGTCATCAGTAGCTTTTGGGTGCGGTCTGTCGTAACTTTGAACGGTTGCCAAACAACTGGTCATAAGTTGAGGACTACCTGGTTACAATACCTGTAACCCAATTGCAACAAACAAATGAACAGCTAAAGAGCAAAGGGAAGACTTGTGAATTTGGATGGAATTTCATATCTTTCAACGGGAGCATTGATATCTTACTAAGTTTCATAAATTGGGCATTTTAGAATCCGGAAAACTAAGACAGTAGTTGGAGTGAGGAAAGCCCCCCCAAAAATAGTTTGGGGGAAATTTCATGGCAAAAAGTAAACCCCATTTATGAAAACATATGGGAGCCGAGAGATATTAGAAGGAGATTACTTTCGATCAGGGGTGTCCAAACTTGGGAACTTTTAAGACTTGTGGGCTGGCTGGGGAATTCTGGGAGTTGAAATCCACCAGTCTTAAAATTCCCAAGTTTGGACACTCCTGCATTAGATGTTCACTATCGAAAGTTCAGTTGATGTCTATGAAGATCCTCTGTCATCCAGGTGATGGTTTTCCCATTTTGCTTTTTCAAGGGGCAAATGGACTTTCTGGCTTTTTCTTTTGAAGACGTTTCGCTTCGCATGCAAGAAGCTTCTTCCGCTCAGAAGACGTTTCTTGGTTGAAAAGCGAAATGTCTTCAAAAGAAAAACCAGAAAATCCCATTTGCCTCTTGAAAAAAACACCTTTGGGGTAAGCTAGCTGGCATCCCCTACCAAAAAGCTTGGAGGAGACACTTTTCCCAAGCAGTCCTATCTGTAAAATGGAGGTGATAAACTGGGGCCTCTGTTACAGGCAGAATTTCAGAGGGTGGGCTTCCAAAATTATAGCAAGGGGTTCTCTGCCCGTTTGCTGTGTGGGGGTGGCCATATAGTGGGCATGGCATAGGAACCCTGGCCAGGGAGGTCCTTTTTGCCCTTCCCAGGCTCTCAAGGCTTTTCTCAATCTTCCGGAAGGGCAAAAACGGTCTCCCCAGACTCCGGAGGCCTTTACTGAAGCTCCGGTAGGCCCATTTTTTCCCCTCCACAAGCCTCCTGCATTTACCTGCATCCAAAACGGGCCGCGTGGAAACTCCTCGAAGGGGAGGGGTGGGCGGGGCCAGCCAGGAGTGGGATTTGGGAGTTCTCCGAACTGCACAGAATCTTCGCTAAAGGTTCTCCCGAACCCCACCCCACCCCCAACAGCCCACTGCTGGCCAGCCCAATTAGGTTGTCTGGATCTTCCTTCTCTAGGGATAAGAAGCACGTGGACTGGGTGAAGACTTATCTCAGTATCTGGACTGAGCTGCAGGCGTACATCAAGCAGTACCACACCACTGGACTCACCTGGAGCAAAACGGTGAGTTGCAACCCGCACATCCACATTCCAGGTGCTTCCTTGGGATATTTTCATTTGTCTGTTTAACAAATAGCCTAATGGGATGTTCTCTCCCCCTCCTCCCCCGCCATCCTTCCAGGGACCTCAGCCAACTGATGCAGCAAATGGATCTCGAGCTCCTGCTTGTGGCGGCCCACCACCCCCTCCTCCTGGCCCGCCTCCCCCTCCAGCGCCCGCCTCCCCAAGTTCTGGTTCAGATTCCTCTACTTCCCGCTCAGCGCTTTTTGCTCAGATCAACCAGGGAGAAGCCATCACTTCTGGTAGGCGGATTGATTGATTAATTCAGCCACAAGTGAGCCAGCCGCGATTCTGGAAGCTAGCTAAATTCTTGATGCATTTTTTAAAAATTTCCACACACACACAAAAAAAGAGCTATGTAGAGGATTAGTCCAGGGGATAAGAGGTTCTGCAGGGTGCAGTTTTTAACTGCATTCCATAACCCAGTTTTGCTTGTTTTTAACAGGTTGCCAAATGTCACAAATGTTAATTCTCTTATGTGGACAGATGGTTGGTGGGGCTCAAGATAGCAGCAACTTGGATGTTGACAACCGAAAGCAAATTAATGTCTTTCGGACAGAAACTCAGCCTCAGAATTGCAACAGACCAAAGACTTAGAAAGAGTTCCTGGGAGCAGATTAAGCTGAAATGCAACTCACCTTTTGAGGAAATAAAGAAACGAGAGTTACATTTCCCAAATCTGCAGCCATGGCAACATGACCAAGAGAAATACTTGGAATTGTTGCTGGCATCTTCGGAATTCTGCACCCCAGAACTTCAAGATGGGGGGTGTTTCATTCCTTGTCCTTGCATTAAGCAGGGCTAATTAAACTCAGTGACCTGTGGCGCTTATTTCGGGGGTCAAAAGAAAATAAGACCCTGTCTTATTTTGGGGGGGAAACACAGTAATTTAACAATTGCAACTGTGACAAAGAAGGTTGTAAAATGGGCAAAAGTCACTTGGCAGCTGCCTTGCTTAGCAATAGCAATTTGGGCTTAGCAATAGCAATTTGTGGTCGTATGTCGAGGTTGTTAGCAACTCTGGGTTCAGAACCAGTGTTACAACTCTGGTCCCGTAACCAGTGTTTAGAAATAAATGCGGAATAGTGTAATTCACCGGACAGTAAAGAGATACGTTGCTTTAACCACAAACAAACTCTAAAACAGTGATAGTAAGAAAATAAATAGTCTTTACTTTGTAGCAACTAAAATACTTCTTCCGACCAGTGATTCTAACTTCCAAAACAATCCTTCACCAAACACAGAGTTATCTTACAGTGATGCAGAACAAATACTTCTTCAGACTTCACAGCTTCAGCTCCTCAGCACAGGAATCAAAGGGAATCGAAAAGGGAATGGACTGTGTTTCTGAGCTTGCTTATATGGTAGAGCTGAGAAGCACAGCCAATTAGAATTCAACACAGAGTTCTTAAAGCTACATAACTCCTTAAGAACATAGGCTCATATATATTGTCAACCCAATATAAGGCTGAATATCCTAACAGAGGTGTTTTGAGTTCCAGAGACAGCCCAACCCATGACAGGTTAGCAAAAGGGATGAACCCTGCCAATGGTCCTTTCCCCTCCTAGGCTTGAAACACGTGTCCGATCAGATGAAGACCCACAAAAACCCGTCGCTGAAAAGCCAAGGGGGCCCTGTACGAACGGGACCCAAGCCGTTCACCGTTGCCAAGCCTGCCTGCGCGGTCAACATTTCCTCCAAACTGCCTGCAAAGAAGGAGCCTCCCATGCTGGAGTTGGAAGGCAAGAAATGGAGAGTGGTGAGTCCGTAAGCCTTTCGCCTTGGGAGGCCGGCTCTTTGCAAGAGAGCCTCCTCAGTTTAAAAGAGCCTATCGGACAGGGAATCGGGGGGTGGGTGGGTGGGGAAATCCCTTCGCTTGCTTGAGAGTGTATAAATTGGGTCGATGCAATTGATGATCTTGAGGTGGTGCACCCATAAGAGCAAAGGTGGCGCAGTGGTTGGAGTGGAGTACTGCAGGCTACTTCAGCTGACAGCCGGCTGCCAGCAATTTGGCAGTTCAAGTTTCACCAGGCTCAAGGTCTCGACTCAGCCTTGCATCCTTCTGAGGAGGGGAAAATACAATACAATAATACAATACAATAGCAGAGTTGGAAGGGACCTTGGAAGTCATCTAGCCCAACCCCCTGCCTAGGCAGGAAGCCCTATACTATTTCAGACAAGTGGCTATCCAACATCTTCTTGAAGATTTACAGTGCTGGGGCTATTCACAACTTCTGGAGGCAACTTCTGTTCCACTGGTTAATTGATCTAACTGTCAGGAAATTCCTCCTCTGTTCTAAGTTGCTTCTCTCCTTGATTAGTTTCCTTCCACCCATTGCTTCTTGTCCTGCCCTCAGGTGCTTTGGAGAATAGCTTGACTCCCTCTTCTTTGTGGCAGCCCCTGAGATATTGGAACACTGCTATCATGTCTCCCCTAGTCCTTCTTTTCATTAAACTAGACATTCCCAGTTCCTGAAACCCTTCTGAGGATGAGAAGTCATATTGGTGGCAAAAATGCTGACTCTGTAAACTGCTTAGAGAGGGCTGTGAAGCACTGTGAAGCGGTATACAAGTCTTATTGCTATTTCTCCCTTCCTTTCCTTGGTCCTGGTGGTGCAGTGGTTAGAAAGCAGTACTGTAGGCTAGTTCAGCTGACTGCTAGCTGCAGTTCAGCAGTTCAAATCTCACCAGGCTCAAGGTTGACTCAGCCTTCCATCCTTCCGAGGTGGGTCAAGTGAGGACCCAGATTGTTGGGGCCAATAGGCTCTGTAAACTGCTTAGAGAGGGAGCAAAGCACTGTGAAGCAGTATATAAGTCTAAGTGCTATTGCTCTTTCTCCCTTCCTTTCCTTGGCCCTGGTGGTGCAGTGGTTAGAATGCAGTACTGCAGGCTGACTCTGCTCACTGCCAGCAGTTCGATTCTCACAGGTTCAAAGTTGACTCCGCCTTCTATCCTTCCGAGGTGAGTCAAATGAGGACCCAGATTGTTGGGGGCAAGAGGCTGACTCTGTAAACCGCTTAGAGAGGGCTGAAAAAGCACTATGAAGCGGTATATAAGTCTACGTGCTATTGTTATCCTTTGTTTTCAAGCCCTTGGCCTTCAAGAGGCACATTGGGTAGAGCAGCCTCCTTTCTACTAGGAGGAGGTAGAGCCAGTACAAAACCTCAGCTTCCATTACCTGGAAATGTAACTACAGGTAGCTCTCGCTTAGCAATCGTTCGAAGTTACAATTGACCTCTGGGTGAAAAACAGACTCCTTTAATGATCATGGTGTTCACTTAACAACGGTCACCAGAAAAAAAAGGGCACATTCATATAGCAAGCCACTTTATGACTACCATGATATGACGGTAATTCTGGGCTCAATTATGGTTGTAAGTCAAGGAGTAACTGTAAAATTAAATATTGATTGAATTATTCTGGCCAGATTTTTCCCATTAAGAATTGCCCTGAGATATTCTGGCCTAGGCTTCTCCAGCAGCACGAAGCCGAGTCCTCATCCCAATAAACCCCTTTTATTTAATTGACAGTGAATTCCTCTCCAGCAGAGTCTTTCCTCTCCCACAGTCTTTCGAGATTCACAATTACTGACTTTTATCAGGCTTGGAGAGGGGCCAGGCCGATATTTTTCAGACGCCGCAATATTTGGCAAGAATGCAGGAAGGAACTAATGGTCTCCTGCAAACTCCACTCTCCTTTCACTCCCCTTTTATTCCCTCTGGGAGGGGCTGTTCAATGTCGACCTGTGGCCTTACTCCCAAGTTGCCCCCTGTTTCTTAGCTGCTCCCTTCGTCTGGCAACTCTGCACATGTGCACACTGGGAACAGGCTCCAGCTGTTTGCCTCACTGATGTCTGACTCTGAAGGCAGCTGATAACTGTCAGACCGCTCTGTCCCCCTCTCTGCCTCCGACACAGAGCCCTCATCAGAGCTTTTCCCAGACTCCAGGACTGGCCCATATTCCTCCCCAACCTCCTCACTGTCTGAATCTACTGCCAGCTCTGCTGGCCACTGGTGGGCCATAACATGAGATAAGAGAACTCGGGTTCTGTGCCTCTCTCTCAGTGGGTTACTACTATCTGCAATTCAGCTAAGAGCTCTTAGCCTGATGCCCAGTAATTCAAGTGGAGCCCCCGCTTCAGCCTGTGGGTGGATTTTTTGTGTGTAATTCATCATTGTTTCTGCTGCTCCTGTTTGCATCTAGAGAAGGGGAGGAATCTTGACTAAATAGCAGCTGTTTGTTCCCCTTTAGGAGAACCAAGAGAACGCCTCCAACTTGGTGATCAGCGACACAGAGTTGAAGCAGGTGGTCTATGCCTACAAATGTATGAACAGTACACTCCGTATCCAAGGCAAGATCAACTCCATCACGCTGGGTAAGTTCACACCTCTTCTGTGGGGATTGTGTTGTTCAGTCACAAAGTTGTGTGGAACTCTTTGCAACCCCAGGGGCCATAGCATATCAGCCACCCCACCCCTCCCCCGCCCCCTGCTCTCCTCTGTCTCCTGGAGCTTGCCTAAGTTGGTGTTCATTGCTATCTGAGTTACTGAATTGAGGATTAAGTGGTGGAATTAGGACCTTCTAAGACAGGGGTCCCCAACCTTTGCAACTTTAAGTCTGAAGGACTTCAGCTCCCAGACAAAGCTGGCTGGAGAAGTCTGGGAGCTGAAGTCCTTCAGACTTAAAGTTGCAAAGTTTGCCCACCCCTGTTCTAAGGAGACTTCCTTACTGAAATGTATCCACGTGTGCTTTCCCTTGCATTTGATCATTGGGGGGGGGGGGGGGAGTTTCTATAGTGGCTTGTCCAGGATCAGTGAACAAACAATAGATCGTAGCTATGTTGAGGTTTATTTTCTTAAAGGAAATTTCCATGCTAATTTCATTTCGCTCGCTCTCTCTCTCTCTCTCTCTCTCTCTCTCTCTCTCTTTCTCTCTCTCTCTCTCTCTCTTTTGCAGATAACTGTAAGAAGCTTGGGCTGGTATTTGATCATGTGGTGGGCATTGTTGAGATAATCAACAGCCGTGATGTTCAAATTCAGGTAATGTCCCTGGTTCATCTCATCTTGAGAGTAACTTCCTCCCACCAGGTATCTCAGAACGTTGCCCATGTTGGAGACAGAAATGCTGCAGCTCTTCTTCCTGCTCTTCATTTCTATCTTACATTTAGGGAAGGAGTGGTCAAGCTGTGACCCTTAGCCAAATTTCTGCAGTCCTTTAGAAGTCCATACGCCCCTTCTTGGTTTTAGGAATACATACGTCCCTTCTTGTCTTTAGGAATCCATACGTCCCTCCTTGGTTTTAGGAATCCATACGTCCCTCCTTGGTTTTAGGAATCCATACGTCCCTTCTTGGTTTTAGGAACCTGTTCTGCCCCCCCTTTCTCCAACTAATACAAGACTGGCTGCTTGCCACTGACTCTCTTGGCTGCTTGCCTGAATGACTCTGAACAGATACGAAGCTTCCTAACTCGACTAGACACGAACCTGAAAATCAACACGAATAAACACGAACCTAGAAATCCAACATTGTTCTCTGCAAGGACTTTCTTAGCAAAGACTTCCTTTTAAACCCTCTTGGGAGGGGCAAGTCATTAGGCAGGTGGGACTAATTCATATCCTTCGATTTAGCTTCTGATGCAATTAAAGCCTCCTTTTTTCAGCCCTTCTCACTCTAGCATCAGGGACAAACTGGCCTTGATCCTCCCCACTACTCCAAGACCCAGCCGGGCTCTCTGCTCTCTCAAGGTCGCCCTCCTCCTCCAGAGCAGACTCATAGGACTCCTCACTAGAGGAGTCCATCAGCAGCTCATCCAGAGCCGGCTGGGCCACAACAGGAATCCATACGTCCATTCTTGGTTTTAGGAATCCATACGTGTCTCCTTGGTTTTAGGAATCCATACGTCCCTTCTTGGGAGAATGTAAAAAGGAGGTTCAGAAGAAGAGACCAATGAATCTCAGTGTCTGGCTTTGGACTTCTTCCTCCTGCTGGTTGCTCTACTCCTGTCTGCCTCTAAATGCACCATGAGGGAAATGTGATTTCCACAGAAGAAAAAAAAATGCTGCTCAGTCTCACTGTAGGAGATGGAGCCCTTGGCTGTTTCTCACCGTGGTCTTCTTTCCCCCCCCTTTTACTAGGTCATGGGTAAAGTGCCAACCATTTCCATCAACAAGACAGACGGTTGTCAAGTCTACTTGAGCAAGGACTCTCTAGACTGCGAGATTGTTAGTGCCAAGTCCTCGGAGATGAACGTTCTTGTTCCCACAGACAACGGTGACTTTGTGAGTTCTTTTCCATGTTCCTGTTCATTAAGCCTGAAAAGCGGGGGGGAGATATAAGGAGTCCTCGACACAAAGCTGTAATGGAGCCTGCCCATTATTGGTCCTAGGTTGTGACGGTGGTAAAGTAGATTGGCCACATGCCTGACCTGATTTTGCAACCTTTTTTGCAGCAGTCATTAAGCAAACCCGTTGTTTGCTAGAAGTAACAGCTACTTAGTGTCAGATCTGCTTCCATCATAAATCAGGAAAGACCACGCTTAAGCTCATTTGAAAGTTTAAGGTTACTTTTACTGAATATACAATACAATACAATACAATAGCAGAGTTGCGTGGGCAGGAACCTTATACCATTTCAGACAAATGGCTATCTAACATCTTCTTGAAGACTTCCAGGGTTGGGGCATTCACAACTTCTGGAGGGAAGCTGTTCCAGAGGTTAATTGTTCTAACTGGCAGGAAATTTCTCCTTAGTTCTAAGTTGCTTCTCTCCTTGATTAGTTTCCACCCATTGCTTCTTGTCCTGCCCCCAGGTGCCTTGGAGAATAGTTTGACTCCCTCTTCTTTGTGGCAACCTCTGAGATATCGATAATATGATAAGACCGCAGCGAAAGTCAAGCAAGGAATGAAACATTTACGCGCGTAACATACATATCAAAGCATAACCCAACCCTTAAGCCCCTCTGACCCCAACGTAATATCCAATGCAGAGTCGTCCACGATGTCAGGTGCTCATCTTGCTCAGGAGCATCATCACAATGGAATGCAGGACCGTTAGCCTTGGCGATATCAGGCCCTGGCTCCATCTCTCTCCAGCCCACTTAATAGCCAGTACCCACAGCCCCTCCCTCCCCGTTTCAAAATGACAGCCGAAGCAAGCGAAAAGCGGAGGCTGACACTTAGCTTTAGCCATGTGATCCCGTGACTGCATGATGCTGCAGACAGCAATAAATGCTGCCATTTTGCTGATCACCTGAAATTTGGTCACATGGCTAGTTGGGGGGAGCAGCGGCTGTTGGAACACACCTGAATTACCTGAAGCAGGCAATGGTTTCAGAGAATTGCATTCCTGAGCAGATGTTCTCAGCTTTTTTAAACTGTTGGAGCAGGTTTTCACTGGCAAAGGTCAATGACCCCAGCTATAGTCACACGGCATGCTTCACCTGGTTAGTTGGTTAGGTCATTCAGTTTCTGAATCTGCACACAGAGCGAAACGTCAAACTAGCTAAAGTCAGCTTATGGATTTAGGTTCATGCAGTAGCTGCCAAAAATAATGCAATGTGAGCCTGTCATGCAATCTTGTAGCCCACCATCTGGCAGCAGATTCAGACAGTGAGGAAGTTGGGGAGGAACAGGGGCCAGTCCCGAAGTCTGGGGAAGGCTCTGAGGAGGGCTCTGTGTCAGAGGCAGAGAGGGGGACAGAGCCGTATGCCAGTTATCAGCTGCCTTCAGAGTCAGACATCAGTGAGGCAGAAGAACAGCTGGAGCCTGTTCTCAGTGTGCGCATGCGCAGAGTTGCCAGACGAAGGGAACAGCTAAGGAACAGGGGTCGACTTGGGAGTAAGGCTGGTGGATGGTGAGTGGCCCCTCCCATAGGGAATAAAAGAGGAGGGAAAGGAGAGTGGAGTTTGCAGGAGACATTTAGTTCACTTAATTGGTTCATGACTCTCCGAGACTATATAGCCTCTTTTCAATGGCTTGTGAAAATATTGGGTGGCTTCAGCAGTTTGTCAATTCAAGGAAAGAGAATGCCAGCCACAATTTTGGGTCATAGGGAATCTGTAAGCGTGAATTCCGATAGAGGAGAATATTTGTAGCACAAGGTTAAAACACGAGGTTCTTGATTTCGCTGAGTTTAGTTTTCTTGCAGACGTTTCATTTCCAATCTACATAACTTCATCAGTTCTAGTAGGGTTTGCACTCACTTTACCTTCTAGAGCAGGGGTCCCCAACCTTTGCAACTTTAAGTCTGAAGGACTTCAGCTCCCAGAATTCTCCAGCCAGCAAAGCTGGGAGTCTGAAGTCCTTCAGACTTAAAGTTGCAAAGGTTGGGGCCCCTGTTCTAGAGACTAGATGTTATAATCCGGTGATGGTTAACCTTTTCGGCACCGAGTGCTGAAACTGAAGTGTGCGCATGCGCTCTCCGGAACCCCAAAGAGCTTCAGATAACGACGCGCATGCCCACAGAAAGGGCTTTGCGTGCCACCTCTGGCACGTGTGCCATAGGTTCACCACCACGGTTATATTCTGTGCCTTATGACTCTATTCAAATTCAAATTAAAGGCAGAGCTGGTAACAGAACTCACTTAACCTGGGGACTGCCTGTTCTTTGGGATGTAGAAGATACTGTGCCATTAAGTTTCTTTGCAGCTTTATCACCCTCTCACCAATCTGCAGATTAATGCCATTGATCGCTGGGGGAAATATTTGCCTTCGGTCACACTATGTCATCCAATACCGTTGCTGAAGGGAAAGAAAATTAGCGTTTTTGGGCTTCCCCCAAATGTCAGGTGGCCCAGCAGCTCCTCTACTATGGGAAGCAGCCTATAAATTGGATGTATTAGCAACCTTGCAAAATTATGGAAGGTGCGACCCCCAGTGGGGGCTGTGCCCAGAGACGGAGGTGTCCTCAGCACAAGGGATGTTAATACCACTTTATAATGCCTTGATAAGGCCACACGTGGAATACGGCATTCAGTTTTGGTCACCACAATGTAAAAAAGATGTGGAGACTCTGGAAAGAGTGCAGAGAAGAGCAACAAAGAGGATTAGGGGACTGGAGACTAAAACATATGAAGAACGATTGCAGGAACTGGGTATGTCTAGTTTAATGAAAAGAAGGACCAGGGGAGATATGATAGCAGACTTCCAATATCTCAGGGGCTGCCACAAAGAAGAGGGAGTCAAACTATTCTCCAAAGCACCTGAGGGCAGAACAAGAAGCAATGGGTAGAAACTAATCAGAGAAGCAACCTAGAACTAAGGAGAAATTTCCTGACAGAACAATTAATCAGTGGAATAACTTGCCTCCAGAGGTTGCGAATGATCCAACACTGGAGGTTTTTAAGAAGAGATTGGGCAACCATTTGTCTGAAATGGTATAGGGTTTCCAACCACAGCAGGGGGTTGGACTAGAAGACCTTCAAGGTCCCTTCCAACTCTTCTATTGTATTGTATTATCTTCTACATGCCAATCAATGCCAATCCCAACCCTGCAAGTCTTCAAGATGTTGGATAGCCATTTGTCTGAAATGGTATAGGGCTTCCTGCCTAGGCAGGGAGTTGGACTAGATGACCTCCAAGGTCCCTTCCAACTCTGCTATTGTATTGTATTGTAATGTCTTCTATGTTTTGTTTCCCCCAGAACGAATTTCCTGTCCCCGAACAATTCAAGTCGCAGTGGAACGGGCGGAAGCTGGTCACCACGGTGACGGAAATCGCCGGATAAGATGGCCTGGTCCTTCTTCCTTCCCCTTCCTCTCCCATCACTGTGGGACAAACAAGCAAAAATTGCTTGCTGGGGGGAGGGGGGAGGTGTCTGGCTTTTAGATTCCTTGTCCCATATTTTTTTTTTCCCTTCCAAACTCTCAGTCTGCTTCTGTCTTCTGAAAATCCTGCCTTCCCTCCCCTCACTGAAAATACCTCAGGCTGGGATTCGGGGTAGGGTGGGCAGGTACATTCCATTCTCCCCCTTGACCGGCAGGAAGGTGTGGCATCCACTCCCCCCACTTCCCTCCCTTGGTCTTGCCCAATGGATGTAGGTGTCAAAGCAAGGAGTGACACCAATGAGGGCCACTTAAATGAGGACCGTTGGGGGAGGGAGGGTAAAGTTTCTATCAGGATATGGTACCTCCCCCCCCCTCCCCTTAATAGATGCATGAAGTATGCTTGACAGGCTTAAATTGGGGGGAATCCAAGGGAATTCTTTCTGTTCAACTAATCTCACCAAGAGACGCTGAGAATAGCTTTGCTGGACCAAAGGCTGAAAATGGGATGTGTAACATTCCTTCTCCCCCTCCCACTTCCCCCTTCCTTCCTGTGTTGTCTGTGTAAATTCTGTGTTGTGCCATGATTGGGGGGGGGGGGGGAGGAAGGGGGGAATTGCCCCCCTCCGGGGTACAGGTGCCACGAGATTGGAACAAATCCTCCTTCCTGGGCACCTGTCCAGCAGTTCAAAAGCTGCCCCCTCGACCCCTTCCATTCAAGCCCTCCTACAAAAGGGAAAAATTGTACCCCAGAGGCCTCTTTGGAACAAGTGAACACTGTTCAGTCTTCCAGGACAGTTTTCCCCAGAAATCTGTATGGGGTTGTGTTTTTTTTTTCCCCTCCCTAGGGCAGAATGAATTCTCCATTCCAAGAGAAGTATTTAATTGTTTGTAAGCACAATTCCACGGTGGCTTGGTTCTGTTGCTCACTGGCATTGATTAGAGCCCCGTAGCATTCGGGCAATCCCCCACCTTCTCTTTAGCTAGCTCTCCTTCTCTCCCTGCTGCTTCTCGGCAGAAAGTTTAGTGTCGCACACAGCACTCTGGTGATCGTGCCCAAGTTGAAGGCATGGTACTGTCATGACCCGCCACGGGGAACTGCCTGTCTAACTCTAGTAATGCAGATGGTCCCTTTTTTGCCACGTTTTTTTGAGTTTTCCACTTGGAAATTTAACGGAAGATATGCAACTCTTTATTTTGAAACTGTCCTGTGACTCTCACTTCTCTCCTGAGGCTTGTGGAATATTAAAAAAAAATCTTTCTTATGTACTTAAAATTATACTGAAGATAGAATAAAGTTAATGCCAAATTGCTCATAAAGTGTGATCTTTACTAAGCTTGCCACAAGTGTTTTTAGAGCTGGCCGCTCATCAGTGGTGGGATTCAATTGTTTTTACTACCGGTTCTGTGGGCGTGGCGTAGCTTTGTGGGCGTGGCAGGGGAAGGACACCACAAAATCCCCATTTCCTCCAGATCAGCTGGGACTCGGGAGGCAGAGAATAGATGGGGGCAGGCGCCAGTCAAGAGGTGATATTTACCATTTCTCCAAACTTCTCAAAATTTCCGCTACCGGTTCTCCAGAACTGGTTAGAATTTGCTGAATACCACCTCTGCCGCTCATGTTACATTGTTGGTTTTCTATAATTCTCGCCAGAATGCAGAGCTGGCAGCAGATTCGGACAGTGAGGAGGTTGGGGAGGAACATGGGCCCGTCCTGGAGTCTGAGGAAGGCTCTGATGAGGGCCCTGTGTTGGAGGCAGACAGGGGGTCAGAGCTGTCCGACAGTAATCCAGGCCTTGTAGGGTTTTTAAATATACTGCCTGGATGACTCTGTCACTTACTAAAGTGGGCTTTAGTAAGTGACAGAGGCTAGTACTGGCTAGGGAATGCTGGGAGTTGAAGTCCAGATACCTTCAAGGTTGAGAAGCCCTGGGTTAGGCTCCCAACGCAGTTAAGCCACGCCTATCTTATGCTGTAATGCTCTGTGGAATTACAGAAAGTACAATTGTCAAGGGATGTTCGTCCATTGTATTAAAATAGGACATTGACGTCTAATTTGGGGGGGGGGGGGATGTCAAGACTTGGACGTGAATGCGATTAAAGTGTGGGAGAGGTGCGCAGAGTCAGCCTCACGCTCTCTTCCCAGATTCCACTTTGCTCCAAGAGCAGGACGAGACAGGTCAAGACAGTTGGAGATGGGCTGGGCACAGTGGTTGACCAGGGCGTCTTTCGTGTCTTGCCGTGCTTTTAGCGCACCACGTCGCTTGCAGAGTCCACCTTCATGGCCGTTGTCCTATTCTAGTAGGTTTCATCTGTTCAATCCGCCAGAATCTTGTCTTCACATGCTCGGGATAGACAAGTCCCTATCTCACCGAAGGTCAATGACCCAACGGCTGTTCCCAATCTGGTTTGGCCAGCCTGTCGAAGCTGTTGCCTGGGGTGTGGCTGCTGCACATGCTACAGCTACTAGGAGCCACAGGTGAGAGCTGTGTGACAGGTGGGCACCAAAGGTGGATGAGCCACCCCAAATGCTGCCCTAAAAAGACACGACTTGCCCCTACACCAGGGATGATACCCCTCCCGGAACACCTACACACCCAAATTGTCAAGTATAAGCAGCTAGAGATGATGTTGTGTCGGTAAGTCACTCTAGCCCTGAAGTTACCACCAATGCAATTTAAATTAAAACTTGTTTATTACACCGTGTCAAGTTGCAAAATATTCTTGTAAACCCAGAGAAAGTATGAATTAACATGATTTCAACATCATTATTTTAAATCTTCTGCCCCGTTTTGGGAAATCTAATCCATGGCTTTTCTATCTGAATTCCTTTCCGGCATTGACAGCCACCCATTGAAGCTCACCAGGAAAACCTCAGCTGCAGAAACAGCTCACCCCCTCCATGCCTCCTTCCGAATGCAGCCCCTATTTAAACCTATTCAATATCTCCATTCAGAGCAACCGCACAATGGCATTGAGCAGCTCCTTTTGAATTTTCTTTAGGCTTGACCCTTCAACAAAAATCACAGAAGTGGTCCCTCTGTCAAACCACCTGTGTCACACGCACCCGAATTTCACACCGTGCGAATGGTATCAATTACATCCTCCCCAGAACAATGGGGACCGGCTCCATTGTGGCAATGCAAATACCAATGCTATCAGGTGACGGGTGATTTAACATCTGCAGCAGGCGGGTCCTGGAGACAAGACCAAGTTGGGCTTGGAAAAAGTTTATAAATACTTGCAGTTGAATGTTGTCTAAAACCGTTAATACTGAAACGGAAGAGTAGCCTAGCAGGTTAGTAGAAAGGGCCCGTCTTTCAGGATCGCTCTCTATGGGACGTATCCCGCCTTGCCACGGAGATCATCTCCAACCCGCAAGCCCTACGCTAGAACACCCCACCTCTCATCAACAGCATCACTGAGATACGGCAAGATGTTCTTGAAGAACCATTCTTTGCAAAAACGGAGGTGGTCTCCTTCCGCCTGAAGGAACACCAGTTTTCCGGCTTGATCCATTTCCTTCAGGCCCAAACGATCCTGGAAAAGGGAACGTGCCAGTTAAAGCGAGGAACATGTAGTCGGAAGCGAGACGAGGAGACAATGGCAACATTCGCGCCCTAACTCAGCCAACCACATTCTGCCATAACCAAGACGCCTGACTTAATTGGGCAACTCATAGGATTGTTCATGCTTTCTATCGTTCTATCATTCTCTTTCGTGATGGCGAACCTATGGCACGTGCGCCGGAAGTGGCACGCAGAGCCATCTCTCCGGGCATGGCAGCTGTCGCCCATTGTTCTTCCGGGTTCTGGCGTGCATGCGTGGGAGAGCCGAAAACTGGGAGAGCAGCTCCCTGGCGTGCATGCGCATGCCGGTCTTCCCACCAGCTGCTCGGTGGAGCGTCAGGGCGGCACCATACGCTCCATGCATATCCGCGGAAGCCCCAAAGAGCTCAAATACAGGTAAGGATGGCAGGTAAGGCAGGCCCTCAGGAGCACCGTACTGGAACGGTATCCAGTGTTCCCAGCAGGCACCGGGGCATAGCACCTGCAACTCACCGCTGCAGCTCTCTCTCTCCCTCTCTCTCTCTCTCCCTCTCTCTCTCGGTCTCTCTTTCTCTCTCTCACACACACACCAGGAACAGGCAGTGCCTCATAGGAGCAGATAGGGGTACATCCTAGAGAGGCAAGAAATGCATCAGAAAAAATGGAGATGAATGCTAGAGAGGAATAAAGCTACCTACATGGCAGACATAGCACCTGTAACAGATGGGATGTTTGTTTCAAGTTTGAGTTTTCAGTCATTCAAAGGAAAGAGTGCAACCCTCAGGGTAATTACCTCTGTGTAGAGCGTAGTCTCTTGAAGAGGAATGGTCTCCTTTGTCTGGCCGCTCCGGTAGTAACCAAACCACTTGGAAGGAAAGAGAACAAGAAGGCATGAAAAAGTCTTTACTGTGATCCCAAAGATGCTTTTTTCAAGAGGCAACTGGACTGTCTCTGTTTTTTCTTTGAAGACGTTTTGCATCTCATCCAGGAAGCTGCTTCTTGATTGTGGTGGTCAATCCCAGGAAACAGCTAAGAGTCATCCCTGTGTTTCTAACCCTAATGAGGACTTCTAGGGATTGGAGATGGATTCTCAAAAGTGGGACAGGGAGAAAAGCGATAAACCCCCTAAACCCCAAAAAGGGAGACCTGCCAGAATATCACGTCTGAGGATACTGTACTCAAAAGTGGTACAGGTGGTCCTTGACTTCTAACCATTCATTCAAAGTTACAACGCCACCGAGAAAAGTGACACATGGCCAGTCTTTACCCCTAATGACTATCGCAGCATCCCCAAAGTCACAAATATCAAAATTTGGATACTTGGCAACCAGCATGTATTATGATGGCTGCAGCTTCTCAGGGGATCACCCTTTGCCACCTTCCCAGCTGGCTTGCAACAAGTGAAGTCAAACTGTTGTGGCCCGCCAGCTGCCGGCAGAGCTGATGGCAGACTCAGACGATGAGGCGGTTGGGGAGGAATTTGGGCCAGTCCTAGAGTCTGGGGAAGGCTCTGATAGATGCTCTGCGTCAGAAGCAGAGATAGAGCCACGGCTGCCCAACATTTCCCAGCTGCTTTCGGAGTTGGAGATAAGAAGAAGAACAACTGGGGCCTGCTCCAGATGCACCTATGCGCAGAGCTGTCAGGAGGGGAGAACAACTGAGGAACAGGGTCCGACTCAGGAAGAAAGGCACATGTGGATGCTGAATGACCCCTCCCTGGCTGGGGAATAAATAGAAGCAAAAGGGGAGTGGTGGTTGCAGGAGACAACAGTTCGTATTTCTTTCAGAAGATTCTCTTATCCTGCCTCAGAGACTGCTTGCCAGGAATTAATTTACAGCGTTGCGACTGGAAGCTCTCAGCCTGGCAATTATCCAAGGACTGACAAGGTCTGTTACTGCAATTGACCCTTGGAAGGATTAAGGCTGGGTCAGAACACGAATAAGCAAAGTCACGAATAAGCAGAACCTGAATAAGCAAAGAAGAAAGCTGGATTCACCCAACCACCACCTAATTTACTTAGCAACTGGAATGATTCTCTTAACAACATATGGCGGAAAAGGTCATAAAATCAGTTGCGACTAAGTTTAACCACCACCTTGCTTAACTGGAGATTCTGGTCCACATTGTGGTTCATAATTTGAGGGCTACCTGTAGGGGGTGTTTTATTGTTTTTGCTTTTGATTAAGAACTGCTTTTGGGCGGCACACCAAAGCTAAATCCCTTTTTGATTTTTGGATGGGCCCATCTTTTATAACACTGCACCCCTCTGAGCTGCTCACCTCAGAGACCGGGGGATCTACCATGGTGTCATTGAGGAACCGCACCATCACAAACTTTTTCAGAGTCATTAGGTTTTTCTTGTAAGTCTCATTGATGACCTGGGCAAACAGGCAGGGAAAGATAAATTTCAGAACAGTGTTAATGGCAAAAGAAAAATCAGATTCTACAATACAACCAGAGGTTCGGACCAGTTTTGCCCGAACCAGTAGTTCCGCCACCAGCTGGCCCCGCCCACCCACCCCTGTGATATTCTGTCCTATATATCAGGGGTCTCCAACCTTGGCAACTTTAAGTCTGAAGGACTTCAGCTCCCAGACTTCTCCAGCCAGCTTTGCATTCACATCCTTTTAGAGCAGGGGTCTCCAACCTTGGCAACTTTAAGTCTGAAGGACTTCAGCTCCCAGACTTCTCCAGCCAGCAAAGCTGGCTGGAGAAGTCTGGGAGCTGAAGTCCTTCAGACTTAAAGTTGCCAAGATTGGAGACCCCTGATATATATCTCACTCTCTGGCTCGCTAGTCCCGCCCACACAGCCCAGCTGATTTTTCTTGGAGTTGAGGTCCACAAGTCTTAAAGCTGCCAAGGTTGGAGACCTCTGGTTTTAGAGTACTTGAGTTTGCTTGTCTGCTAAGATGAGATTTCTTGATTCATCCCTAGTCATTCATTCATTTATTTTAATTATGAAACTTATATGCTGCCTGTGGCTTGTTTTCTAGCAAAGAAGCATTTTAACATGTGAATCAGAGTAGCCTAGTTGTGTTTTGCATTGGTTAGAGAGTTTGGCCTACCCGCTCCTGGTTGATGTCAGCCAAGAAGAGACTGCTTCTGCGGTATTCCTTCTCGTTCACCGGATCATGCCAGTATTGTGCCTGGACTAGGCTGTGGCAGAGAGAGAACAGGGCCAACCCCAAATCATAAAAGAGCTTTTCAATTTTTCCCCATTCCACCCAGGCATTTCTTCCCCAATGTATATTGGGATACCCCCCAATATGAGAGAGAGAGAGGTATCAATAGCAATACCAGCATACCTACACCCGTGAAAATCTACGAAAGCATAATATATATATATATATATATATATATATATATATGTTTAAGTTTATTATATTTATATACCGCCCTATCTCCCTAATGGGACTCAGGGCGGTGCACAGGAAATCAATAAAAACACAACAATAAATACAGTAAAAAAGATTAAAATAGATTAAAAATATATTAAATTTAGAGCCCGTGCTAAAATTACCATTAAGAACCCTGTTAAAATCATATTTAAAACTATACCAGGCCAGCCGCATGGAATAGGTGTGTTTTTAGTGCCCGACGGAAGAGGCGCAGATCCGTGATGGTCCGAAGGTCGAAGGGCAGGTCATTCCAGAGGATGGGGGCTGCCACAGAGAAGGCTTTCCCGCTGGGGGCCGCCAGCCGGCATTGTCCGGCAGACGGTACCCTAAGAAGGCCCTCCCTGTGGGAGTGGATAGGTCGAAGGGAGGTATGTGGTAGGAGGCGGTCCTGCAAGTAACCAGGTCCCATGCCATGGGCGCTTTAAAGATGGCAACTAACACCTTGAAGCGCACCCGGAAGGCCACAGGTAGCCAGTGCAGCTCGCGCAGGAAAGGTGTTACATGGGAGTATCTCAAGACTTCCAAAATCCCCCGCGCGGCCGCATTCTGAACTAGCTGGAGCCTCCGAGTGCACCTCAAGGGAAGCCCCATGTAGAGAATGTTACAGTAGTCCAGGCGAGAAATGACGAGGGCTTGAGTGACTGTGGATAGGGCGCCACGATCTAGAAAGGGGCGCAACTGGCGTATCAGGTGAACCTGATAAAAAGCCCCCCGATAGATAGATAGATAGATAGCTACGACGATAGATAGATAGATAGATAGACAGACAGACAGACAGACAGACAGACAGACAGACAGACAGACAGACAGACAGAAGCCTAACTCACCGCTGCTGAATTGCATCTGTGTAAGCAATGTCCAGCACTTTTCTCAACCAGTCACAGATATGTGAGCTCTCCCCAGGGCAGTGTGGGAAACCAAACACACCTGCAGCAGGAAGAGAGTCATTTAGAAAACTCTAATAAGGGCACACCTGGAATACAGCAACCAATTTTGGTCCCCATACTACAAAAAATGATGTTGAGACTTTGGGAAAAGGTCAAGTTAGCAAGAATTGGGGTTGATGAAGCCCCATTTTTCTAGGTATATACAGTCTATCCAATGCTTTGCCCAACACATTTTTCTATTTTTTCCTTTTGAAACTCTGCAGAAAATTGTGCTCTAGCAGTTCATCACTGGTTTGCCACCAAACACCAGCAATATAATTTCAGGAGGTGGGATCACTAAAAAATTTAATTCAGAGTTACATGTTGCCTCATTCTTGCCTAAACACATAGGAGCTTAGAAATGAGATTACATAGACGGGAAACATTAAATTCTTGTAGTAAGGGAATAAATTCCAAGTATTCTCTGTCAGTAATTCTTTATCAGAATTATTGGACTAAAAGACCTACAAGGTCCCTTCCAACTCTGTTATTCTATTCTGTGTTCAGGATCTTTCAATTTTTTTTTTTTAAAAACCACCATATAATTAAAATAGTGAAATCAGATTTTGTGTTAGCCAAGAAACGGAAGGTAATGTTGAGAAATTAAAATCCAGTAAATTGAGTTTTAAATCAGAAACAGCAAGTTTGGACAAGGGCCTCCGGACCCACCTTAGTAAACCTGCAGTTCAGGTTTAACGCCCACTGGAGCAGAGTTTCTCCAGCGGAATCCCATGGGAGTTTGACAGGGATCCATGAGAGACTAAGAGGGAGGGGCAGAGATAAGAGAGACGCAGCCAGTTTTCTGTCACCAGAGCTGGGCCTCTTGAGGCCAAATTCTGGATTGGCGTCTTTTAAAAAACAAAAAACCAACAAGTTCCACAGCCTTCAAAAGTTGGGAAAACCCTGCAATAAGTCTGAGAAGCTGGAAAATAGGTGTTTTCTGGTAGGGCATCAAGACTAGGAAACCTGTGAGTAGCACACAGCCGTTCAAAGGCTGGAAACGGGCCTGTGTCCAGACTTCCGGTACTTCTGGTAGGCCCGTTTTATGCTCTCCCCAGATGCCGGAGGCTTTCTTGGAGCCTGTAGGAGGGCATAAATGACCTTCCACAGGCTCTGGAGGCCAGAAACGGGCCCGTTTCCGGACTTCCGGTACTTCTGGTAGGCCTGTTTTTTGCCCTCCCTAGGTTCTGGAGGTTTTTGTTAAGCCTCTGGGAGGGCGAAAATGGGCCCCCGCGGGTTCCAGAGACCAGAAAATGACCCATTTCTGGACTTCCAGGAGGCCCATTTTTTGCCCCCAGAGCCTTCATGTGGGCCCTACACTTAACTGGCCTGATGAATGGGCCACGTGGAGACTCCTTGGAGGGGAGGGGTCACCTGGTCCTTGAAACTACCGGTTCGGTGAACCAGATTAAAATTAACTTCTGGTTCGTTCAAACTGGTGCGAACTGGCTGAATCCCACCCCTGTAAATAGCCCGGTTTTTACCTTTTTAAAACTATGCTCTTCTTTGAAAAAGAGTGTTACCTTGTTGCTGACCTCCTATGGAAATCAGGTTGAACATAGGTGGAGATGGACATCTTTGCACCACTGCTCTCCTACAGACGGAGGAAAAAACAGATCACTACCAGGAAGACATCGTCCACCACGGAACAAAACCCAGAATCCACCTTGTTATAATTTCAAGCTTTCTGGTACAGCATTAATCACCGGTGTTGTGTGAGTTGGGAAGGGATGGGAACTGAAGTTCCAGAATATCTAGATTGCCCCAGGTTGGGCGATTATAAACTGTTGCTGGGTTTAGGGAATCCTGTTTGTAAAATAAGGCATGATTGACAGCATGAGCAGAAACCTTAAAGCTATAAATCATGCTTTAGAAACTACCATGGCTAGCATTAAGGTAAAGGTTCCCCTCGCACATATGTGCTAGTCATTTCTGACTCAAGGGGGTGGTGCTCATCTCCGTTTCAAAGCCGAAGAGCCAGCGCTGTCCGAAGACATCTCCGTGGTCATGTGGCCAGCATCACTAAATGCTGAAGGTGCATGGAATTCTGTTACCTTCCCACCAAAGATGGTTCCTATTTTTCTACTTGCATTTTTACATGCTTTCGAACTGCTAGGTTGGCAAAAGCTGGGACAAGTAATGAGAGCTCACTCCATTACGCAACAATAGAGATTCGAACTGCCGAACTGCTGACATTTCTGATCGACGAGCACAGCATCTTAGCCACTGAGCAACCGCATTCCTTGGCTGGCATTAGATAGAATATTAAGCCAAAACAAAAATGGCATCATGGTTTTATTTAATGAGTGGACTGATCAACAGATAGGCACTTTAACTGAATCCCAAACAGATCCACCCTGAGCTGTGATGCCTCTCCAAGAGATCAGTTCATCGTCTGCTACTCTTTAATGGGAGAAATCAAGGACTGAAGCCAAGATTCTCAGGTATGCAACCAGGAGTTCTACCACCAACACAAGGGCATTCCATTCACTGACTTCCTTCCATTCCTTCCATCATCTCCTATTTTAAATACTTACAAGAACTGCTTAAAAAATTCGTTAAAACGTTTTGGATGAAAATACCTACTTGGTTGCAAAAAATGATAAAGCAGTTTCAGTTTGAAACCTGAAATATTTCTGCTGGGAATTCTACTGGAAAAACAAGATAAAAAAGACTATGCATCTGGTCTTACATATATTAAGTGCAGCCAGGATTGTATTTGCACAACAATGGAAAAATGATGAAATACCGTCAGATGAGAGTGTCACTAAGAAAATATTAGACTGCGCAGAAATGGATAGACTAACGCTTATTATTAAAGATAAAGGAGAATGAGTATTTCTTGAAGGGGGATGCATTTTACGAATGGTTAGATAACAGAAATAGAAGTTAGAAAAGAGGAGATATAAAAAAGAGGGAATGATAATGTGGAGGGAATTTGATGAAGGTATTATGTATTATTGTAACAGTATGGATATATAGTTATATTATTAATGGTATTGTGATGAACATTATAACAAATATGTGGATTTTGATTGTTTAAAACCCTGATACCACACTGTTCGGTGAAAATGGAAAGTAATATAGATAAAACAAATACAGTATTTTTTGGAGTATAAGACATACCTTTTTCCCTCAAAAAAGAGGCTGAAAATCTGGGTGCGTCTTATACACTGAATACAGTATTTTTGGCCTCCTGAAACCCCGCCCCCTTCACAAAAATGGCTGTGCATAGCCTTTAGGAGGCTTTCAGAGTGCTCCTGGGGGCAGGGGAGGGCAGAAATGATTGAAAAACGGGCTGTTTTTTGTTCAATTTTGCCCCCCCCCAAACCCCAGGAGCACTCTATAAGCCTCCTAAAGGCTATGTATGCCCTTTTCTTTGATAAAAAACCAGCTTGTTTTCGTGAAAAACAGGCCGTTTTTGGGAGGTCTGCAGAGTGCAAAAACTTTTTTTTTTAATTTGTCTCTTCAAAATCTTGGGGCGTCTTCTATTCTGTTACATCTTGTACTCCGAAAAATACGGTAAAACATGAAAAAAAATACTTACAAGAACTGCCCTCCCTGTGAAAAGCCCATGGCATTGTAGCCACCTTGAAGATTAGGATCTTTCGAAAGCTGGTCACACACTTTCTTGACTTGATCGTTGACATTCATGAAGAAGCTGTTCTCCATGTCCTAAGGAAAAATGAGAGGTTGGTGAAGAGTGGCTAGCCAGCTGTGTGGGCTTCAATAGGCTGGCCTTGCGGATAGGGTAGGAAACCTGTTCAGAAAGGTTTAATTTCCAAAGTCCTAAAGAACAGGTCTATCAAGAGCTACCAGTCTTGATGACAAGGCATGGTCTCCCAATGCACCTCTAACACCTGGTGCATGGGAGAAGAGGACTGCCTTTGTCTCATATTGCTCAGCTTCCCAAATACATCGGGTGCGCTACTTAATCATTAATTATCTTCTATCATCCAAGATGGCGGCGCGCTTAGGCGCAGCGGCTTTGAGCTCCTGGTGTCACAGCAGACTTTTCCATCAAAACTCGCTCTGAACCTACTGTAAAAGAAAAAAGAAAAAGAGACGTGCATTTTCCTCTTCCACCAACTCCTGGGATGCCAAACAGATTTGAAGAAATGGATAACAGAAGACAGGGTGCAGTTGATCCTTTTCAACTGTCATTTGTCAGCCATTTTGTTTCAACAGTCATTTGTCGGCCTTTTTGTTTGCCTGGAGAGATTCCTGTTGTGGCTGTCACTGCTGTCTGTATCCCACCTGGTGCAAGTGTTGGCACGGCGCTCAAACCAATTTCATTGTAATTTTATTACAGTATTATTACAATGACAGTAAAGATTATTATTATTATTATTATTATTATTATTATTATTATTATTATTATTATTATTATTATTATTAATGCAGGAGAAGAACAGGCAGAGCTGCGGGTAGGGCGGAGTTAACCATGTCATCAGTTTAGAGTCCCTGTGTTACCACAAGCACAGCAAGGCCAATCCTTCCTGAATTCAGTTGACCCTTATCTGGTGCCAATTTACTGTAAGTGTTGAACTTTAGTTGATCAGATTCTTGTGTATAAGCTTCTATATTGCAACCTAACCGGTAGTCCTAATTCTTTGTACCTGACACCTCATGACAGAAGCTTGTCTTGGCTTAAATCAGTGGGTCTACTCTCAAGTTCCCGGGTTTTTGGTTAAGGATACTTCTCCCTCTTGGTATGATGCAGACAGCTGATGCACCCAATCAACTAGAGGTGCACAAACTGTTTTGAGTTCAAAATATGCCACCTCAAGTACAAATCAGCACATGTTCCAGCACCCTGCAGTCACTCTGCATCCAAGATTTTGACTCTTCCTTTTAGAAAAGGGTCTCAAAACATCTGATTCACATGTATATATGCTGAAAGCGGGCATAGTATGAATCCACTCACGTCAATTAAACTGTTGCCTATCTTCAGAGACAGCACATAAATTCCTGGGATTTTCTCTTCCACCATTTTTTTAATATATCCCATGCTTATGGGGTTGCAACAGCTATCTCCTATAATGTAAAAAAGAAAAGAGAGAAATTTAGACAATCAGAGCGGCTGTCTGTCTAGGTTTCCTAATTATTAATAGCATTAACGGCATTTAGTCAATTACTGTAATAAGCAAATATTTAATACATACATACATACATTGAACTCCAGAGATTCTTCTAAAATTCAATCAGATGGTTCAAATATGAAGCACAGATGGTAACCACGGTAGTTCTGAATAAACTTAGCTGGTTTCTTGCTACATGTATTTTAAATACATTATAAGTATGTATAAAATTCCATCTTAAAACAAGAGGCTATGAAAACAAAGGATGAGCTTTTGAAACATTGTTTCTTTAAAGAAATCATTAAAATTCAGTCTAGTCTTCATGATACCTATCTCTTCCAAATCCAGATTGCTACATTTCTGTGCATTTAGATCTTCTTCTTTTTTAATTAAAAAAAACTAATTTCACAAAATGGCCTGGTCATTGGACAGGTTTCTCCACACCCTGAATTTTGTGGTGAAAGAGACTTGGACACTCTCTGAGCTTGGTGGGGTTTTTGTCGATGTTTCATTACCAAACTAGGTAACAGCATCAGTGCTGAGTGCTTGCACCTATGAAGTTCTCTAGTCGGATAATGAAATGTTTGCAAGGAAACCACCAAGCTCAAAGAGCACCCAGGACCCCACAATTCAACCCTGAGCTGCAAATGTTCTCTTCTAGACTATTGCAAAGAGAGCGTTGCGTATTAAAAACAAAACCACAAGCCAAATGACTGCCTGGACTAACACAACACTTCCCAATGTGAAGGAAACTCAACAAAGGTACCACAAGCACACTAAGTCCAGGTCTTAAAGCAGGGGTGTCCAAACTTGGGAACTTTAAGAGTTGTGGACTTCAACTCCCAGAATTCCCCAGCCAGCTATGCTGCTGGGGGATTCTGGGAGTTGAAGTCCACAACTCTTAAAGTTCCCAAGTTTGGACATCCCTGTCTTAAAGAGTTTTCAGAGAAGCAATTGAAGGGGTGGGTGGGGGGAGGACGGTCTTCCAGAGAGCAGAGACTAAGACCGTGATGGCGAACTTAAGGCACATGTGCCAGAGGTGGCACGCAGCGCCCCCTCTGATGGCACACGAGCTGTTGCCTCAGTTTGGCTCCGCTGCACATGCATGCATGCCTCCCACCGGCCTGCTATTCTTTGGGTCTCTGCCATGCATGCGTGGGGCACATGTGGGGGGGTGCCGTGCATTGTATTTGGGTGGTGCGGGCGCAGGCGCACATTTGCGGGCATACACAATCTGGGTACTCCAACTGGAAAAGGTTAGCCTCAATGGACTAGAACAGCGATGGCGAACCTTTTTAGGCTCATGTGCCATAAGGGGGGAAGCCCGGGGGGGTCGTGTGCCAGCATGCCGCACCCATAATGCAATGCGCGTGCCCCAGTGCGCATGCACGCATGACAGCTGCTCCGCCCCATTTTTTGCATGCTTTTTTCGCCCTCCCCAGGCTCCAGAGGCTTTATAGGAGCCTGGAGAAGGTGAAAACAGCCTCCCCCTGCACCCCCCAGAGGCTTCAGGAGCTTCCCCGAATCCTCCGGAGGACTAAACATGACGTTACGAGCAAACCTCGTGTGCCCTGCCAAATGGCTCCGCCTGTCACCTGTGGCACATATGCCATAGGTTCCCCATCACTGGACTAGAAAGAGAAGGCCCACTTCCTTGGCCCCTCTGGAGACAGCATTTCAGTAGTGGGACCTGCAACACACCTACTCTGCCTGAACACACCGGACAGGCAATCCTGTAGTCCTCGACTTACAGCAATTCACTTAGTGACCATTCAAAGTTACAACGGGACCGAAAAAAGTGACTTATGACCATTGTTCACCTTTATGATCATTGCAGCATCCTCATGGTCAGGTGATTTACATTCGGATGCTTGACCATTGACTCGCATTTATGACGGTTAGTGTCCCGGAATGATGTGATCCCCTTCTGACAAGCAGAGTCAATGGGGAAACCAGATTCACTTAACCACCGTGTTACTAATTTAACAACTGCAGTGTCTCACTCAGCAGCATAAATGTGGGTCTCAATTGTGGTTGTAAGTCAAGGAAAAGCGGTACAGTTAATCTTCACCTTGACACTGGTCGCCTAGCAACCAAAGTTGTGGCAGACCTCTACAAAGCCACAAACAACCCAGGTTCAAAGTTCTGACACACGCACACAATAATCCCATGCTGGGCGTTTAGCAGCCGACATGCATTCTTGAGCCCTTTGCAATATCCTACGGTCACATGAGCACAATTTATGACATGCTTTGCCAGAAACCAGCATTCCTGCAAGAAGCATCCATTGCATAAACGGGTTTGCTTAACAACTGCTCTGTTTTCTTAACGTTCAGTGTGATTTGCTTAACCACCACCACAAAAAAAGATCATGAAATTGACCGTGGGTCACGTGCTTAACAGTCTGCATGACTATTATTCATGCAGGCTCAATTACAGTTGTAAGTCAAGTCAACTTGTATGCTAAAAGGAAAGGCTGATCTTCCATTTTACGATTCATACACACTTCCACATTTCATGTTTTGCACGCCTCCAAAGATAAAGGAACCAACTCTTCTGCTGCTGCGAAAAACAAGAAACTGTTTTAGAAACAGGAAGGTGCCTTAGTCATCACGGCTTTCATTTTCATACCAGCCAGACAATTTCTACAGCAAGAAACCTCAGCTGCTTCCATATTTCAGCCTCCAAATTCCACCGTGAGATTCTTGTAACTAAATTATTTTCACAACAGAGCTGGTATTTGATTCCAACCTTGGTACAGTTGAATCTATTAAGTGCATACCACCAATATTACATTTTAAGTTAGTGTTTGCCACATGAAACTGGCTTTTCATAGCAATTCAGAAACTCCCACGAACTCAAAGGCATTTATGCTAATTCCAAATAAAGATGTACAGGATGTTGCCACAATTAATTTTCTACCAGTGAGCAATTAACTGATCACAAATAAATTCTTGCAGGGCCACCACCACTGCTAAGCATATAAAAAAAAATAGGAAACAATAGGTGTCATCACGATGTTTGTGTCCCTTACAGAATCACAATATATAAAACTAGCTGTTCCCAGCCACACGTTGCTGTGGCCCAGTCTGGTTAAATGGCCAACCAATTTGTGTGTAGATCTACACCTGCACACACAAACACGCACACACAACCATCGTATAACCCCCAACCTACCTACTATATTTCTCCCTCTCTCCCTCTACCTACCTACCTACCGTATTTCTCCCTCTCTCTCTACCTACCTACCTACTGTATTTCTCCCTCTCTATCCCCCTACCTACCTACCTATTGTATTTCTCCCTCCCTCCCTCTCTCCCTCTACCTACCTACCTACCTACCGTATTTCTCCCTCTCTCTACCTACCTACCTACTGTATTTCTCCCTCTCTATCCCCCTACCTACCTACCTACTGTATTTCTCCCTCCCTCCCTCTCTCCCTCTACCTACCTACCTACCTACCGTATTTCTCCCTCTCTCTACCTACCTACTGTATTTCTCCCTCTCTATCCCCCTACCTACCTACCTACTGTATTTCTCCCTCCCTCCCTCTCTCCCTCTACCTACCTACCTACTGTATTTCTCCTTGAATCTTATGGACAGAGTATTTTATATCATAAAGGATGACAATACCTGTGGCCCACTGCTCTCTCTGTATCCATCTACCTACTTTTTTACAATTTTTTTACATTTCCATTGCATGTACCTGGCACAGGTGTGACATCTACACAATCTATATATATCATTGGTCCCATATTTGTAAGGAACGTTGTGTGAAAATTTGAAAGTGATCAGTGCAGGACTTTCGGAGATTACCTGTTTTGAACAAACTCATAGTTACATTTTTATTTATATAGATGAGTACAACAATAACATTTAATTTTACCAACTTTGCAAAACCCTTTTTTTCCAAGTTAAGGACGTATAAGTAAAAGTCACTTCCAATTTTACCACCCCAAACAAAACCTCAGGAAGGAAGTTGAGTGAGTGCAACCAACTAACCTGAAATAATTCTTGAGTGCCACTGCCAAGGAAACGCATGAGTCTGGGTATCTGTCCAGTACACTATGCCCAATGTTTTCACCAAACACACCTGGGACTACATGTAGGACAGGGTAGGCTGTCCTACTCTGAGCAGGGTGTCCAATCTTGACAACTTAAAAAGGGTTGGATTTTAACTCCCAGAATCCCCCCAGCCAGCCATGAAGGGTCTGCCTGGCCCATAACCTACAGGTAATCCTCGAGTTACAACCACAATTGAGCCCAAAATTTCCATTGCTAAGCAAGACTGTTGTTAAGTGAGCTTTGCCTCATTTTACAACCTTCCTTGCCACAGTAATTAAGTGAATAGCTGCAGTTGATAAATTAGTCACACTGGCTGTTAAGTAAATCCAGCTTCCCCATGGACTCTGCTTGTCAGAAGGTTGCAAAAGGGGAACACATGACCCGGGCAAACGGCAACCGTCATCAATATGAAACAGTTCCCAGGTCCTGAATTTTGATCGTGAAGATGCTGCAAAGGTCCTAACTTTGAAAAACAGTCATAAGCCACATTTTTCACTGCTATTGTAATTTTGAACGGTCAGTAAACAAACTGCTGTAAGTCGAAGAGGTTAGGCCACCCCTGAAGGAGATCAGCAGAGGTGGAAAACCCACCTTCTTTGAGATGGGGGGGAGGGGTTCACCCTATATCAGCGGTCACCAAATGGTGGTCCGTGGACCACTGGTGGTCCATGAGAAAACTTTCGTGGTCCGCAGAAAAATTACTTCCATTTTTTATATTGCACTAAATACTATTTCTCTTTTTTTTTAATTCATATGAGTGATCCTCGGGATTTACAATTATGAATTTAGTGGTCCCTGAGGTCCGAAAGGTTGGTGACCCCTGCCCTATATTGCAATACACCACCACCACCACCCAAAATCAGATGTGCCTCCATCCTGGAGGTGTTTTGTCCAGTAGCCAAAGCCGATCCTCTTTAGGATTAGCCTGACTGGCGTGCTAGGCTTCACCAACGGTCCGATGAACAAGATTTACTGGTTTATACTGGTTGGATTTCTTTTTCAAGTTGTTTTAACGGAGACCCATCTGGGGATTGCAAACCGTCTGGAGGCGGCAGACCCAGATTTCAGGCCTAAAATGTACGGCTGACCAAGTAAGGCTTGGTTATATAAGGCAACCCCGACGTAGAGAAGCGTTGGAGGAGCCCAAGCCCCATCATCCCCAGCCTTTGACTGCGAAAGAGAAGCCAAAGCAAGCAGCTCCGGCTTCCAACCAGGCTGCCGGTGGGGAAGGGACGAGAGACATGCCCCGAAGCCCTTTGAATTTCCCCCCCCCCAGCGCAAAACCTCGCTCACCCATGCCGTGCCAGATGACCAGCGGCACCGGACCGGCAGCGGTCCCCGAGCCCCGACGGTCCAGTCCGCCCAACAGCAGGAGCCCCGCAAACAGCAGCCTCCCGAGCGGCGCCATCCTCCACGGATCACGTGACCCTCCGCCCGCTCGGGCATCACGTGACAGCCTCTAGGAGGGGGAGAAGCGCCTCACTTTCTTACCCCCCCCCACCCCCCCCCTCCCGAGGCACTCTGGGAGTTGTAGTTTCGAGGCTTTGCCCTGGGAAACAGCTTTGCTTTTTGGTCCATCTAAAGCAGGGGTCTCCAACCTTTGCAACTTTAAGTCTGAAGGACTTCAGCTCCCAGACTTAAAGTTGCGAAGGTTGGAGACCCCTGATCTAAAGAAAAGAGAAGAGGAGAGGAGAGGAGAGGAGAGGAGAGAATCACAAGAGTTAGAAGGGACCTTGGAGGTCTTCTAGTCCAACCCCCTGCTTAGGCAGCATACCCTACACCAGTGTTTCTCAACCTTGGCAACGTGAAGATGTCCGGACTTCAACTCCCAGAATTCCCCAGCCAGCAAATGCTGGCTGGGGAATTCTGGGAGTTGAAGTCCGGACATCTTCACGTTGCCAAGGTTGAGAAACACTGCCCTACACCATTTCAGACAAATGATTATCGAACATCATCTTAAAATCTTCCAGTGTTGGAGCATTCACAACTTCTGGAGGGAAGCTGTTCCACTGATTCATTGTTCTGTCAGGAAATTTCTCCTTAGTTCTAAGTCGTTTCTCTCCTTGATTAGTTTCCGCCCATTGCTTCTTGTCCTACCCTCAGGTGCTTTGGAGAATAGCTTGACTCCCTCTTCTTTGGGGCAGCCCCTGAGATACTCCTGTGAGTCTCTTGGACTGCAAGGCAAGGTCAGTCCTAGAGGAGATCCACCCTGACGGCTCTTTAGAAGGCCAGATCTTGAAGACGAGACTCAAATACTTTGGCTACCTCATGAGAAGGAAGGACTCCCTGGAGAAGAGCCTCATGCTGGGAAAGATGGAGGGCAAAAGAAGAAGAAGGGGATGACAGAGAATGAGGTGGCTGGATGGAGTCACTGAAGCAGTCAGCATGAGCTTAAATGGAGGGGGGGGAATAGAGTGCAGGAAGGCCTGGAGGAACGTTGTCCATGGGGTTGCAATTAGTTGGACATGACTTTGCAACTAGCAACAATGGAAGCATTCCAGGGAAGTTATTCTCAACTTTGGTAGCACAGAATTGCAGCTTGTTAATTGCTTGTATATATTTAGATGTGTACATGGATCCCTTCCCTGAATGGAGAACTGCTTTTTGCATATTTCATACTGAATTGGACTATCAGATAGCTGGTCAAAATTTTAGACCATGAAATGACAGCCAATATATATTTTCGAAAGCAACTCTTTGCTGCTCTCTAGTGGCCATCTGAGTTCTTTTAGTCAGGGTCCATTCCTTTTCAACCTCACACCTGCTTTAAGGTGCGTCTGAGAGTTGAAATCCACATAACTTAAAGTTAGAAAGGGCTGCTAGTTTAATACCTAGTACAGTGATGGCTAGCCTTTTTCTAAAGATGTGCCAAAACTGTGTGTGCGCGCATTGGTTCGTGACTCTCCGAGGCTCCTTGCCAAGTTCTGCAGATATCGGCCTGGCAGCTCTCCAGATAAGGTCTGTGGCTGTAAATCCTCCCTTGAAAGACTTTGCTGGATGTGAATGAGCAGAATTCACAGTCAATTAAGAAAAGGGTTTTTTGTCAGGGCAAGGAGTTTGCTTCATGCTCTTGAGACGCCTCAGACAGAACTCTGTGTGTGTGTGTGTGTGTTGATTCAATTAACAACTGCATCATATAATGATGGAAGTTGCAGTCCAATCGCGTCGAGTTTAGTTGAGAACTACCTGTATGTACTGAATGCCAGCATTGGGCAAATGAAAGCCATATGGAAACCTCCATCATTTTCCATTCCTGCTTAGCCTAACAGACAATAATACACTTTCTTTCTTCCTAGTTGTGTACATACCCCCAATCTTATAAATATCCTGCAGAAGCAGACAGAGGGGTTTGCTAACAGGGTGGGAAGGAGGGATGAGAGAGTCCAGAGCTTCCAGCAAGGTGGTCCCAGAAGCTGTGCCCTCTTTCCTGGTAATGCTCCAGCTCTGGAATCAAGCCATCTGCAAAAAGAAACAGAAAACTGGCTACAGAGATGTGAATACCTACACAATATCCCAGAGAGGTCTGACATTACACAGTTATGCAATTTTGCTGCCAAAAGTAAGCCAGACGCTTCCCTGATTTCAGGGAATGAACTAAGTACCTTGCTTGCTCTTGCAATATATTAGTTAACCTCCAATTTGGCTATAGATGTTATTAGAATACAAGATTTGTCAAACTTGTCAACTTTGAGATGGGTAAACTTCAACTCCCAGAATTCCCCAGCCAGCCATGCTGGCTAAGCAATTTTGGGAGTTGAAGCCCACCCATCTTAAAGTTGACAAGTTTGACAAACACGGCTTTAACACAGGAAACACACATCTTAAAGTTGACACACACGCACACACACAGCTGTGTGTGTGAAGTCCATACCTCTTAAAGTTTACCAATTTGAAAAACACTCCTTTAAGACAAGGAAGCAATATTTTAAACACCAGAAACACTACTTAAAGCCAGAGGAGCAAGGAGTCCGTAAACTACTCACGTTGCTCCAACATGTTGTCCCCATACTAGCCAGAGATGCCCTGGTGGGATTCAAAACATTTTATTACCGGTTCTGTGGGTGTGGCTTTGTGGGCGTTGCAGGGGAGGGATACTGCAAAATCCCCATTCCCTCCCCACTCTCAAAATTTCTGCCAGCCAATCTTCTTGATGTAGCCGTTTACTTCCTTGATGATTTCCTGATACAGGCATTGCTGTAAGGAGACTCTGTGGAATCTTGTTCCATCTTGTTTACTCCAATGATTAGTTGCTTCACCCCTAAGGTGTAGGGGAAGAGGGCGTGTTCTCGCATTTGCCCATTCTTGGAGATGCCCACTTCACGTTCACCTACACCAGGGGTCTGCAAAGTTGGCTCTTTTAAGACTGGTGGACTTCAACTCCCAGAATTCCCCATGCTGGCTGGGGAACTCTGGGAGTTGAAGTCCACCAGTCTTAAAAGAGCCGACTTTGCAGACCCCTGGCCTACACCAATAGCCACAATCAGAATAGCACAATCAGCCTAGAGTGTGTGAGAAGTTAGCACCCATTCCTCTCCTAGAAGAATGAAATAGTCTAGGAAATATTAAAAAGGCAGACTATTATATCTCCTTGGATGAGAAAAGGAGAAACATGTTTTTAAAGACAAAGAGCAGCTCCCAGCAGCTCCATGCCCCCAGCAGATATTTGGATATTACCTTGACCAGGATTGGGCCAGCCTACCTTCAGCTCCAGGGTGATGGGATTAAAATATAACCCTCCAGGACATAATAGGATTATCTATCAGCAGAGCTCACCACATGGCACAACCAAGCCCCTTCATTGCATCACCCAGCAAGGTTCAACCAAACCTATCTCAGACAACCTCAGCTATGACCCCTGCATAGCCCCCTGGGAGTCTGACAACCAATAGAATACATTTCTTGCACAGGAACAGGAAGCTCAAGAGCAAGGCCCAAGAGAGGTTATAAAGGCCTCTCTGTCTCTCAACTCCATGTGTTCAGCTGCCCAGGACCTCAAACCCATGTGGTTCTGATTCATCCATAAACCATCTTTCCAATCAGCCTCCATGTTTCCAGTGTCTTTCTTCCCACTTGGAACTGAACCCAGATGGATATTTCTTCCAACAAGAGAAACACCAAATCCAGATGATTTGCATTGGCCCCCAAGGTCTATTTTTCTTGGCAATAGGAAAGAAACCATTTACATTGTCTTCTTACGTTCTTGGCTGACAATCCTGCTGTTGTCTGTGGTCTCCTATCCAAATATTACCCAACTAATGTTGTTTAGTTTCCAAGGCCAGCTAAGGTCTGCTACCTCCTCAGACAATGTAAATTTAATTACGCTTATTTCAGTTCCATGTATGCAATTCAGTTTTGCTTCCAGTCCATTTAGGTGATCCTGGCCATCTTTTTTGAATTTGGTTTCAAACCTTATGTTTTCTCCTGGCTTCTCACCAAAGTTCAAACTCTGGCTGAATCTTTCAAGACAGACCAGAAAAGAGGGAGAATCTTATATACGCAAAGAGGGAGAGACACACTAATTCTCACTATGGGAGAATGGGTGATGAAGGTGATGGAGTTGGTGGAGATGGCAAGATTGACTGGTTTAATTAAAGAAAATAGAATGGAATGGAATGGAATGGAATGGAATGGAATAGAATAGAATAGAATAGAATAGAATAGAATAGCCAAGTTAGAAGGGACCTTGAAGGTTTTCTAGTCCAACCCCCTGCTTAGGCAGGAAACCCTGCACCACTTCAGACAAATGGACAATATCTCAGAGGGTGCCACAAAGAAGAGGGAGTCAAACTATTCTCCAAGGCACCTGGGGGCAGGACAAGAAGCAATGGGTGGAAACTAATCAAGGAGAGAAGCAACTTAGAACTAAGGAGGAATTTCCTGACAGTGAGAACAATTAACCTCTGGAACAGCTTGCCTCCAGAAGTTGTGAATGCCCCAACCCTGGAAGTCTTTAAGAAGATGTTAGATAGCCATTTGTCTGAAATGGTATAAGGTTCCTGCCCACGCAGGGAGTTGGACTAGATGACCTACAAAGTCCCTTCCAACTCTGCTATTGTATTGTATTGTAAATGGACTGTTGTGGCCCAGCCAGCTCCGGATGAGCTGCTGATGGACTCCTCTAGTGAGTCTGCTCTGGAGGAGGAAGGTGACCTTGAGAGAGCAGAGAGCCCGGCTGGTCATCAGGAGGCACCTGGGTCTTGGAGTAGAGGGGAGAATCAAGGCCAGTTTGTCCCTGATGTTAGGTTAAGACTGGTTGAAAGAAGGAAGCTTCAGTTGCAGCAGAGGCGAACTCGGAGGAGGCAAAGTAGTCACAGCTGCCTAATGACTTGCCCCTCCCAAGAGGGTTTTAAAGGAAGCCTCTGCTAAGGAAGTTTGCAGAGAACAACGTGTGCTTTCTAGGTTTGAGTTTCTTCGTGTCGAGTTAAGCTTCGGGTCTGTTCAAGGTCAGTTTGGGCAAGCAGCCAAAAGTCATTCAGTCAAGGATTCAGTCTTGTAATTAGTAGAAGAAAGGGGGCGGGTGTGTGTGTGTCAGAACAGTTATCCAATATCTTCTTAAAAACTCCCAGTGTTGGGGCATTCACAACTTCTGGAGGCAAGTTGTTCCACTGATTCATTGTTCTCACTGTCAGGAAATTTATCCTTATTTCTAACTTGTTTCTCTCCTTGATTAGTTTCCACTCATTGCTTCTTGTTCTACCCTCAAGTGCTTTGGAGAATAGTTTGACTCCCTCTTTTTTGGGGCAGCCCCTGAGATATTGGAAGACTGCTATCATGTCTCCCCTAGTCCTTTTTTTCATTAAACTACACATACCCAGTTCCTGCAACCGTTCTTCATATGTTTTAGCCTCCAGTCTAGTTTATCTTTTTGTCTCTACTTCCAAATCCTTCTGGATTTTTTTACTCAAAAACCTGAAACTTTTGACTTTAAGTTTTGATGATTAAATGATTTTGTGATTTTAGAAATGGTTCAAAATGTTGTAAAATGTAAAGCAAAAGATTGATGTTGCATTCATTTTGTAAATTTAGTGGGTTGAACCCAAAACCTTTCCCAAACAATCTTCCAGGTGCCCAGGGTAAGAATGAGATTCTAGAGAAGGAACTGAGAGAAGAATGTTAAAGCAATAGAAGCCCAGAAGCTTCTGGATTCCTCTGGGATATTCTGTCCCCTGAAACCATAAAGACTAAAGCCATCCCCTGCGACAGAGTTCATATGGACTTGTGAACCAATGTTTATGGTGTTTGAGGGTGGGGGGCAGAATTAATTAACTGCTTCGTTCAGGAATGGCTGGTTGATCCCAGAGCACAACACAAAGTGATGCGTGACTCTCATCAAAGACACAACTTACTCCACATGCTAAACCAAGCCAAACTGGAAGGAGTGCAGGATGGCTTCGTGCAACAGGTGAAGTCAGTCCCATGGTCAAAATGGAGGCAACCTTGCCCATTTCCTGACGGTTGAAGTGGAATGTTTGAACTCTAAAATTCTCAGGGGTTGGAGGGAGCACTTCTGTTGAAAACAGGCAGTTGGTGAGGCGGTTGGTGTAGGAGGGCCTTAAACACATTGGGTTTTTGAAAGATAAATCACCTGTCCATGAGGATCTAGAGTGATCTAGAGCGCCAAAGAATCCAAGATCTGGAGCAACCTCCCATCTATCGGAATAAGTACATTACTAGGTGTTAATAGCCTCCCAATTCTTTTATTATTGTCTCACAAGATAACATCCTTATCTCGCTTCAGGATGAGAACTAAAACATAGATTAAAGAACCCAGCTGATCTAGTATTTTAAGCCCTGGAACTTGTGAGCACTTAATAGAATTAGACGTAGCAAAGCTCCTGACTGTATGGCAAATTGTTATTATCAATATCATCCTAATTTATCTTGTAACTGTTTTTCCTTCCCAGAAGCTGAAAGTACTGCAAAGGCCAAAAGAACAGCCTCCCATAATAACAATATTGATAAAAAGAATACGAAGACCATGAAAACAATTAAACTTCAATTTGTATAGAGTCAGTTCTAGGATAAAGAATCATTTGAAATGATTCTAAATTACAAAGAAGGCCAAACAGGAGATATTTGTGGATCTTATAGTACAGGGGTCCCCAACCTTTGCAACTTTAAGTCTGAAGGACTTCAGCTCCCAGACTTCTCCAGCCAGCAAAGCTGGGAGCTGAAGTCCTTCAGACTTAAAGTTGCAAAGATTGGGGACCCCTGTTATAGTAGGTATCTATAAGCAGGTTTTTTTTAACCCGATATAGAGACAGGGGTCCCATAGAGGGTCAAAATAGTCAAGAAAGTGGCTGTTTGTGTATTTAAAGTACAACACACACACACACCAGGGTTCCATCAGGCACTATTGCCAGTTGGTTTCTGTGTGCGCCACGCATGTTCGCATGATGCATGCACAGTGCTATTGAAATTGTTCTGCGTATGCGCAGAACTGAAAAACAACATGGTAGCCCATATGCCGTTGCCCAGAGAACTGGTTCGGTTCAGATCACTACCAGTTTGGCCGAACCAGTCAAAACCAGTAGGAACACACCACTGCCCCCCTCCTTTAAATCTGCATCACAACAATGTAAAGTTAGCATATTAATTACACAACCACGGCTGCCATCTTAGTTTTGTCTAGGTGGTTTGGAGATTACAGTGGGATTTGAAATCATTCTAATAAATAAAGGCAATATTGAGCTATTAGTCTAGCCCACGGGTAAAATCACCTTTGCTACCGGTTTGGAAATGTGAGGGCATATGCTCTTCTCTCCCTGGCTTTGTATCTGGCAATTCTGTTCCTCCCAAACTACACAAGGTCTAGTCTCATTTTCCTCCCTTCGTCCTCCTCCCCACCCTGATCAGGAAGGACCAGAAGACGGAGAAGATGCTTCAGAATAAGGACCGAGGGAAACCGTGTAGCAAGGTCCCAGAGATGGAAGAATATGGCGGTCACACTCCGTTGCTTCCAGCTCAAATGCCTAATGATGGGAATTGTTATAGTCCTAAGATGCCTACAGCCTCAAAGCCAGACCGTTTAGAGTATTCTCGCACACCAGTTCCTTGGTCCAAACGCAAGTTCAGCCACAAGCCCATAGGTATGTATCTCCTGCTTTGGTTTCTTTCTTTTCTTTCCTTTCCTTTCTTTTTCTTTCCTCCCTCCCTCCCTCTCTCCCACCCACCCACACAAACAAAGTTTAAGCTTTTGAAGTGAGGCCATACACTCTCCTCGGAAGTGAATTTCTCAGATTTAACTGAATTTTACCATCTTGATGAGCAATGGGTTGTAATATGCTCATGAAAACTTTTTTTCATGAAAGAAAGCTGCCACATTGAATATCGAGGGGGGCTGTGTGGAGAGGGTTTCCTCTTTTAAATTCTTGGAAGTGCTTATTAGCCAAGATCTCACCTAGAAAAACAACACATCTCTGGTGATTGGAAAGGCCTAACAGAGTCTTCATTTCCTTAGAGTCCAGGGAAAAAAATCAGGCGGAACAACGGCTGGTGACCTCTTTCTATCGGTCCACGATAGAAAATGTCCTCACATAATGCGTTATAGTATGGTATGCTGGTTTAACAGCTGCGGACAGGAAGGCACTACAGAGAGTGATCAATTTGGCACACGTAACCATTGGTTGCCCTCTGACACCCCTGGATGACATCGCCAGATCTCGCTGCTTTAGCAGAGCAAGGAAGATACTCAGAGATGATTCACACCCTGGTCGGTGTCTCTTTGCACTTCTACCATCGGGCAGAAGACGTCAAAGCATAGCCAGCTGAGCAAACAGGTTTAAAAATAGTTTCTATCCTTGGGCTGTCAGACTCTTAAACACAACCACAATCACTCCACCCACACGTGGAAAAGTATGGGTAGTTTTTCTTTTTCCTAATTGCTTGCATAAGGTTTATTCTTTATACTATGTTGTTTGCATTTTTTGTCATGGATTGCACCAGTGAGGCAAAAACCAATTTCGTGGTATACATGATGATGTGCAATGACAAGGCTATACTATAAAAGAGATGTCAAAGCAGAGGTGGTATTCAGCAGGTTCTGACCAGAACCAGTAGCGAAAACTTTGAGTAGTTCGGGGAACCGGTAAATACCACCTCTGACTGGCCCCACCTCCATCTATTCTCTGCCTCCAGAGTCCCAGCTGATCGGGAGGGAATGGGGATTTTGCAGTAAACTTCGCCTGCCACACCCACCAAGCCACACCCACCAAGCTACGCCCACCAAGCCATGCCATGTCCCCCCCAAGCCACACCTACAGAACCAGTAGTTTAAAAATTTGAATCCCACCACTGTGCCAAAGGCTGTATTAATTCTACTTGAAAGGCTATCTGAGTCTGTCTGCCCATTCTCTCCATCACCCAAGCAGGTGAATCCAAACCTAAAATGGACTACTCGTCTGCAAGGATGCCCTCATTGCAAGGACACTGATCCGGTGGCAGCTGTGCTTGGATCTCTCCATCGCCGTGGGAAGCGGGAGATGGGAAACCTGGCCGTGCCATAATTCTCACCACTTCTATTCCGGCAGGTGAAGGAAGGAAGCTTTCTCTCACTACCTCCACAAAGCGGTCAGAAAGGCTGGCAGCTTTGGCAGCCGCAGCCGTGAAAAGCGGAGGCCACCAAGCGCAGCAGGCTGGAGACCCTGCGAAGGCGAAGAAGGCCAAGACTTCGCACCCAGGGCAACCGGATAAAGTCGAAGCGGTGGATGTTCTTGAGAACTTCATAGCCCACTTTCTCACTTACCTGCATGAAGGTCCAGACAAACCTGACTTCAGGGATACCAGAGAACTGATCCCAGGAGATAGTTATGCATATGAACAGGTACGGACAGCAATTATCAATAAAGCATTAGAAAAACTCTGGCTAAATTTACCGCGGTGTTTTCCAGATGTGTGAGATTCCATTTCCAGAATTCTTCACAATGGCCATTCTGGTGGGGGAATCCTGGAAGTTGGAATCCACCAATCTGGAAGTTACTCAAGTTGGGGGAAACACTGGAATAGCAATAGCAATAGCACTAAAACTTATATACTGCTTCACAGTGCTTTACAGCTCTCTCTAAGCAGTTTTACAGGGTCAGCATATTCCCCCAACTCTCTGGGTCCTCATTTTACCCACCTCGGAAGGATGGGAGGCTGAGTCAACCTTGAGCCTGGTGAGATTTCGAACTGCCAAATTGCAGGCAGCCGGCAGACAGCTGAAGTAGCCTGCAGTTCTGCACTCTAACCACTGCACTACCGCAGAATAGAGCAGGGGCCATCCAGACAGGAGGTCCAAAAAAAAAAAAAGCAAGATGGCAGCCATGCCTAGGTGACCAAAGCCCTACCTCCTGCTAGATGCACAGGCACAGGTGAAAAAGAGATGATGCTTGAATTAGAGATGGTGGACAAGCATGGTAGCCAACTTGACTTTTTGATTTAAAAAAAAAAAAAAGATTAAATGCCCAAGAAGGGATCGTGTTAATTCTACCTAACCTAAATAAGAGATCTTCTCTGAATTATTTGGTTTGCCTTTAGTTCTTACCTCCAGATGAGTTTGAGGTCCTCCTGGCCGTCCCCCTTCCGGACTGCACCCAATACATGGAAGTAGAAGGCTACAGAGGCCTCTTCTACACCTTGTCCCTCTCGAAGAAGTCCCATGGCTTCCCAGCTACTTTCCTCCTGGAGGATGGGAAAACCGTCTCCCCGAGGAACATCACAGAGGAATTCTGGAAGCAGGTCAATGCGTTCGTCGATGTCGTTTATTCAGGTGAGATTTCCAGGTGGGACAGCAAGGGGAATGCAGGTAGTCTTTGACTTAAACCACAACGAAGCCCCAATTTTTTTTTTTTTTAAATATCTAAATTTTATTTTTTTTAATAAAACAAAAATACAAAAATACAGAAAGGAAAAACCATCATTCTACATTGCATCCTTTGGAAAGTATGTCGACTGGTTACACATAACTCTTGCCTTTCTAGAACCATCGTTGCTCATTAATCTCAATCATAGATTTTAAATCAAAAAATTCAGTATATATCTTAATATCATTACACCAGAATTCTCCTCTACGAATCCATATTTAGTCTATCTTCTTCTTCAGACAAGTCTTACTTAAACATAACCACATAATGGCATCCATTGTCTATTCCAGGGGTCTGCAAAGTCGGCTCTTTTAAGACTGGTGGACATCAACTCCCAGAATTCCCCAGCCAGCTAAGCTGGCTGGGGAATTCTGGGAGTTGAAGTCCACCAGTCTTAAAAGAGCCGACTTTGCAGACCCCTCTATTCCAAAAAAAAGTCTCCCCTGATACTTCACCCTAGAAACATGTTCTGCATAGCAATTGCGTTGTTTCTAGCCCTCCTTTTTTTATTAAGCAATATCTATTAATTTTCCTTGATAGTTAGCTAAGAAAATCTTTTACTATTTATGTCCAACATAATAAGCCCCAAATTTCTGTTGCTAAGGTCATAAGTACTCCCACGGAGCTGTAAGTTCCGTTGTAATTTCAAAATGACTGGTCATAATTCGAGGGCTACCTGCCTTGGGGAGGTATGTAGAAGGAGACGAGAAGGAAGCAGCAGTAATAACTGTCTTTCCACCTTACATTGCATTCACACACTGTCAGCGTTCCAAATAGCATCGTCAATCCAATAAGAGTCCAAGGCTAAAGATTCCTCAAGGTTCCAATTTATTAGAAGAGCCATGTTGGCACATCTGAGAAAACCCAAATCTGAAAGCTTCCAGGTTTCCCCCACCCAGTTGAAAGTTCAAGATCTTGTCCCCACACCCACAGGTCTGCCACATGGTCCAATCTTTCAATGCCACAAAGACAGATTCCACCCATCCAGTTCTAGCCAGGTGCAGAGACAAAGATGACCTTGACTTTCTGAGAAGGAATGTTATTATGGCTACACATCTCCCATGCTCCATACAATTCCCCTCCCCCCTCCCAGTTTCCCACAGTAGAATATGTTTGAATATGTGGCAGGCTTCAGGCCCTATACAAAGATGGCTTCCAAGCCTGACACAGACTTTACCTGGGGCAGAGACTCTTCTGTTTTGCTCCGTTTGCAATCTCTTGGGGGATGCTGTCGTATTCACCTGATGAACTATCCCCCTGCTGTCTCAGTGCCTTTCCCAGGTTGGCAGATGAGGCTGGAGAAAAAGAAGCCCAACTGTCCCATGGTTAACCTGGTCGTGCTGGATGACTGTGGCGTCAAGTTCATGACCATGAACCTCGTCCCTCTTCTGGAGTTCACTGGCCAGTGGCCAGGTGCAAACCAGGCTGGAGAACTGATGGAGGAAAACCTTGTGACAGATCTGATGGAGAGGTTTTATTTTGTTGCTGAACAGTGTCCAGGGAGACGTAATAAAGGTAAGAAATATGTCGGACCCGAGATTTCGGGTGCTCAGCAAAGATTTTTGTTTTCATCCAGTAAAATGGTTTTGTAAATATGCCAGACAAATGTTGCTAGCTTGCAAAACAAAACCCCGAGAGAGTTGAAAAAGAAGTGCAAGTAGTAGTTATTGACATACAACCACAATGGCGCCCAGAATTTCTGTTGTTAAGCAAGCTTTGCTCCATTTTGTGACTTTTCTCGCCCACAATTGTTAAGTGATGCACTACAGTTGTTTACGTTAGTAGCAGTGGTGGGTTTCTGCAGGCTCGCACATACTCGCGAGAGCCGGTTGGTGAAATTTAGAGAACCGGTGAGAGGGGGTTCCACCGGCGTACCTGGAAGTAAATCTGGCTCGCCGCTGCCAGTGACCCAACGGGAAGGAAAGGAAAGGAAAGGAAGGAAGGAAGGAAGGAAGGAAGGAAGGAAGGAAGGAAGGAAAGAAAGAAAGAAAGAAAGAAAGAAAGAAAGAAAGAAAGAAAGAAAGAAAGAAAGAAAGAAAGAAAGAAAGAAAGAAAGAAAGAAAGAAAGAAAGAAAGAAAGAAAGAAAGAAAGAAAGAAAGAAAGAATTTATCATCACAATTGAGTCCAAAATTTTGGTTGCTAAGCAAGAGCGTTGTTAAATGAGTTTCACCACATTTTAAAAGGTGGCCACTCCCACCCTGTCACATGACTGCCAAGCCACGCCCACAAAATAGGCCACACCTACAGAGTAGGTTCTAAAAAATTTGAAACCCACCACTGGTTAGTAGCCCATTGTAAGATGAACCTGGCTTCCCCACTGAAGGCCGCAAAAAGGAGACCGCATGACCCTAGGACACCGCACAAATATGAGTCAGTTGCCAAGCATCTGAATGTTGATCATGTAGCTTGTGAAAAATGGTTGTAAGTTATTTTATTCAGTGCCATTGAAACTTTGAAATGGTCTCCAAATGAATGGTTGTAAGTTGAAGGCTTTCTGTTCTGAGAAACTTATTTTTCTTGTAGTAGTAGTAGTAGTAGTCGTAGTAGTAGTAGTAGTAGTAGTAGTAATAATAATATTTATTGTCATTGTAATAAAATTATAATGAAATTGGTTTGAGCGTTGTGCTAACATTTGCATCGGGTGGAATATAGACAGCAGTGATAACTATAACAGAAATTTCTCTAGGTAAATAAAATGGCCGACAAATGACAGTTGAGAATTCCACGCCTGCAGAACAGTGTGTATAAGCAACTCTACTGTTAGTACACCAGTTATTATGTGTGTAAATACACAGTCCTCCACCTTTGCTTTTATCAGAGTTGTTGTTTCTGTCAAAGCGGTGTGTGGTGCGGTTAGTTAGCTCCACAGACGCATCCGGTACAAGTGGATGAAGCCAGGTCTCTGTGATGATCATCACACAACAGTCACGAATGAGCTTATTCGCTGCCATCCATAGCTCTAGTTCATCAGTTTTGTGGACAAAGGATCTAGAGTTGGTTAGGAAAATGCCTGGTAATGCTGGTCTGTGAGGCTGCTTCCGTAATCGAACTAGCAAACCTGCTCTGCATCCTCACTTCTGTTCGGCTCTCTTCGCTGCCTCCTAGGCCAAACAACGATCCATGGAGAGCCTGGCAGTTTTACTATGTCACTCGGTATATTATGAGACTGCTGGAAGTCGCTGGTAATATCGAGTCAACTAGAAGATCCAATCTTTAATAATTTAATAACTCCCTGGGGGGATAGACTAGTTTTTGCCTAACTCTACTGTGACACCAGTAGCTCAAAGCCGCAGCACCTAAGCACGCCGCCATCTTGAATAGAATAGTAACTCCGTTAATGTTTTATTCCAAATCTAGGATATCGTTCTCATCCTTGTATATACAGATAGTCCTTGACTTACGACCAGTAGTGGGATTCACTTAAGTTTACCACCTGTTTGCAACTGTGAGCATGTGCGCACACATGTGCCTTCTGCGCATGCGTGCAGCCTTCCGCGCATGTGCTTTGCTCATGTGCGCAGCATGCACACATGTACGCGGTGTCGAAAACGAGGCTACATAGGACCGCCCGCAGTCCGGCGCTGGTTCAGGTGAACGGGTCAAACTGGCTGAATACGACCTCTGCTTACGATCAGTTGCTTAGCAGCTGTTCAAAGTTATGATGAACCCCTGAAAAGCTACTTATGACCTGGTTCCAAAGTTCCAAATTTGCCCTTCCCTCCCATAGTCATGTGCATTTTGGGCACTCAGCAGCTGACCTGCATTTTGGCTGTTTGAAGCACCCCACAGTCACACTGTTAGATTTCGTGATTGAGGGAGTCCAGACCAGGTTAGCTAAAACAAATGCCGTTTATTTGGCAGAGAAGGATAATCGCAAGAAAACTATGTACAGCAAATAATAAGCGCGGTAGACAGGGCCCCCCGCGTTTGACAGCTACTTATACGCAAGCTGTCAAACGGGGAGCCAATCAGGTCGCGGCTAGACCGGCTTCCCGCCAGTTGCGTCTTGGCCAATCAGGTGCGACTGGCGGTTTACAGGCTTGTTACAGCCTGTTGCCAAGGTTCCCTCCGGCAGACTGGAAGACCTGCGGCTGGTCGTAAGTTGAGACCAGTCGCAGGTCGAGGACACAACACCCCTTTCCCCCCCCCCCGGTCTGCGCATGCACGGCTTCGCTGTCCGTCAAGGTAAGTGGTGCATGCGTAGTCCGCCAAGTAGGCGGGGCGGTGCCGGGTCCGCCCAGACCGCCTCATTTGCTGTGGACTACGCATGCACCACTTACCTTGACGGACAGCCAAGCCACGCATGCGCAGACCGAGGGGGGAAAGGGGTGTTGTGTCCTCGACTTGCGACTGGTCTCAACTTACGTCGCAGGTCGAGAACACAACACACACAACTGCAATTTCTGTCAGTTTTTGCCAGAAACTAGCTTCTACTTCTGACAAACCCATCCCTTAGTCAACAATGGCTTTACATATTGGCAGATTGTACAGATTTCCCTCTCCCCTTATATTCAATATATGTATATATTTCAGAAACATGGAGAATTTCCTTCTCTCATATGGAAAAAGAGATTCTGCACCACCACAGCAGTCCTCCCGCATGCTACAAACACCATGGGTCAAAATGCTGCAGGTGTGTATGTCTAGATTACCTTACGTGGTCTAAGTTGGCCTGAATTCGCGGAAGGTACCTTTGAGTCAGACCAAAAAAAATTTTTTTTATTTTGATTGCATCACCCTGATGGGATGATGATCAAGTTCACTCTTTCCCACCCTGGCATCTTTCAGGGGTGCCATGCCATTTCTCAGAATCCCTAGCATTTTGGTCACCACAATATAAAAGAGAGGTTGAGAAACTCTGGAAAGAGTGCACAGAAGAGCAACTGAAGGGGACTGAAGGCTAAAACGTAGGGAGAACGGTTGCAGGAATTAAGTATGCTTTGTTTAATGAAAAGAAGGACTAGGGGAGACATGATAGCAGTGTTCCAATATCTCAGAGGGTGCCACAAAGAAGAGGGAGTCAAGCTATTCTCCAAAGCACCTGGGGGTAGGACAAGAAGCAATGGGTGGAAACTAATCAAGGAGAGAAGCAATCTAGAACTAAAGGAGAAACTTTCTTTTTTTTTTAATTGAAAAAGTTTTCCACCAACAAATTTTTCTCCCCCTTTCCCCCCCCCTTCCCCCAACATAAAAAAACATAAATCAGGTACAAATATTATATCCCTTTACCCCCCTCCCCCAACATAAACTACATAAATCAGGACCAGATATTATACCCTTCCCCCCCCCCTCTTTCAACCTGGAATACATAAAACAAGTATCAGTATAATTCCCTCCCATACCCTCCCTAACCCTCCCCAACCTCCCCTTCCCCGCCCCAGCCCTGTGACTTCCGCTATATGCAACCCTAGTAATTCCAAACACAATATATGTTATTCATTCCCTTCATATTCTACCCCCTGCTGACTACCTTATTCATCTAATCTCCATCAGCTAAAAGCTACACAATATATTCTAGTCTGATACTTGTTTTGTATATAATCAATCCACTTTTTCCACTCCTGTGTATAAGTCTCTTGCATCTGGTCCTTTAAAAAAGCTGAAATTTTCACCATTTCAGCAAATCGGATAAACTTTCTAACAGTGAGAACAACTAACCAGTAGAACAATTTGCCTCCAGAAGTTGTGAATGCTCCAACACTGGAGGTTTTTAAGAGATTAGACAACCATTTGTATAGGGTTTCCTCCCTGAGCAAAGAGTTGAAGACCTTCAAGGGCCCTTCCAACTGTCATTCTAGAGGAGCATTTGATTAGAAGAAGCTAAAACAAGGGTCCCCAACCTTTTTTGATCTCAGGGACCCCTAAATTCATAATTTTTAATCCCACAGACCACTAATATGATCTGCCTAGTGACTGTTAGTGGTCATGTGACTGGGTGGGCGTAGCCAACTAGATGTCGCTCACATTGAAGGACTCCTTGACGGCCTCCACTCACCCCTCTCCTTCCAGTCACTCCTCACCTCTCCCACCCCCCCCCCCCGGGTTCCTTAGAGCCCCAACAGGAAGCAGTTGTTGGAACTAAGCAGCCACCACGAGAAAGAGTTGGCAAAACAGCTCAGTTCAAATTGGATCTGATCGAGAAGGAGGCTCAGGAGAAGCACCTCACTGAGGACTATGAGTAAGGCTTTCCAAGCAGAGGGAAGACCTGCCGGAGTGCAAGGCCAGGTACTGGCGCCTGGAGGCTCAGCGGGCTGAGATGGTCAGCCAGTTCCAGCCCCTGATGCCGTCCCACTGGAACGAGTCCCTCTGGCTCTTCGCCACCAGCAGCACTTCCTTCCAGCCTTCGCCCAAAGCCCCGCACCAGGAAGCTGAAGCAGACCCCAAGTCAGAATTTCTGCCCCCCTCCGACCCACATAAAAAGACCCTAAAGGGGGAGACTCTGCAGCAACACAAGCGTTTATTGCATGTATCCAGCCCAGGGGCCGTAGTTTGAGGACCTTTAATTTAGTGCAGTATAAAAAATGCAAATAATTTTTCTGCGGCCCATCAAAATTTTCTCGCAGACCACCGCTGAGCTAAAAGACCATCTTGCAGCTCTTTTAACAATGAATCATGGTGGCATCCCCACTCCCGAATTACCCTGATCCGTTCATGAAGGCCAGGACTAGAATTAGGCTCGAATTGTGATGTTTTCTTTTTTTTTTCTATGTTCCAGGAACGATTGTCTAAAGATGCTACACGATCTGGCGGATTCTCTTAAGAAGGATCACCCCCTGATGTTGTCTCCTCTGAGTCCTTATCACATCCAGACGTCCTTTCTGCACACTCTCTGGAAGTGGAAGGCTGACACCGACTGGAAACCATCGGATGTCGCTCACTGTTTTAAGAGAGTCCTGGGCAACTTCCTCCTCGAGGCGACCTCTGCTCACCTGAGCCATTTCTTTCTCCCGACATGCAATCTGTTTGCGGCAAAGCTCTTCCCGCCCACTAAACTGAAGTTCTTGTGCTCTCGTCTTAGGGAGAAAGAAGCCGCCACCAAGACATCCCACCCGAAAAGTTATCCAGAAAATGTGGCAGTTTAACTCAGTTTAACGGCAGTTCCGCTGAGCAAAAAAAAAAAAAAAAAAAAAAAGCTGGGCACCTTGTATGTTAGTGACCAAGTCATTTAAGCCAATCCAGGTGATTCACAGGTTTTGCAACTGCAGCAGGTCCTAAGAAGGATTCTTTATGGACTTCCAGAACAGGGGTCTCCAACCTTGGCAACTTGAAGACTTGTGGACTTCAACACCCAGAATTCCTCAGCCAGCTGAGGAATTCTGGGAATTGAAGTCCACAAGACTTAAAAGTTGCCAAGGTTGGAGACCCCTGGTTTAGAGTACCTGAGTTTGTTGATTCATTCCCAGTCTCACCAAAGCTGATTTGAGGCACATTGGACTTCCAGAGCAGGGGTCTCCAACCTTGGCAACTTGAAGACTTGTGGACTTCAACTCCCAGAATTCCTCAGCCAGCTTAGCTGAGGAATTCTGGGAATTGAAGTCCACAAGTCTTCAAGTTGCCAAGGTTGGAGACCCCTGTTCCAGAGGGCAAGCCTCAGCATTCTCAGTCCTCCTTGTAAAATCCATCAATCTTTTCCATTCATTTCCAATCACGTTGTCTGGGAGGAGACTAACACTCATCCCACAGGTGGCCAAATGTTATATCTCCAGTGATGATGTCAGGCAATCTTGTTGGGTATTTTGAATCACTTTTCCTATCATTCATGATGGTTGCCCATTCTGCAAAGCGGCTGATGAGAGTGGAACTTAAAGGTGGAAGGACTGTTGGTAGATCTTCCCGTTACAGTTTGATTTATAAAAAATAAGACAAAACATACTTTGAGCCTCAGGGGAAAACCTATTCCAGAATAATGCACCGATTCATTATTCTTAGCCTGACTACCAACTGGGAACTCATCTTGTTCTCCCTTGAACTAGAACAGAGATCTTCAAACTTGGCAACTTTAAGACTGGTGGACTTCAACTCCCAGAATTCTCTAGTCAGCATAGTTATGGTATAGCATAGCTGGCTGGAGAATTCTGGGAGTTGAAGTCCACAAGTCTTAAAATTGCCAAATTTAGGGACCCCAGAACTAGAAGTTGCTGCAAGGGAATGTCATTTGACATTCTTGATGTTCCAAGACGATCACTCCCAGAATTCTCTGCTAGTTTATCAAGGGGTGCCAGTCTAGAGTTTGTGTTTCTTTTGAATCTTTAATTTTTAAGCTGAGCGATTGTTTACTAGGACGGGAGCACACTGTAAATTCAAGTGGCTTTACCCCATCATCATCACCACCACCGATAGCAATACCAACAGCAAGATTCGCAAATGTGTGAATGGCTGGCTGAGGAATTCTGGAATTGAAGTCCACACGTCTTAAAGTTACCTAGTTTGGAGTTTAAATCCTTGTTTTTTTTTGTTCGTTTGTTTTCCTGGTTTGGTGGAATAGCCAAGTTAATGAGAGGCACACTGTTTGCTTTTCATGCTCTTGTTGTGGTTTTTGATATAAATTGCTGCAATGGTTTTTGTGTTCTGATGAAATCTGTTCCATTCTTCCCTCCCCCGTCTGAAAATACACTTTTTTTCTCTCAAAAACCTGAACTAGTAGCTGCGTTTTTGTCCACTGCAATCTTTCTATCAAAATGTTCCAACAGATGCAAATTGCTCATCATTTCCATTTTCTTCTTTTCTCCTCCTATCAAATTGGTCTGCCAGCCTTCTGGAGTATCGAGAGGCAACACCTGGGGTAGTGCAAAAGTGTGCAGGTGGATTTTTTTTTCCCCTACCCAATTTGATGGAGGTTGAGAAACAAAGCTGTGCATTCCCACTTTCCAAAAAATGCCCAAATGTACTGCTGAGAGGTTGGACATCTCTGGAAAGCAAGAAATTATTTAGATTGGAAGATGGTGACCAGCTCAAGATCACCCAGTGGGTTTCATAGCAGCTCCAGTCAAAAACAGGAAAAACAAAGATAATTTTAGCATTGCGGCTCACCAATCTCTTCTTTCTCAACTTTGGCAACTTTAGAATAGAATAGAATAGAATAGAATAGAATAGAATAGAATAGAATAGAATAATAGAGCTAGAAGGGACCTTGGAGGTCTTCTAGTCCAACCCCCTGCTTAGGCAGGAAACCCTACACCACTTCAGACAAATCGTCACCCAATATCTTAAAGACTGGGTGGAGTTTGACTCCCAGAATTCTCCAGCCAGTAATGTCCCCGTCCCCCCAATGCCCCATGCTAGCTGGGGGAATTCTGGGAGTTGAAGACCACAGAGTTTAAATTCGCCACGGTTGAGCTGCTTCTTATCCCGGCTTTAAATGACGGGTAGAGTAGCCGTGCTTCCTCCCTGCCTTCAGAGGGCAGCGCGGCGCGCTCGCCGTCGATCCCGCCTCTCCATGGAGCCTCTCTGTAGACAATCAGTGCTTGACTCGGCCTCTATGGTAATTCTTCGCGACCGGCCGCGTCAAGAACCTCTTCCGGAGACGTCGCCTCCTTTTCCACGCCTCCAAAATGGCGGTGAGTACTCCTTCTACCCCAGTGGCTCCGTGGGTCGCCCCAAATCCATCTCCATCCTCGCGGATCCGAGGCCCTTCGGCCAAGGGTTTGTGCCAGTGGGTCGGGGGAGGGTCGGGGCCTTCTCGGAGGGGATTATGGGAAGCGATCATCGGAGATTCCTGCGCGAATGAAACGGTGTAGAAAACCAACCGGCCCCGTTGTCGAGCGCAGCCCCTGCTCCAGGCCGGCTAAAGCTTTTAATTCCCCATCTCGGCCTTCCTGTGGAGTTCATCGTCCGCGAAAGAGCGGTGTCTTCCTCGTCCCAAAACTGCTGGGCCTACGTGTGCTTTTTTTCCCCCCAACTAAAGAACAACTATGGTTGGGTTCACACGACATGCTGAAGTTGTTGTGGTTGTTAGTTGCGAAGTCGTGTCTGACCCATCGTGACCCCATGGACCACGTTCCTCCAGGCCTTCCTCTTCTCTACCATCCCCTGGAGTCCATTGAAGCTCACGTCTACTGCTTCAGTGACTCCATGCAACCACCTCATTCTCTGTCGTCCCCTTCTTTTGCCCTCCATCGTTCCCAGCATGAGGCTCTTCTCCAGGGAGTCCTTCCTTCTCATTAGGTGGCCAAAGTCTTTGAGTTTCCTCTTCAGGATCTGGCCTTCCAAAGAGCAGTCAGGGTGGATCTCCTCTAGGACTGACGGACAGAATTGTAGGCAATATTTTTCTCCTTCCTAAATAGGCTTGATATTGTGACCAGGGAGTTGGTAGCAAAGGGCCCATAATCCACACCAGCTCCCTCCTGTTCTGGCTATAACTCCCTTAGTTTCCCTCCAGTGGGGCTAGGGTTTCTCCAGGCTGGAGGATGTCGCCTTCAGCCTGTGGGCTTAGCAGCTGTTGGGTTAAGAAGACAAGGAGGGAGTCCAGTGTCTGAGTCTTCAACAGGATGGCTGGAAACCAGCCAGCTCAAGTGGGCCTACATTGGGCTTATTTGTGGGTGTTGGCTAGTTCTTCCAAAGAGGAGGGGACCTAAGGTGAAGCAAGGAAGGAGGGATGAATCTCATGACCCCGAGATGGATACTTCCTTGTTTTCTACTGGAGACCATTTAAGCTCACACCCATCCAGCCACTTAATTCTCTATCATCCCCTTCTTCTTTTGCCCTCAGTCGTTCCCAGCATTAGGCTCTTCTCCAGGGAGTCCTTCCTTCTCAGTAGGTGGCCATAGTATTTGAGTTTCATCTTCAGGATCTGACCTTCTAAAGAGCAGTCAGGGTTGATCTTCTCTAGGACTGACCGGTTGGATCTTCTTGCAGTCCAAGGGACTCTCAGGAGTCTTCTCCAGCACCAGAGTTCAAAGGCCTCCATTCTATGGCGCTTAGCCTTTCTTATGGCCCAACTTTCACAGCCATCCATTGCAACTGGGAAAACCATAGCTTTGACTATACACACTTTTGTTGACAGGATGATGTCTCTGTTTTTTGGTATGCTGTCTAGATTTGCCATAGCTTTCCTCCCTAGGAAGGAGGAACTTAAGTTTATTTTAATCTGGATGTATGTGTGTCTTTCTTGGTAGCAACGCAGGTTAGGTGAATTCTCAGGACCTTTGCTTAGGTGATGTAGTGGATTGTGTGTGCAAGTGCAGAAAACGTGTGTATTCAGTAAAGGTTGTGTGAACAAGAGTTTGCCTTTATATGATCGGCTGGTGGCTAATTTCCATGTTGCTCCTCATTGGCTCCTTGTTGATGATAATCAAAAATGCATTTCATGCCTTGGGAAAGTGTCATTTCTTAAATTAAATTTCAAATGGCCATCTGTGATGGTATAGCCACAGCACGAATTGCTCACTGCCCTGGTAACTATAATCTCTGTCTGATGTTAGGAGTATTACTAATTCTGTGTTCCACAAAAACTTTAATCACACAGCAGTGTAGAAATGCAATTTTAAAATCTCTCCTAAGGTAAGGATAAGCCCAGCCCTAAGAACAACATAAGGCGCTCCAGTTCTGGTTTCTAAATATAATTAATAAAAGGTGCTGGATAAGGAGGATAGAAATATAGGGGCACCCTGAACAAAAGACCATATGTTTTGTTTCTGTGCTGTTCGTAATTGCGTGATATCACTTTTTAATGTGAAGCAGATTTGGAGAGCGTTGAAATTAATATTTCAAGAGCTCAGACTTTTTAATCTGCTTTGTTTAATGCAAACTCTGGTTAGCCGTTCTCCAGCCAGGAGGACTTACTTACTAACTTAAGAGATGCTACAGACTTATAATGACAACTAAGCCCAAAATTCCTGTTGCTAAGTGAGGCAGATGTTAAGTTTTAGTTTTGCCCCATTTTACAACCTTTCTTGCTACAGTTGTTAAGTGAGTCACCACAGTTTAGTTAGTGACAAGGTAGTTAAATGAACCTGGATCCCTCATTGACTTTGCTTGTCAGGTCAAAAAGGATTACATGACCCTGGGACACTGCAACCGTCATAAGTATGAGTCAGTTGCCAAACATCTGAATTTTGATCCTGTGTCCACGGGGATGCTGCAGTGTTTCTAAGTGTGAAAAATGGTCATAAGCCATTTTATTCATTGTGGTGATACCTTTGATCACGAAACAAACAGTTGTAACTTGAGGGCTAGCTGTACTTTTTAAAGCTGAAGGTGTCAGTAATTGAACCCAGAGCCTTGTGCATTCAAAACATGCCTTCTGCAGATGAGTTATAATCACCCCTATCAGTCCATTCAAGTGTGACCTAATGAAGTTTTTATTTTTGAAGAATATAATAGTACTTGTTATAGTATAGTATAGTCTTTATTGTCATTGTACAAAATAATACAACGAAATAGGTTTTAGCCTCACTGATGCAAAATTATAGTGAAAAAGAAAATGAAGGTTATTTCCACTCACGCATCTGTTAGATTGCCCGATGTCCCGTGGTATTTTTGTTTAGGTGTAAGCTAAATCATGGCTTGTGCTCTAATGATAAATTGTGTAGGGTCTTTGTAACTTTCCACATAGCACTGTGATAGTTTTTGTTATTCAAGGCATACTCAGTGGGGCCAAAGTGCCTTACAAGCAGAGGTAAAAATTAGTGGTGTGTGGAAATCCTGTTTTAATTAGCTACCAGCAAATTAAATAGAAAGTTTTTGAAACTGGAGCATCAAGGTTTAGCAGCTATTTAGTCCATACTTTGTTCTGTGTGGTTCTCCTAAGTCTGCTTTTCTTGCTATTGACAGACATTCTGACAATGAGATACCAAGACTGCGCAACTCGTGCAGGCAAAGAAATATGGGGATTGGTGTGCGATTTTGAATCGACCATGCCAATAACTCCTACCTGGTACTATGGTAGCTCCCTCCTCCCTTAGCCTACTAGAAGGTAGATTGGCAGAGCTGGAGAGATCAAAAACCAGAGTTACAACCTGAATCGATAGCTGAAAAGTACTATGGGGAACAGTGGGGTAACCAAGTTGGAGGCATTTAAGATGTTATGCTGGATTTGTAACATAACACTGAAAAAACTTAGCCTTGCCAATCTCATGAAATCTAGGTCTCAGCTCCAAATGTTGCTCCTTTTTCCAGACTACACATGATGAGAATAAAACTGGCCTTTTTTTTTTTTTTTTTTTTTTTTTTTTTTTTTGCCCTAACCACAACCCCCTTTTTTCTCTCCCTCCCCCTGCTATTTTTCAGCAGCAAGACCAAGGTGAGAAGGAGAACCCCATGCGGGAGCTGCGCATTCGCAAACTCTGCTTGAACATCTGCGTTGGAGAGAGTGGGGACAGGCTCACTCGAGCAGCCAAAGTGTTGGAGCAACTCACAGGACAGACTCCCGTCTTCTCAAAAGGTAAAATTGGTCAAAGGCATTGATTGAACTACAAGAACTAGCAGGCTTCTTACCAGTCTCCTCTTCGGGCAACTGCCAGACTTCATTGAATGACCATCCTTCGCCAAGCTGGTAGTACTCTGCCTGACTCTGCTGCCAGCTCCACAGGCCGCCGGTGGACCATAACAGGAGCTTTGATTTAGCACTGGCCTGGGGAAGATTATTGTAGAACAAAGAGTTTTGAAAATGTCTCCAGAATTATTTGAAGCTTTCCTCCATGGCAAGTGTCCCCAACCTGTGGGCCACAGGCTAATCGCCTATGCGAAGTGGATCTGTGCCCGCGCCTCTGTGCATGCACACAGCCCCACTAACACGAGCACCGTCATCTTGTGAGGATTTTGTTTAACATCATGATCTGGTGTAAGTAAAGCTTTTGACCTAAGGTCAGATGCCTAAATTTACTTTTCAGGAATCAAGAAATGGCCTAAAACACCTCACAGCTCTGTATACCTCCAAAATGGGTTAATTTACTACAATCCATATGTTGCATTTATTTTATACAGTTTTTATTTTCTTAAATTGACTGTATAAACGCTATTTTACAGCTTCACAATTGTATATGTGGTTTGTAAGATGCCCTGGGACAATTGTTATTCCAAAAAGCAGTGTAAATCATTCTGAGAGATGAATATTGGGGGGGCCAGTCAAACCAAGGATACTTTTAACTGCCAGTCTCATTTTCAGACATCTTTTCAACGGGACGGCTTGAACTCTTAAAAATGGGAGCATGATTTAATCCAGTTTACTTGGATTATTGAAGATAGCACCTAAAAGAGGGCTTTTCTGTACCACCTGCTCTAATTTCTTTAAAATAAATTTGCCACTGAACTGTTGTATTTACTTCTACCGACTTTGAGCCACTGAGAATAAGCAGGGAATGAATGGGCCAGTCAGTTTTTTGTCCAGTGACAAAAATGCAAAACAAAAAACAAAACCCCAGCCTTTCCTGTTTTGCCACCTGAGACTACCATCTTATGTCAGTTCTGCCAAGAATATACTAAGTTTTGCTTTGTTTTCCAGTAATAATAATAATAATAATAATAATCTTTATTGTTGTACTAAAATTACAATGAAGTTGGTTGTTTTCAGTAACAATTGATCTGGAAATACTTCGTCTGAGCTTAATGATGTGATGCTTCTTTTGCCGTGAAATAGCCCACTATGTGGAGGTGCCCATGGCCTCCCCCAGCCTGTTGCCTTCCAGATGTGTTGAACTATGTGGTGATAGATATCCCAGCGGGTGGTATTTGAAGTAAGGTCCATTACATCTGGAAGATTGCAGACCCAAGGCTGATACGAACTGTTGACTAGGGAGGTCTCAACTGATACTTGGATTTGGGATTTCCTCTAAAACCCAATTTGTTTTTGTGTATTTGCTTGAAGTTTGTTTTATGCTTATTTTTCTGACTCTAAAGACACCTTATGAAACTGGATTTATTTTGCAGCTCGATACACTGTCCGATCTTTTGGGATCAGGAGAAATGAGAAGATTGCTGTCCATTGCACCGTACGTGGGGCAAAAGCTGAAGAGATCTTGGAGAAAGGATTGAAGGTAAGAAGCTATCAATCACTTTTCTAACACATGGAATTTGGAAGGGAACAGATTTAAAACTAATGTCATTATTTCAGGTCCGAGAATATGAGTTGAGAAAGAATAACTTCTCTGACACTGGCAACTTTGGATTTGGGATCCAAGAACACATTGACTTGGGAATTAAATACGATCCCAGTATTGGCATCTACGGCTTGGACTTCTATGTGGTTTGTATATTTAGCTTAAACTTCTACATTCTTAAGTTTTTATATTGTTATAACTCTTAATTTGGACCCTTTCTAACACTGCAGTGACAGCAGAGATGCTTGTTCTGTTCTATTCTCATAAAGTGAAAGGGGATTAGTAAAAAATGGGGAAACTGATAAAATGTTCCAGCTGGTGTACTTGAATAACACATGAACCAAAACTGAGAGATGGTGCGTGGTGGAGCAGTGGTTAGAATGCAGGCTAATTTCTGCTGACCGCCAATTGCCAGCAGTTCGGCAGTTCGAATCTCACGGCTCAAAGTTGACTCAGCCTTCCATCCTTCCAAGATCAGTAAAATGAGGAGCCAGATTGTTGGGGGCAAGAGGCTGACTCTGTAAACTGCTTAGGAAGGGGTGTATAAAGCACTGTGAAGCGGTAGATAAATCTAAGTGCTATTGCTATAAGATTCTGTCTGTAGCATTAAACTACTCATCTCATTATCTTCCGGCTCCATGCACTTTCCAGTAACATCTGTAGAGAAGACTTTTATAATTTAATCTAGTGCTTCTCACCTTTTAAATACATGGACTTCCCATAATTCCCTAGCCAGCCCCTTCCCCATGGCTGATTGGAGAATTCTGGGAGTTGAAGGCCACCCATCATAAATTTGCTGAAGTTGAGAGATACTGAATCCTTTATACAGCAGCATTGCTGCTGCATGGAGAAAGTTTTGAATCTTCTATTTTATTACCAAATTTGGTCTTGAAGAATTCTGTCTCAACCAAATATACCTGTTACAGGGACTATTGTAGGAGAATCTGGGGCCAGAATCAAAAGAGGAATCAGACTCGCTATGAAGCCATGAACAACTAAGTGCAACCCCTCTTGAACTCCTTTAACCTTTATCTAGGACCAAAATAGAGGGGCTTGGTGGCTAAGATGCTGAGCTTGTCGATCAGAAAGTTCAGCAGTTTGAATCCCTCGCGCTGCAAAATGGAGTGAACTCCTGTTACTTGTCCCAGCTTCTGCCAACCTAGCAGTTCGAAAGCACATAAAAATGCAAGTAGAAAAATAGGGACCACTTTGGTGAGAAGGTAACAGTGTTCTGTGCACCTTTGGCGTTTAGTCATGCCGGCCACATGACCACAGAGATGTCTTCGGACAGTATACCGCATCCTCTCCCCAAGGGGACTCGGTGCACAGGGAGAATTAAAATAGCTATAAAATACATACATAGAATAGGTAAAATAGCTATAAAATACATACATAGAATAGGTAAAAACAAATTAAACTAAAATTATCCCTGCGCTAAAATCCCCAATTATAGATTGACTAAAATCCCCTAAAATCCTAATAGACGGAGACTAACCCAGGCCGGCCAGACAGAAAAAGTGTGTTTTAAGTTTTTGACGGAATCCCTTTGAAATACTGGGAACATGTCTGAAAAGCTTTTCTTTAGGAGTTAACCGTGCTCGTGTGTGTTACTGCTTGTGCTTCAGGTTCTGGGGAGGCCAGGGTTCAGCATTGCTGACAAGAAGCGCCGAACTGGCAGCATCGGAGCCAAGCATAGAATCAGCAAAGAGGAAGCCATGCGCTGGTTTCAGCAAAAGGTATAAATTGGTGCGGTTTTTAACCACCTCAAGCTTTTGAAAAGTACTGTTGGTTTTTTGATTGGCATTTCTTAAAGCAGCCTTCCTCATCTGGTGCCCTTCATGGGGGGTGCAGGGTGTCCCTGAGAATCTCCAGACACGATGCTAGAGAGCCAGGCTGCCCACAAGGATGTTGGGAGTTGTAGTTCCAGCTGTTTGGGAGGCACATCTCTGATCCAGCTGAGCAATACATTGCCTCCCCTATCCCAGTGAGGAATGCTAAAGGTATACAGGGAGTCCTCCACATATGTTATAATGGTGCCAAACCGGAGGCAGTGTGTAAGCCACTGTTGTGACCCGTCCTCAGATTTCTGGCCATCCCAGCATCCCCCACAGTGACATGATCTTGATCTGGAGGCACTTTGCATTTACAGCCAATTGCAATGCCCTGCAATCTTGTGATCACCATTTGTTACTTTCCCTTACAGCTTCCCCCAAAAAGTCAGTGAGGAAGCAGGAAAGGTCTCAAGTTGTTGGGATTTTTCACACCTCTCTAGCCCTTCGCACACTCACTCTGTCTCTCCCCATGTCCCTGCCTGCCTAGGACTTGCAATTTCACGTTGGCTTTTCCACTGACTTTGGTTGTGGGAAGCCAACAGGAAGTTGCTTTGCTTCCTGACTGAGGGATTCAGTTAATAACAGCAACTTTGTGGTCACACTTTGTGCCAAATTGCGGCTTTCTTGACAGGTTCAAACTCAGGTTCCATGAGTTTCAGATTCGGGTTAATGTCAGAGTTCCAAATAACACCCCCAACAAAAGAAGACTCTGAGGCTTGAGGTTCCTCAAAGTTCCACTTTATTAAAAATGTCATATTGCCACATTTGGCCAAACCCGAATCTGAAAGTTTCCAGATTTTCCCCAGCAAATGAAAGTCCAAGTCCCTGCCCAGCACCCATATGTCCGTCACACGGCCCAATCAGGCACCATCCCAACGGGAGATGCCTCCCAGTCACGCCCCTCCAGGTCCGGGGCAAGATGTCCTTGACTCCCTGAGAAAGGAATGTTATTTTGACTATATCTACTCCATTCCATATAATCCCTCCTTCCAATTTCCCACAGCATTAAATGTAGCAGGTCTGAAGGCCCAGTGCGAAAGATGACTTCCAGGCCTGACACTTTGCTAATGTGCTTAGCAATGGAAATTGTAGTCCCAATTGCCATCATAAGTTGAGGACCACCTGTCTTTTTATATCTCGCCTCCCAATCAGGAGGTTGTGAGTTCAATCCTAGGTAGAGGCAGATGTTGGGCAGGGGGTTGGACTAGATGACCTGCAAGGTCCCTTCCAACGCTGTTAATCTGTATCTATATTTCAGTAGAAGTGGGTGTTAAATTTCTCTTTTAGTGGTTGGGTTGGGTTGGATTGGATAGGTTTGGAGGGCTGTCTTGAATTGTTAGTATCTATCTGTCCTTAAGAAAGAGAGAGATATTGAAACAAATATGAGAGGAGCGTATGCTTCACATATTATAGCAAATTGAGGTTGAAATAGTTTTTATTGTGCATCATCTAAATCATGTAGAACATCCAGGAACATTGCATTTCAAATGTACTTCCATGTGAGAAGACGATTCTTTAATGCACCTCATTCATGAGACCCTCTTTTCAGCAACCTAATTGCACAAGCAAACTCTTAGTTCCATGGGTTGAGTAAATAGAGCCTTTGAAGACATTCTCAGATTAATTATTCGTCCTTTTAGGCCACAGTCCCAAATCAAGTGTCAGTAAAATATTGTCCACGCTTCAATCTTTTTGAGTCCATTTTGTGATACTATTGTACATACATGTGACACATATGTGGAAGATAGGGAGAGGAGGTTGGGTGGGATGTGTGAACTTTGAACTGGCTTGAGCCTGCTGTGAGTTCAGACGCAGCTTATAACTCTGGGGGGGAGGCAGAATGTGATGGAACTTGCATGTTTAAAGCTGAGTTTGTCTTGCTTATACCTAATCCAATTTCTTTCTTCTCTTTGCAGTATGATGGCATCATCCTTCCAGGCAAATAAATTATTTCCACTAGGAGATAAGTGTGAATAAAATTTTACGTTGTTTAACTTACTGTCGTGGAATCTTCTCTCCATGGACTCATTATATTTGGGCATTGAATTTCACTCTTTGGAAAGAAACCAAGTTGAGTATAAACTATTTAGGAACAGCAATGCTACAATGGGAGCATATGGGCTTCTTAATGGGTTGGTTTTTATTCATCTGGACTTGGCCGTTTTGGTTGGCATCCAGAAGCCACCAGTGAGATCCAGTCAGGTTTGATAGCAACATTAATACCTACGCAAAATACTATCTCATTGGTCTTCCTTTTTTTTTTAATCTTTTGTACAACTTGGAAAATATCTAGTTTTCATTCAGCCAATTTCCCTAGATCAGTGTTTCTCAAAAAACAGCAACTTTAAGGTGTATGGCCTGACTATAACTGAGGAATTCTGGGAGTTGACATCCACACATCTTAAAGTTGCTGGGTTTGGGAAACACTGTCTTGGACCAGGAATAGACAGTTCCTGGCTACATACAACCTACCAGCATTCCAAAATTGGCACTGCTGAAATCTGATGGCCAATCCACAATTATATATAATCTTTTGATTTTGTTCCAAATACAACTGCAGGATTGGTGCAAACTAAATTTCTACTCCCAAAAAAAACCACCTCATCAAAACAGCCGGAAATGTGTAATGTTTATAAGCTGCATCATTTCAGTTGTTTCTCTGAGTTTGAGATGGGAGTGGTTTCTCTTCACAGAAATTCTTACTTTTCTTATTTCCCTGTCCAGAAGGCCACATTGTACCATGGCTCCAGTACAATGCCCTTCTTCTTCAAAAAGGTGAATTCACAGACTAGATGAGCATAGAAGCTTGACCCTTGCTGGAGGTGACAGATCCATGATGGCAAACCTGTGGCACGCATGCCCAAAGTGGCACACGGAGCCATGTCACCTGGCATGCATGCCGTCCCCCATTCCTCTTCTGGGTTTCTGGTGCGCATGCGTGCACGACGATTCATTCGTGCAGCAGTGCTGGAAACTAGAAGGTCTGGTCTTCCATTTTCTGGCATGAGCATGCGCGTGGCCAGCTGATCTTTGTATGACCATGCGCAGCAGAAACCAGAAGAATAGCTGGCTGGTGCGCATGTACTCACCAGAAACCAGAAGTTCATTTTCTGGCACATGTATGGCCCCCTGGGCAGCTCTTCTTCCGGATTACAGTTCTGATGACCACATGATATGCGCATGCATGCTCTTTTCAGCACTCGGAGCCGAAAAGGTTCACCATCACTGTGATAGACTATGCTATATAAGTAAATCCCTTGGATTAGTAATTTTGAAGGCTCATCTGCCTATTAAAACATGTCTAGGCATGTCTTAACTCTGAGGAAAAGCTTCCTTCCCTGACAACCAACCTCTCAAGACCAGTCTTGGGCTTAACAATAGACCTCTCAGCTGTACATACGTATCCCCTTGTGTTCAATTTGTATAAAAACATTCGTCCTAGGCTTGCAAAGTGCATTTGCTGCACCCAGCCTGCAATTACTGGTCTTGCCTCCTTCCTGGTTGGTCCTCTGGCAACACTCCTGATTTGAAAATGGGTGTGAAAGAGAGATGGCAATGAAAGAAGAATAAATCCATTTTCTGATACAAGCTAGGTTTTGGGAAACTTGATCGTGAAATGCCTAAATGAACTAACAAAAGGTGGAAAAATACATTTGTTCCAACTAATAAATGTGAGTGCAGATGTCTAAAGATGCTCAAATAATATCCTGCCTTTTTGCGCATTGCCTGCATTACTGAATCTTATAAGTGGGTAAGAAATCATGTGGTGGCTAAGACGCTGAGCTTGTTGATCAAAAGGTTTGGCAGTTCGAATCCCTAGCCCCACATAACGGAGTGAGCTCCAGTTACTTGTCCCAGTTTCTGCCAACCTAGCAGTTCGAAAGCATGTAAAAATGCAAGTAGAAAAAATAGGAATCACCTTTGATGGGAAGGGAACAGCGTTTTGTGCGCCTTCGGCATTTAGTCTTGCTGGCCACATGACCACGGAGACGTCTTTGGATAGCGCTGGCTCTTTGGCATTGAAATGGAGATGAGCACTGCCCCCTAGAGTCGGGAACGACTAGCAGATATGTGCAAGGGGAACCTTTACCTATTGTGCCAATACTTAGCATTGCTTTTTTTGTAAATTCTTGCACTGATACCATCACAACTGCCCCCATATAGGATGGTAAATGGAGCTAGTTTGGTGTAGCAGTTAAGGCATTAGGGTTTGCCACCCTGAGTTTTTTCTACAAATAAAGATATAAATACATAGGGCTGGTTGCAGAAATGTCACTAATGCACATGTAATCAAGTTTTAGTATTAAGTGAACCCAGCCCGTTATGGCTTATTCAGTAAAATCCAAATAAAGTGATGTATAAATCTAGTCACCATTATCCATCCCACCCCAGATTAAGGATTGGAAGACATTTTCAAGTCCTAAGCCAAGTTCACCTATCCTGCTGAACCCTTTGAACTATTTACTGTGTGATTTAAGGCCCATGCAATCCTCCCATCATTCCCCATCAAACTGTCCCATATGCATGTTTTATAACCAGATTGTTACCCCAGTATCTTTAGAGGCAATCGGGGTGGAGCAAAAGAGTCCCAACTGACTACTAAGAAGTTTTGTACAGTTCCACATAGAAACTGATGCTTGTATTTGAAGCATTGTTTCTCCTAGACCAGGTGTGGGGGATCCTGTGCCCCTCCAGATGTTGCTAAAATGAAACTCAACATATCTCATTAGTGGTCATTTGTTTGGGGTTGGTGGGATCTGTAGTTTACCCAAAAGTAGAAATAATGGATAGTTCCTAGTTTAGTCCTGTATGGAAGCAAAAAAAGGAGGCTGGGAATATTCACATGACATTAAGACTTCTCTGCTTGGTTAATGAGAATCCACTCCCAGCTTTATTTTCTTCGGCTCTTTATCTGTGGTTTGTGGTTTACGCAACACCTCATTCAGAATATTAGTCATTTCTAGTTAACATGACAGAGATACCATTCACAAAACATCCCAAATTAGCTATTCTGGACTTGCAAATAACATTGATGGATAAAATAGCCAAAAGACCTATCTGCAATAAATTAACCAAGCTAATCCTTCCCAGTTGCAATGTATGGCTGTGAAAGTTGGACCATAAGAAAGGCTGAGCACCAAAAGAATGAACTATGGTGCTGGAGAAGACTCCTGTGACTCCCTTGAACTACAAGGCAATCAAACTGATCAGTCCTAGAGATCATCAACCCTGGATGCTCTAGAAGGCCGGATCCTGAAGAGGAAACTCAAATACTGTGGCCACCTAATGAGAAGGAAGGACTCCCTGGAGAAGAGCCTCATGGTGGGAAAGACTGAGGGCAAAAGAAGAAAGGGACGACAGAATGAGGTGGCTGGATGGAGTCACCAAAGGAGAAGGCATGAACTTCAATGGACTCCAGGGGATAGTAGAGGAGAGGAAGGCCTGGAGGAACTTTGTCCATGGGGTCGCGATGGGTCGGAGACAACCTCGCAACTAACAACAACAAAATCCTGACTATACTTCGTATTTGCAAGCTCCTGGCTTGATCTAGTGAAGGAGATTAGGTGAATAAAAGATATGACTAATCTTAGGGTTGAAATTTGGTTCCTGCTACAGAACAATAGCACCTCTTAGTTTGGATAACAGGTTTGGCAGCAAACATGTCAGTGAACCATGTCACTGGGAGGATGATGGTGTGCATGCCTAATTGCCTAGAGGGGTTTAGAAGTGTGAATGCACATGAAGGAGCAAACTGGTAATATTTTTTTTTGACAATACAAGAAAGACACTAGGTCCTAAAAAGAGTGCAGAGAAGAGCCACAAAGATGATAAGAGGTTTGGAGGCTAAGCCTTATGGTGAGCGGCTAAGGTAACTAGATATTTGGGCTAAAAAAAGCTTAGGGGGAGACAAAATAACAGCCTTCCAATTCTTGAATGGCTGCCACATTGGGATTTATTCTCCATGGTATGTGAGGGCAGGAGAAGAAGCAATGAGGGAGACCCAACCTGGAACTGAGGAGGGATTTCCTGACAGAACAATTCATCAGTGGAACAGTCTGCCTCTCAAGAGTTGTGGGTGCTCAATCGCCCCCTTTGTCTCACGACAAAACGACTCTGGGCAGCTTACAGCATTAAAAGAACATTAAAACCATCAACCATAAATATTCCTAACCCAATAAAATGACATCAAGGTACAATCTTGCCCCATTTATCAGAGACCCAAACACCTAATTTTCCATTGCATCTCACTTCAGTTGCATCGGGATTTAGGTGCTACTGGTCAACAATACATATTTAATGCCTCCAGAAGTTGTGAATGCTCCAACACTGGAGGTTTTTAAGAAGAGATTAAGAAGACAACCATTTGTCTGAAATGGTATAGGGTTTCCTGCCCAAGCAGGGGGTTGAACTAGAGGACCTCCAAAGTCCCTTCCAACTTAAATTCTATTCTATTCTACACTATTCTATTCTACTCTACTCTATTCTATTGTACTCTACTCTACTCTACTCTACTCTACCCTACCATACTCTACTCTATTGCTTGAAGGTTTTCATGAAGAGATTGGACAAACAGGGGGTTAGTCTAGAAATATGTCCAGGATCCCTTCCAGCCTATGATTGTATGACTCATTATAAAGAATCGTAGAGTGCTAGATGACTAGACTACTTCAAACAAAACACAATGTAGCTGGCCTTTAATTAAGAGCTGAGTTATCCAAAAAGCTGGTCACCAAATCCATTGAAAACAACCCCTCCCCCCAGGACTCCCCAATCTTTTAAAAGTATGATCTAGTTTTGGGCGGAGGGGGTGAGATTCGGCAGTTCAAATCTCACCAGGCTCAAGGTTGACTCAGCCTTCCATGCTTCTGAGGTGGGTAAACTGAGGACCCAGATTGTTGGGGGCAAGAGGCTGACTCTGTAAACCGCTTAGAGAGGGCTGTGAGAGCACTATGAAGCGGTATATAAGTTCTATTGCTATTAACGACTGATGAATCAGGTCTGGACATGTTCCAGTTTTCAGTTCCCCAAAGGCGTTATGTGAAAAGGTCTACAGGTAAATCCGAGCATCAAAAAAAAAGTGATATTATTGGAACATGTACCACAAACCCACAACAACCTGTGCAATGAGAACTCTCTTCAGCAAATTCAACGCCCTGACTCTGCAAGCCGCCAGAACCCAAATGTCCATCTCATCCAGCTCCGTTTACATGCTCACAGAGGCCGAGGCTACCGAACTAGCTCTGGAGCTCCTGGTGTTCGCATGAGGAAGAGCAATGGTGCAGCAGGACACACCCACGGTGCCTTCCGAAAGCTCCCCTTCCTCGGTCCATTCGTTCAGATCGGGGTTGAAGGCGTGAATTGCCTTCTGGTATTTTTTCCCACTTTCGTTCCATCCCCCAACGAGGAGGATTTGCCCGCCGAGAGTGGCCACCCCTGCCATGCTCAGGCCGGTGGCCAAAGGGGCCATGAAGCTCCACTGGTTAGTGGAGGGGTTATAGCACTCCACTGGAATGACGTCGACCCTCTCCCCGCGGGGGCCCAGCTGGCTGCCCCCCAGAACATAGGCCCGGCCGGCCAACGTGGCAGCGCAGTGCCAGCCTCGAGGGCTGCTCAGCCAGCTACAGTCCCTCCAAGAATCCAGGGCAGGGTCGTAGCTGCAGACGGTCCGGGAGTAAGCGTTGTTCACATAGCCACCGGTCAGCAAGATCTTCCCGTCGATGACCACGCTGGCGTGGCAGCAGCGTGGCAGCTCCATGTTGGCTTTGGGTTGCCAGCTATTGGCCGAGGGGATGTAGCATTCGATAGAGACCAGGGTGCCTTTTGCGTTGCGGCCTCCGACCGCATAGAGGTGCCCGTTGAAAGCACTGAGGCTGAAGTGAGTCCTTTTGTGGGTCATGTTAGCCAGGTGTAGCCAAGTGCCGAACCGTGGATCGTACCTGCGGAGAAAGAGAAGGATTGTTCTTGAGGATTTGGCGGTATCATTTGGGGACTCTAACGATGAGACTTGGCACAGGAGCCTGGCAGAAAGGAGGAGAGCACTGATGCCAGAATTTGGGAAGGACGCAGGGCTAAAAAAAAGTCAATATGGGACAACCGTGCAATCAAAGCCAGTCCTTTTTGACGTGTGTTGAGCACGTGAAAAAGAGCTGAGCTTCGGTTGCATGATTGAAGGCTGCCATTTGATTTGTCTTCCCTCCCAGACACATCTGGACGCAAAATATAAATCCAGCCCAATGCATTAGGAACCAGGAAAGCAAGGCACCAATGTAGCAGCATCAAGCATAGTTGAAAATGTGTGCCTTGCTATGGAAGCTATACTAGCTGGAGAATTCTGGGAACTGAAGTCTACACATCTTCAATCAGCTAAGATTGGGAATCCCTCTCTTGATCAGCGTCTCTCCATTGTGAGGACTTCAATTCTCACCCATCACCCAGTTGGCTGTGGAAATTCTGGGATTTGAAGTCCTCACACCTGATAGTTGCCAACACCGGGGAAACTGGGACACATTTTTCTTGTTTTAATCAATGCCTCACTAGAAGCCTTGAAAGATTTCTTTAATACATCTTTTAACATTCTCAGGGCTTTTAAAGTCAGAGCAAAGTCTATTCAAATGGCTATATTCTAACATCGTTTAAACCAGGGGAGTCCAAACTTGGCAACTTTAGGACTGGTGGACTTCAACTCCCAGAATGCCCCAGCCAGCATGCCGTTGAAGTTCACAAATCCTAAAGTTCCCAGGTTTGGACACCCCCGGTTTAAACCATCATGTGGTCTCATTCAGGGTTGGGCTGCTGGGGATTTGCAGGGGTTCGGGCGAGCCTCTAGCTAAGATTCTGTGCAGTTCGGAGGAGCCCCCAAATCCCACTCCTCTCTGGCCCCGCCCACCCCTCCCAGGAATCCCCACCCAGCCCGTTTTGGATGCAGGTAAGTGCTGGGATCAGGGAGGGTGAAAAATGGGCCTACTGGAATTTCGGGAAGGCCGGGAATGGGCCCATTTCTGGGCTCCAGAGGCCCTCCGGAGGCTTGAGGCCCGGGAGAGCAAAAACGCCCCCTCCCCACTGTGGCGTAGGAAGCCAACTAGGCCACGCCCACCACATCCATGCCCACTCAGCAATCGGGCAGAGAACCCCTTGCTAAAAATTTTTGAAGCCCACCCCTGGGACTCTCTTTGGATTTTGCTTAGTGCAGGAGCACTGGTAACATGCACTGGTCACAAAATGCAAGATGGCAGCTGCGTAACACTTCCTAGAGACGGTCAGTCACCATCTTACCTTTCTTTTGCTCTCTCTGTCCCTGCCCGGTTTAATATAACAGAGGAACACAGGCATTATCTTCCATAACAAACCACAATGAAGCCATGATTTGCTTTCCTATGAGAAAACATTCATTGGCCTGGTTCACTTAATATAATATACAATAGCAGAGTTGGAAGGGACCTTGGAGGTCTTCTAGTCCAACCCCCTGCCTAGGCAGGAGCCCTATGCCATTTCAGACAAATGGCTATCCAACATCCTCTTAAAGACTTCCAGTGTTGGGGCATTGACAACTTTTGGAGGCAAATTTCTCCTCAGTTCTAAGTTGCTTCTCTCCTTGATTAGTTTCCACCCATTGCTTCTTGTTCTCCCCTCAGAGAATAGCTTGACTCCCTCTTCTTTGTGGCAATCCCTGAGATATCGGAACACTGCTATCATGTCTCCCCTGGTCCTTCTTTTCATTAAACTAGACATGTCCAGTTCCTGCAACCGTTCTTCATAGGTTTTAGCCTCCAGTCCCCTAATCATCTTTGTTGCTTTTCTCTGCACTCTTTCTAGAGTCTCCACATCTTTTTTTACACCGTGGCAACCAAAACTGGATGCGGTATTCCAAATGTGGCCTTACCAAGGCCTTATAAAGTGGCATTAACACTTCACGTGATCTTGATTCTATCCCTCTGTTTATGCAGCCTAGAATTGTGTTGGCTTTTTTGGCAGCTGCTGCACATGGCTTGCTCATATTTAAAATGTAATGTGGTTTGTTGGGATTTTCATCAGGATTTCCCATGCATCAATCACAGGTAGTGCTTGATTTACAATTCATTTAATCATCGTTCAAAGTTATGGGGGAAAAAGACTTAGAGCTGGTTTTCACACGACTTTTACAGGATCCCCATGATCACGAGATCACAATTAGGGCCCTTGGCAACCTGGTATGTATTTATGACAGTTGCGGTGTCCCGGGGTCATGGGGTCACCTTTTGTGACCTCCCGACAAGTCATTGGGAAAGCCAGAGTCACTTAACAACTGTGTTACTATCTTAACGACTGCAGTGATTCACTTAACAACAAGAAAGGTCGTAAAATTGGGCAAAACTCAGGCAGCTCTTAAAAGGAAGCATCAGAATATCCAGTCTCAGTACCAGTGCAGTACCAGACCTGGGAGACACATTTTTGCTTGATGATCTGGGCTTTTCCCTAACAAAGTAGACAGAAAGACATAACATGGAACAATGATCTGGCCCTGCATTCATTCTGCTTCCCATATTAAACCTCCCAAAAGATCTGACTTTTGTATTGTTATTACCTGCATAAATTGTTAATGGCATGTTTGGCTTGGTTCCGAGCATCGTTTTGATCTTCACCTCCTGCCACATAAAGGAAGCTGTCCATGAGGGCAACGCATTGGTTGAAACATTTGGTGGGCATCTCCGTCAGCTTAGTCCAGTTCCCTTCTTGATCTCTGTAGCTCACGTCTTTGCTGAGGGCCTTCTCCGCAGAACATGGCCGCCCGCCAACTATAAGCAGCACCTTCTGGCTCCCTCGGATTTTGGTTCTTCGGGACTGAAGCTCGTTTTGCTGATAAGGAAGCAAATGGTAATTCATCGCGTCTACCAGGAGCTTGTGACATTCCGGGTTCTGCATCATACACGGCACAGGTTGGACATAGTTGATCAAGTCATGAGCCGGGATGGTGCCGAACCGCACGTTCTTCAGGAGATCTGCCCCATACTTGATCCTCTTGGCATCAAACTCAAGCCATTTCATGGCAATCTGAAAGACCATCACTTCACTCGGGAACTCCAGGTTGTCGTCCATCAGCAATTCGTTCAAATGTTCAAAGGTGAGCTTCAAAAACTGCTCCGTATCTGAGAACTCTAGGAAATGTTCCCGGATGAACCTCCTGGCGGCGTCTTTAATCCGGCCGAGATTGTACGTGTCTGCCATGTTGGCAATATACATCCAGTTCTCCACGTTCATCTCCTGGATGAGGAAATCCGAGCACATGTTAAGCAGGGCGTACATCTGCAGGTGGCTGGCGGTGGAAATGGTGCTGCCGATGGTGTATAGGGACAGACTCAACTTTCCCGTGTACGCGTACGAGATGACGGTGGCCAGGCCCAAGGAGGAGATGTCACTGAGGACCACTTGCTGAAGGCTGGGGTCCTTCTTCAGCTGGTTTTTGAAATAGTCACTGCAGGAGGACATCACCAGTTTGTGAACTCTGAACGATTTGGTTTTGGTGGCAACGGTGAGGTCGCAAAGGAAGCGCTCCTGCTGCAGGGAGCTCATCTCCATCAGCATCTTGGCTCCGTGGCTTGGATTGGTGACTTCCGTGGCTGTGCAAAGGAAGCCATCAGAACCGTTTTCGAACAAACTGTCCAGTTGATGATGTTGGTCAATGTCAAGAGAAGGATCTTCGGCTAAGGTGACGCTAACAGGAGTGTCTCTCTTCACCGGCTTGCTCTTCTTGGAGCTTTTCTTCTTGGGGGCCATTGGGGCAAAGGGTGGCCGGTAAGACGATATCAAGGAGCTGCTTGGTCAAGGAAGACGCATCGTACCCAGCCTACGCCAGCCTTCTCCGCCCTGCGCCCTGCAAGAGTGGTTTATTAACGACAATATTATTGTGCATTTTCATAAACAAAAGTCAAAGCGATATACAGGATATCAGCAGGACAGTTAGGTGTTGATAGCTACCCTTTGCAGCATGGCTCCAAGTTATTTGAAGGACTGGCCCATGCAGGGGTGAAATCTACTTACCTTTGCTACCGGTTCGTAAATGTGAGCGTGCGTGTGAACCTTCTATGTATGCACAGAGTGTCAAAGACGGACGTGATGACATCTGGGAGGGTGGATGGCAGCTGCAAAGATAAGTAGAACAGCGGGGGGGGGGGGGGAGAAATCCGCTGTGCCAGGCAATTTAGATTAGCTGGAAAGCAGGAAATCTAACGATTCTAGCTAATATAAATCGCCCATCACAGCTGATAGTTGGAAATACTGGTTCGGGCGAACCAGTAGCATTTTCTCCCCTACCGGTTCAGGCAAACTGGTCCAAACTGGGAGCATTTCACCCCTGGGCTCATGCCATTACCCCGCCCCAGCTGTGCTGGCAGTGGAAGCATTCTATGGGCCCCATTGGCCAGGGAATTCTGGTGGGGTCCAGGAGAAGAGCCTTCTCTGCCTTTGCACCTGCCCTCTGGAAAATCTCCTATCCCCCCAAATGCGGTTAGCTCCAACCCACCTGACCTTCCATAAGAGCTTAAAGACCTGAGTCTCCCAGTTGGCTTGGGGCTCCAAGGGAGGGGATTCATCTTGGGGGTGGTTGCTTGACTAGCAAGCAATCCTAGCTCTTCCCTCTCTCATCCTATTCCCTCCCCCTATCTTTTTATCTAGGCTAATTTTATAGTATTGTATTTATGCTATATGGGACCTGGTGGCTCAGTGACTAAGACGCTGAGCTTGTCAATCAGAAAGGTCGGCAGTTCGGTGGTTCAAATCCCTAGTGCCGTGTAATGGAGTGAGCTCCCGTGACTTGTCCCAGCTTCTGCCAACCTAGCAGTTCGAAAGCATGTAAAAATGCAGGTAGAAAAATAGGAACCACCTTTGGTGGGAAGGGAACAGCGTTCCGTGCAGTTATGTCTATTTCCCGTGTCCTTTTCAAATGCATTCCCCCATTGATAATCTGCAATGTTTGCACATTGCACAAACCCCCATTGTGGTTAACCAAATCACAAATCAATGTTCACATGAATCCAGGGTTCACAAAAACCTGGGAATGTTGTATAATACACTAGTTATCTGATGTGGTCTGCAATTACTGATGCAAACCAGCTGTGATGATAGTAGGCCAGACCTTGGAAAAAAGGGAGAAGAGGGAACCACCAGAAAGGAGAAAACATAGCCTGTATCTGGATAGTGGGTGGGACAAGAGACCCTCCCTTGTTTCTCTGACAGTAAAGGAGGCAGCAACAGAATTGTGTTTTCAGTCTTGTAAGATCCTGCTAATGTAGCTTTCCAATAAAGTAGAATTGGCTCATCTGGTCCTGGTTCGTGGCTGGCCTACCTGGGAAGGCTGGGTTTATCTCAGTCTGCTACATCTGGACCGCAGGAGCTTGGAAAAGCTGCATTTCATCCCAAACTAAGCATGCAGAGAATCCTGCCTTCTAGAGCGGGAGATTGGCCTGATGGAGTCGCCAGCTGTTCCTGTCCTCCTCCCCTTCTGAGCAAGGGTGATGAGATTGCTGAGCTACTGGGTAACGGACCTGTTTGTAGCAGGACAAAAATAGCCAAGTAGCTGTGCCTCACATTCCCCCTTCGAGCTAGGCTTAAAGATCAAGTTTCTGGAAGGTTAAGCAATCCGTCATTCTTAGAATAGGATGAAAGGACGAAAAGTAAATCACTGTTGCCTTTCCAGGGTAGGGTTGCCAATGTCTGCTCGTGGTCTCTGCAGCTATGCCTTGAAGGGAAAGGTGAGGCACAGGCATGGACAGGTGTTAAGATTTATCACCTCCTCCAGAGATGCAGAATGGAGCTTCCCTCTGCTGCTAGAAGGATAGACTGCACCTATTGGGGAGGGTGCCAGTCTTGACTGATCTGCCAAAGGCAAAACACACTCCTTTGATGAAACCCAGATGCTGGGTTTCATCAAAGTAGCTATGCTGGCTGGGGAATTCTGGGAGTTGAAGTCCACAAGTCTTAAAGTTCCCAAGTTTGGACATCCCTGCTATAAGGGTTTAGTAAGAGCTGCTTGGTGTTTCACCCACCGCCATCTGAAATGGGCTTTGTGAGCCTTTCTGTTCTCTTCCTCACGTTCTGGTTTCTCTCCTGCCTAAAACACTCTACCCTACCCCTTTGGATAATGCTGCTTTTTTCCTTTTGAAATGAGTTAATGGTTGATTGGTTTTGGAAAACTGAGTTTTATAGCATTTGCTAGTTTTTAAGTTGATCACTGCTCTTTCCTCTCTTTCTGAACCACCAGCAAGCCAAGTTAGTTTTGAATGAAGGGGTACAAACACAGGCTTGAGTAAACCATGGTTTAATGAACTCTGGGTAAGTCAATGGGGTAAATGCAGTTTCTATTTAACTATGGATGATCTGAGGCACTCTTATTATTTCCCCCCTAGTGCATACAACAAATTAAGTAGTTCTACCTAATAGTATGACCTGAAAAATACACTGTAATATACAGAACACCCTAATCCATCATTAGCAAACCTTGATGGCTCAATTTGCATAATGCTAAAAGAAACCTGATATAATGGACCAGAATGGTTATACAACATACGAAGATACAATGGTTGCATTTGTATTCTGGGCTAAAGTTGGTTTTAATGTTAGAGGGGTTGGTGGACCTACTTAGTGAATAGTTTAATGTTATGTAAATGTAGAAAATTGGATAATGATGGATAAGGCATATCAACTGAAAACTTGTGGTTGGGTTTAAGTGCCCTTATCTATGATGCTGTCGAAATTTATTTTGTGTGAACACAAACACAAAGAAGTCAAAAGTGTTTCCTCGGAGATGAAGATAAAATTGCTAAATTGCAATTTTTAAACAATGGTAATATTAAGCTTACAAAAATAATCGTAGCACTGTGAATTAGATGTAGTTTTAGCTTTGGTTTTGCAAGCATGCTGGAATCTAAGCTACATTAGGTTTCCATGAAGGCATATAGCAGATTTATTTTATTTTATTTTATTTATTGGGATTTGTCAAAAATGAGAACAAGAATAAAAATAAAAATACAACGACAGGGACAATAGGCAGGGCAGTACACTTATGCATGCCTCCTCTACTGACCCCTTAAGTATGAAGTAAGGTCCATGGAAGTAAATTTGTGACTAAAACTGAAAATTTGTAGCTGAGACAACTGAATCAGGTAGGGCATCCAGACTTTGACAACTCCATTACAGAAAACATATTTTTTACAGTCAAGTTTAGAATGATTTACATTGAGTCTAAAGCAGTTGTTTGTGCACATATTATTGCGATCAAAACAGAAAAAGGTAAAACATTACTACGTATAATTTTGTATGCAATACCTAGGTGCAATACCTAGGTGACGTGTACCATCAGCATATATTAGTAGTAGACTGAACAAACCCTTGTAACATTTAAGTCTTCAGAACATGGTAAATATAATAGCCTGTGTATGCACAACTGCCTTTCTTAGGAAAATGTGAACGTTCTGCTTTTTTGATCTGGTTTTATTACAACATTATTTGGTAGGCATTGGAAACTCTGGAAGGGATTGGGGTGGAGATAGCTGCTAAATACCTTCATGGACTCCTGGATGTCTATTTCAGGCTAGATCCCATTATGATTATAAGACCAGAACAAAAAACTAAATCTAATGAAATTCAGTGTGTTATAACAATTACTTTTTATAAGCTTAATATTTATTACCATTGCATCTTGTTTAAAAATGGCAATTTATCAGTAACTTTAGGAAGGCTTCAGTGGTGACCCTTCTCCCCTGGACCATGGAGGAACATGTCCATCTTAAACAAGCAGAGTGGGTATCCCCACATTTTTCGCTCGGTATTGGCTCTTCACTAAGCTGAAATTCATTTGATTTTGGTTTAGAGTTATGGGTGAAACCAGCCAGTATAGCTTTTTCAATAGATGGTCATTTAAGCACAGATGAGCATAATGTGTGAAGAGCACAGCGTGTGAATTCAGCCACAGCAATTCCTGGTGAAAAAGATGCTCAGAGTAAGTTCATGCCCAACTAACACACACACTCTGTGTTCCACCAACAAAACACAGGAGAAAGACAAGGCTGTGTTCTCATAAAAAGGCTGAAATATGTATCAGCTACTGAATTAACAACCTTGGTTTGGTAATGTACACTAATGAACCATGTGGTAGATTACACTCCATAATCTTTGAAGAAGATTCTTCCTTGCATTGAATTGATACAAGGTATGCAACAGAAATACACACTGGGGCTGAAATGAACTGCATACCAGTACAGGTAGTCCTTGATTTACAACAGTTCATTTAGTGACCATTCAAAGTTACAACCGCACTGAAAAAACTTATGACTTATGACCATTTTTCACACTTACAACCTTTGCAACATCCCCATGATCAAAATTTGGATGCTTGGAAACTAGTTCCTATTTATGACCGTTGTGGTGTCCTGGTGGTCATGTGACCCCCTTTTGCAACCTGACGAGCAAAGTCAATGGGGAATCCAGATTCATTTAACAACCGTGTGACTAACTGAACAACGACAATGATTCTCTTAAACAACTGCAGCAAGAAAAGTCGCAAAACGGCGCAAACTGACTTAACAAATGTTTCACTTAGCAATATAAATTTTGGGCTCCAATGTGGTTGCAACTCGAGGGCTATCTATAACCAGGGGATCCTCACGTTTATTTTGTGCATGCTACAGAACTATCAAGCAGTATTTAAGAACTCCATATTACATGGAATTGCTGTTTTCTATGCTCACATTGTAGGTAAGTATCTTGCTAAATTCTTCGCTCTTGGGTAGGGTATCTCTCTTTGTTCTTCATTCTTTTTTTTAATAAACAAAATTTTATCGAATTAAATTAAACAGTTTTATGAAGGTTTTTTTTGGAAGGGACAATCTTTTTGGTCAAATCCACAAGATAAACTTTTAAAGTGCAGACTCAAGATCACCCCCTCTGCCCCTCCCTCCCCTTCGTGGCATAGGATCTGCGTCAACGGGATACCAAGAACTGCTAAGTGATACTTTAGCTTCACAAGGGATGAAGTTAGATCAGGCCAAGATCTGGATACCGTAATCCAGGATATGTTGTAAGCGGTCTGGCCATTTTCAAGTCTGGTGTGATTGACCAGAAATTAACCCCTAATGGGTCAATTTCTAGATTTTCATTCCTCTCTGCCCACCTGTGGATAAGCGCTACATTCGCGCCACCCCTCTTTTCCAAAATATTTTTTTTGTCTCTAGAGAGATGACTTGTGTCTCTATTGTGAAAAATATACAGGGACTTTTAAAAGACTTTTCTATAGCCTATTCAAAAGTCTATAATGTATATGTATATATATGTTTGTGTCTCTGTAGATAAAGATGTATAAATATACATACGCACACCATCCAGATTGGGGTTTTGGCCATGACATTTAAAGTTTTGACATGTCCTTGTCTCTTTTTAGACCTTCACAACGGAGAACTCTTTCACAGAATGACTTCCGTTACCTGCTCAGTAACAGCTCAAGAGACCTGGAAGCCCCTTCCTGAGACCCAGCAAAAAAAAGAATATGGAAAAAAGAGCCTGGGCTCATTCACCAACCTCCATGGTCTTTGAACTTACCTGGAAATAGGGGGGGATGACCCAGCAGAGGGAAAGGATCCGATGCCCGTCTGCTCCACGCGCTGGATGACCCCGCTGCCTCCAGCAGAAGCCCTGAAATGTGACAATGCTCCTGCCCCTCCTCCCCTTTTTTCCCAATTTGGCCTGGCCAGCTGACCATCCTTCTCATATCGCCTGTTCCCCTGGCTGGATGTTTGTGACGCAGGGAGATGCCTTGATAGGGTTGGAAAGAGAAGGGGGGGCAAGCGTCCCCTTCAGATTTCCAGCACCCAGAAGGCTCTGGCCTGCTCTAGGCTGGACTAACCGATGAAAGGGAAGGAAGATAAGCTTTGCAGAAGGAATGGCTTCCCTTCTCATTTCCAGCATCTGCTCTCCAGGAGCCAGAGGCCATCTAAGGTTTACCCCAAACCTCTTTTTTTGTGTGCTTAAAACAGTCTTTCAACAGACTTTCTCAACCTCAGCAACTTGGAGATGATAGAATAACAGAGTTGGAAGGGACCTTGTAGGTCATCTAGTCCAACCCCACCTAACTCCAGCTCAAGCAGGAGACCCTACATCATTTCTGACAGATGGCAGTCCAGTCTCTTCTTGAAAGCTTCCCTGGATGAAACTCCCACAACTTCTGAAGGCTGAAGGAACCATTCCTGTTATATAGGTTGTCACGTCCTGTTTGGTCTGTTATGTGGATTCTCAGATAACCAGCTGAAGCCAGGCTGGCTGTAAACAGCTGGAGCTAGGCAAAATGTGATGTACTTAATGGTCAATGGGCAACTGGAGTATAACAAAGGAAATTCCTCATCAGATAATTAACATTGATCACACGCTGACCATGCAGATAACACAGGGAAAAGACAGGATACTGATAGGCAGAAGGGATCGGGCACAAACAGAGCAGGAGTTGGATTCAGCCAATAAGAAAAGGTGTGTGTATTTCCTTGTTCCTTGGATGCATAATAAAAGAGAGCTTTGGATTTGTATCTGGGCTCTCACCCCTCGAAATTTGAATCTGCTGCCTTCTTTCGTGAGAAGCCACAATTGGTGACCCCCACGTAATCTCTACCTAAGAAATGATCTCTACCTAAGCAGTGATTTTACTCAAGACGTGATAAGGTAATGGGACACGCTGCAGTGATTTGACTCAAGAAGTAATTTGTATTTGAGAAGCACCCTACTTATCGTCTGGAATAGACTTCGGGCCCGCAGTATCGTTGCTGGTCAAAGATACTCCCTCGTGTCGTCTGCTCAAGAGCTCCATGTGAAGGAGTTGTGCCAGCTTCTCAAAAACTTTTTTCTTTAAAAGCAAGAGTGCAGGAGAAAGTAGTAGTAATTTGTTAGAATGGGACATTAGAGATTTATTGGAAGCCGTGTGGGCTCAATGTCCATGGTATCCAGAGAGAGGTTCGTTAAAATTAGAAGATTGGATTCGCATAGGTCAGTGCCTCCATGAGGAGCATCTTCTCCTATGGAAGACAATTAAGGAAGCAATTGAAGTTAAGGAGACTTTGCTTCCTGAGGAAGGATTTTCTCTCCCTCCCATCATCCTTTCAGTTGACTCTGCCGGCAGCAGATATTATTTTACAGCCAGCAGAGCTTAGCTCTCAGACTGCTAATTTACAGGTTGCTCCTTATCAGGAGTCTGTTAATGCAGTCAGAGCAAGCCTTCAGAAAAAGCAGCAAAAAGAAACTGGAATGGAATTTGCAGAGGGTTTTCAAGCTTTTCCAGTAAAACAAATAGTTAATCCACAAAGGCAAACTTTACATCGTGAACCTAAATTTGGCTCTCAAGTTTTGGCAGGACATCAATTAACCACAGAACCTCCACCTGCTTACTATCAAGTAAAAATTCTTCCCCCAACATCGTTTCCTATGGGGCTTCCAGTTCCTCACGGAAAGATTAATTCTTTTAAACAGAGGAACAATTGGCAAAAGAGGAGGGTGATAAGGATTTGTTTTCTATCTGTTCGCCTAAAGTGACTCCTTCTCTCACTTCCCTCTCCCCACCAACTCTGAATGAATGGGTGTCTCTTTCTAGCAGATCTCAGCAAGTCAAGCAAAAGATTACTGAGTGTTATCCTGGCTTTGTTAACAATTTGCAGGATGCTTTAAAACAGCAGATAGACCTTTCTGAAGCTCAGATAAAATTATTGAGGAAATTAGCAAAAGAAAATGCTACTTCTGAGTATCGAAAGGTAATTATGGGTCTTGGGAATGATCCTGATTTGGTAGATATTCCTAAAGCATGTCAAGATAAAGAAACAACCTCTTTCGAATTTCCAACTCCAAAGGGGGTGATGGCTGTAGCCTGCCGGATGCAGATTCAAAGTCTTTGCTATGCAGATTCAAAATTAAAAGCAAAAAATCCGAAGTTATTCCGTTGGTGGAATTCTTCTTTGTGTGAGATTTAGGTTGCAGACTTGAAATTTTGGTAAACGTTACCCATTGACTTTATAAAATCATTGCATGGATGATGTTTAATTAGAACCCCAAAGGACAATACTTAATTGATTTTCAGAAATGCAAAATGATTTCTTGCTCAGGAAAATACACTGTATATAACTTTTTCTTGCCTGCAAATTTATTTGATTTGGTGACCAAAGGAAAACAGTCTGGTGATTTCATTGAGATGTTTTTCTCTCTTTTTTAAAGTCTTTGTCACAACTGACAAGATTAACTAGATTTTCCATTAGCATTCCATTTGTAACTTATCAGCTAACTCTTTTGTTTTTTAGGAAGACAAAAGACCATGTTTTAAAATGTGTTGCTTTTTAGGCTATTAGCTGAAACAGCTGAATCATGGCTTTGGGACAGAGAAATTGGATTGATTTGATTAATGTTATTGTTTCTTTTCCAAAATCTAATTTTCAATTTTATTTGTAGCATAATTTTTCTCTTTAGTTTGCTTTAACTGACTACATGGATTGTATTTCATATCATTTGCCTAACAATCTTGGTTTGTGTGTTTAATTACTTCTTTTGATGCTTGAGTGTCTTTGCTTTTGAATTTTTTTTACTGTTTTCAGATGAAGAGCAAAGAGGAGTAATTGCTTACAAGGACTCTCATGTTAATACCTGGAAAGTTTCCTACCTTGCAATACAGTTGTTCCTGTAATGTTCAGAATTGTTTGCTGATATTTTAACTTTCTAAATCTTTTTTCAACAGCCTTTTAATTAAACTGTTGACTCTCATTACCTGTGTTAACTTATTTTTAATTTTCTAGGTGCTTATGGATTCTAACCTTATGGCTTTGTTTTAAATTTGCAGTTACTATTCCAAGACTGAACGTATTTCTATTTTGTTTTTTACATACATAGCCTCAGGCTCCAGTTAATCAGAGACAAAGATTCGTTATCAGCATGATCTTTTGTTTCAATTCCTGTCTCTGTGGAGCATTCCTCAAGTCTTTGTGTAGACGAGGGTGGCTACCTGCCCCCCCCCCCTTTTTTTTCTTTGCCAAGTTGTTTTTGGGCATAATGATTTAAGGATTTCTAAGTCAGAAAACTCTTTAGTTTGATTTCTTTATTTCTACAGTTTGATATTTCTGTGTAAGAGTTTCTTCTACTGGCTTCCTACATGTGCCAGGCTTTGAAACCAAGAGTATAAGCTGGACACAGCAGGGAAATAATATTTCAAATATTGATTCATATACTCATTCATTAGTTAACTTTTTTTAAAGCAATAGGTATGCAGATCAGATGCTGCGGTTCATGTTTATGGATTTTTTAAAAAGATTTATTTTTAAATCATTATTGATTTTTAATCAGAATGCCAGAGGGCTAGCACGAACTTGCCATATTCTAATCAACCTGGCCAAGGCAATTGTTTCATCTTGTGCCCAGTGTTCTGGGGCATTTCCCTCTGGGGACACAGAAGTTCATCCTCATTGTTTGGCCTCTAATCCACTATGGCAAATGGATTTCACCTATGTCCCTCTCTGGCTCATTTGAAGCATTTTTACCTATTTAAAAGTGTTTTTAGCTACACCTTAACACAGGTAAACGGCTAATCATGTCATAATCTTGAACAAACTTTTTCTTTACAGCCTGATAATGGCCTAGCCTATTTTTCATTGGCTTTTTGCAATTTTGTATGAATTGGAACAATTTGGATTAAATATAGCCCCAGAAAAGGTACAGGTTCATCAACCTTTTCTTTATTTACAGCGTAAATTGTTATCATAGCACCGTTTCCTATTCAGGAATGGGAAAATTGGGTATCAATTTCTATGACCTTACAGATTACATTATCTGATTGGCCCGGCATTATTAATTATCATTTTCCACCTGATCCTCGCCTCTCCATGCTTACTAATGTACCATACCTCTTGAAGGTGCACTGACTGTGTATGCCAATGGAGGAAAGGCAAGAATCGGGTGTTTGGCGTACCAAGATAACCCCACCTCAAACATCTGCTCAAAGGTCCGAACTGGCTGCAGTTATTTTGGCTTTACAATCCTTTTCTGATAAAGAACTAAATATTATTGTAGATAGTTTGTATGTTTGTCAAATGGTCCATACTTTACCTTTTTCCTATATTTCTCCTCAAACTGATCCTAATTTGTTATCTTTATTTCTTACTTTGCAATCATTTCTTCAGAAACGGAGACACAGGTTGTATGTTGCTCACATTCAAAGTCATCAACCATTTCCAGGACAATTGTCTGAAGGTAATGCACAAGCTGACAATGCACTTTATTTTTTTATTTTTTTTATTTTTGGAATTTATACCCCGCCCTTCTCCTTGTTAGGACTCAGGGCGGCGCACAGGCATTATTAAAACCATAGCAAAACAATATATACTATAAAAACATATTAAATTAAGTTAAAACCCGTGCTAAAAACCCTTTACAACCCTAAAAAATTAAAATTTATCAGTAGAGTCAGAAAACGGGGGGCTACGCTAGGCCGGCTTGTTGGAATAGGTACGTCTTAAGACGTTGGCGAAAGAGGCGGAGGTCCAAGATAGTGCGAAGGTCGGGGGGTAGGTCGTTCCAGAGAGCCGGGCCCGCCACAGAGAAGGCCCTTCCCCTGGGTGTCGCCAATCGGCATTGCCCAGCCGACGGTACCCGGAGAAAGCCCTCTCTGTGGGAGCGGATCGGACGAAGGGATGTATGGGGCAGAAGGCGGTCTCGTATATAGCTAGGCCCCGAGCCATGGAGCGATTTGAAGATGGTCGTCAACACCTTGAAGCGCACTCGAAAGGCCACAGGCAGCCAGTGCAGCTCGCGCAGGAGAGGTGTTATGTGGGCTTGCCTTGGGGCGCCCATAATCACCCGCGCGGCCGCATTCTGAACTAGCTGTAGCTTTCGAGTGCACCTCAAGGGGAGCCCCATGTAGAGAGCGTTACAGTAATCCAGCCGAGAAGCACTGCTTGTGCTCAACAGCCAACCTTTCCACCTGGGGGGTTTAACCCTCGAGGCATAAAAGCAGGTCAAATTTATCAAATGTATGTAACTTAATATTCAACCTTTGCTCCGTGGAAATAAATTCATGTTACAATTGACACCTTTTCTGGTTATATCTTTGCTTCTCCTCAATGGGGAGAAGCAACCAAACACGTTATTAATCACTGTATAAAAACTTTTGCAGTAATGGGTAAGCCATTGGAATTTAAAACCGACAATGGGCCTGCCTATACTAGCAGTGCTTTTGCAGAATTTTGTAGTCAATGGCAAATTCTTCATAAATTTGGTATTCCCTATAATTCGACCAGGCAGGCCATTGTGGAACGAGCTAATCGCACCTTAACATTCGCCTTGGACAAACATAAAAATAAAAAAGGAGGGAATGCTCCGTCCCTCCCTGACCTACAAAATATATTAAATACTACATTTATATACATTAAATTTTTTAAAAACGTTTGCAGATGGTCAGGTTATAGGCCAGAGAAATCCAGAGAGGGGAGTCTGGGAGGATAACATATATACGGAGGATGTGGAAACAATATCAAAGTTATTAGATGTTACTGATCGTTGGATTTGTATTTTGCATGTTTATGTTTGGAAACCATTGTTGCATGTGCAAGTAAGTCACAAGAGGAACAAGCTGTCATCACTAATATGTGGTTTTTATGTGGAAGAAGGGCATATTTTCATTGTAATTTTTACAATGACAATAAAGATTATTATTATTATATCGACAGGTACCATTCAAATGGCATGGCGTTTGCACATTGGGATTGATTGCTCCTTGTATTTATGTACTAAAAACTTTACCTGATGCTTGGACTAGAAACAGAAGAGCCATTGGGGAACCTCCATTACCAGCTGGAGGAAATCTGCGTACTCAAATTTCCTGAAAGATTTTACCGAATCTGAGAGTTGCCATGAACTGTCGAGATCTGCATGCTTTAAATGACTGGACTATTGTTATGCTTAATGAGACTGTACTATTTTTGAAATTAATTACCAAGGAACTTTCACAAGTTTGAGAACTGACATTACAAAGTCGTTATGCATTGGACATTGTGTTAGCTGCAAAAGGGGATGTTTGTGCACTGATTCACAGCCATTGCTGCAGTTTTGTGACTGATTATTCTGCCAACATATCTCAAACGATTGAACATATGGAACAAATGATAAAAGACAATCCCTTATTGACTGACGATACAAGTTTTGATCCCTGGAAGTGGAAGTGGTCATGGCTTCCAGACTTTGGATGGATTCAACAAATTCTCCCAATTGTTATTACTATCATTGTGCTGCTTGTATTATTGTACTGCTGTATTAAGTGTAGGCCTAATCTCTGTGCTTTGTGTAAGAAGGCTCGTATGCCAAGGTGGACAGAGGATGAAGCCATAAAATAAAAAAGGAGGAAAAGAAAGGAACCATTCCTGTTATATAGGTTGTCATGTCCTATTTGGTCTGTTATGTGGATTCTTAGATAACCAGCTGAAGCCAGGCTGGCTGTAAACAGCTGGAGCTAGGCAAAATGTGATGTACTTAATGGTCAATGGGCAACTGGAGTATAACAAAGGAAATTCCACATCAGATAATTAACATTGATCACGCGCTGACCATGCAGATAACACAGGGAAAAGACAGGATACTGATAGGCAGAAGGGATCAAACAGAGCAGGAGTTGGATTCAGTCAATAAGAAAAGGTGTGTGTATTTCCTTGTTCCTTGGATGCATAATAAAAGAGAGATTTGTATTTGTATCTGGGTTCTCACCCCGCGAAATTTGAATCTGCTGCCTTCTTTCGTGAGAAGCCACAGAAGGCAAGCTGTTGGGTAGATGGGTAGAGGTCAACTCCCAGAATTTCCCAGCTGGCTATGCTGACTGAGGAATTCTAGGAGTTAATGTCCACCCATCTTCAAATCTTGGAGGTTGAGAAACACAGCTCCACATAAATGCATGGATGTTTATGCACCTGCACAAAGCTTTTGTTGTTTCAACGTCTCTATTTTTTTTTTTGGAGAGTCCACCAACTCCATCCAGCTAGGACTTTCTCAGTTTTTGACTTCATCTGCAGGACTATGAGTAACTTTACCAAGCTGTTGTAAGGCATTTTAAGTGTATCAGTATAGTATATGTATCTCTGAAATTATTCTGGGGTTTACAGAATAGGCTCTCGATCAGGGAGCTCAACTTGCCCCAAATATTGTAGTGTCTGAGCACGCATAAAGCAAAACACACAAGTTCCTTTTGTGTCTTATTGGACAAGTGCTAATTGTCCAGAACTATCCTTACCATTAGCAAGGAACACTGCATGCGGCATAGATGCAGCAAAAGCTGGGAATCAGTTTTACACCATCTTTGTATTACTAAACATATTATGTCAAAGCATTGGATCAATCAAAGCTGTTGTGCGCAACAGAAGTGAATGTCTGTGGGCTCCTGTACATCTTATGTATTGTATCAAATGACTTTAATTTCTTTGTGCTTTGCACAATGCTGTTGACCTAAAAAATGGGCAGCACAATTGATGTGCATGTATGCTTGTTGTAAAGATTTAGTGCCTTTGTCCTATAGTGGCAACAAAGCAAAGTGACAGAATTTGAAAGCTGCTTTGTACTGTCCGTTTCAGGCTGTGTAGGGAGTGGGTTTTTGGGTTTTTTCTAGATTCCTTATGCAGAGGGGAAAAAATGCATCAAGTTCAGTGAAAACAGCCAGGTAGAGCAGAGTGGTTTATTAACTCTCACATTTCGTAACAAGTTTCTTCAGCGTACAGGTAGTCCTTGAACTTACAACCACAACCGAGCCCAAAATTTCTGCCGCTAAGCAAAACAGTGGCTCAATGAACGTCGAGCCCCTTTTACGACCTTTCTTGCCACAGTGAAGTGAATCCCTGCAGATGTTAAGTTACTAACACGATTTTTAAGTGAATTTCACTTCTTCCCCATCAACTTGACTTGTCAGATTGTCACAAAAGGGGATCACATTGCAGCCGTCATAACTATAAGCCGGGTGCCAAGCGTTTCCGTTTTGGTCACGTGACCGTAGGGATGTGGTAATGGTCATGGGACAAATGGCCACTTTTTTCCCCAGTCCCATCGTAACTTCGAACGGTCACTAAATGAACCTTCCTAAATTGAGACCTGCCTGTATTTCCTGCATTGGAAGTAATTAACTTTACTTTACTTTAATCGAATTTGTATACCGCCCTATCTCCCCGAGGGGACTCAGGGCGGTGCACAGAAATATAAAAAACATACAAAACAATACAGTATATAACAGTTTAAAACAGAATTAAATCGGGATCTGTGCTAAAAATTTGAATTAAAAAGGTTAAAATCAATTAAAACTATCCATTAAAATTAAGCAATGACTTTATTGGGTTTTTTTATGGACGATTACTATCTTCTCTCTTCACCCAGCCTTACAAAAGACCATGAAAACATTCATCTAGAACAGGGGTGTCAAACTCGAGTTCATTGAGGGCCGCATCAGGGTTGTGTTTGACCTCGGGGTGGCATGGCCAGCTCGATGTCACTCCTGTCGAGGGGTGCCTATGGCGGCCCATGCGCTCTGCCAGCAAAAACAGGCTCCCGCGCTCCATTTTTGCCTGCCTCAGCCTCCTGCAACCCTCTGCCTGTGAACACGGAGCTCGAGAGCCCATTTTCGCTAGGAGAAGCAGCGTGGGCTGGTCCTTCGCCATTTCCAGGGCGGCCCTGGGGGACAGATCTAAGCACCCCGCGGGCGTATCCAGCCCCTGGGCCTTAGGTTTGACACCCGTGACCTAGGACAGCCCTGCTGGCTGGGGAATTCTGGGAGTTGAAGTCCACCAGTCTTAAAAGAGCCAATTTTGCAGACCCCTGACCTAGGAGATCTCTTATTCACCAGAACGGACCGGCAACTCTCAAAGAACCCTTGTTGTCTTGGGTCAAGGCAGCAGTGAACACCCCAAATTAACTTTGCCTCATACCAATCTGAGGAGAATAGCTCGTCTGTGCTATATTTCCCCCCCTCCCTTTAAATGCCAAGCTTGTGTGTTTGTGTGTTTTGCACAAATGTTTCTCTGAACAGGGAGTTAAAATCTAAAGAGGGGGTGGCTTTTTGTTTTGGTCTGGGTGCTTTATGGAGTAGAAATGTGGCGTAGATGAGAGCCCAGCCGCCATCTTTGCCGTGTCCTCAATTTACCGGATCCCCTCCCCATATTTTCCATTTAGCCCCCCCCCCCCCCCCAACTGTTTCTGTAGGAACGGACAAAGGCACTCAGTCTCAACCAGGACTGATATATACTGTGAATCGATATTCTGCCCCATCTCAGGGCGTGTATTTTCGGAGAGCCTCTACAAGGTGTTTTCAATTCTTCAGGTGTGCCTCTCAAGCCCTGAGTGATTTTAGGACTCCTCCAGAGATGCTCCTAAGAATGGATTTATATAGAAAAATGAGCAAATATGAGGGCAATCCAATAAATGCACACTCTCCCCCTCAGAAATGGATTCCATAATCTTCTCAGCATCCATTTTGTGGGTTATGTGAGACAATAGTGGGCAATAGGATGTTGTGACATCCTGGCTTAGCTCATGTAACGAATGCAAACCAGCCAATTGTGGCTTGTTTGTTAAAACATACCATGTTTCCATGAAAATAAGACAGGGCCTTATTTTCTTTTCACCCCCGAAATAAGTGCTTGGCCTTGTTTTCGGGGAGGTCTTATTATTTTTGAGGTGCAGGTGATGGCAAGCATGGTCACCTCATGGCTGCTGCTGTATTTTCAGGGAGGGCTTATTTGGGAAACAGAGTAGTAAAATAACCCACAGCTGACCTGGATGCAAAGTATGAATTTAGTCTTGTGCCTGGAGTGCATTGCCTTTTGATTGAGAGATTAAAAGCACACAAATTATTTTTGCTGGTCTCTAGCATAGACTATAAAGCCTGCTATTCGGGGATTGAAAACCATGGGTTACGTGTTGTTGTGCTATGTAAATTGAGCCAGGAGTACTTTATTCAACAAACTCTTGCTTGATATGTTGCATGAAATACAGTTTTGCGTGTAAAAAAGCTGCTCTTTTAAGGCAAGTCTCAATCTTGATAACTTTTAAGATAAGTGGACTTCAATTCCCAGCATGGTGGGCTGGGGAATTTTGGGAGTTGTAGTCCAAATAAAAGTTGTCGCGACTGAGAAATGCTGCTTCAAATTCTCTAATTTGTAAATGTGCTTTAAGCAGCCGTGGTAAATGGTTGTTTTAAACTCTGTAAACTGGATTCCTGCTTCTGGGAAGGAGTATATGTCATTCAAAGCATTTTGTGTGAATGTCAGTTAATCTGTGGTCATGCTTATGTCCTTATCCAGCTTTCTCCATATGACGAGCCAGCCCAGATGGATGACGGCCTCCATAAAGGCCAAAAAAAGCCTCACACTGGTAATGAAGACCTTATTTGAACTCTTTCGGCAATAATAGTGGAAAATCAGTGAAAAAACCAACCGTGGCAGGCAACCGTCTTGCCAATTTTCAAAATGGCCGTTACGCCACAGCAGGAAGGTTCGTGCCCTCATTTAAGATGGAGACGTTCTCATCCGTCCGTTTAACAGCTGTTTCTTAACCGTTTTGCCCTGACCCGCGATGGCGTTTTTCCTTCTTCCCTGCCTTCTCGGCTGCGAAGTGTTTGCCAGCTTGCGAAATGGCGGCACCGGCTAGCGAAGGGGAACGGCCGATTGGTCTCTTTTACAGCCCCGCCCCCTTTCCCCGCCCCTTCCTTTTTTTGCCCGGAATAAATATGGCGCCACGAAACGGGATTCGAGAACCCCCAGGAGTTCGGAAGGAGGAAAGCCCAGAGTTCTCCTGGGAGGCCGTTGAAGCAACGGCCACTTCCGCCGAGCAGGAGACCTCGCCAGGAGTAAAAATGGCCGAGTCGGTGCTAGAAGATGTCCGAAAGCTGCAGTCTCGGCTCACTAGCGCTTCGGAACCGAAGAAGGTAAAAACAAAAAAAAGGGGGGACCCGAAGGGAACGGCGAATTGGGCGGAGAATGGCTGTGGGGTGGCCGAATGGCGGCTTGGGGGGGGGACGGACCCCGCGAGTTGGGGGACAGCGGGGGTCCCTTTAGAAGGGCCACGGCGAGAGGTGGGAGAAACGAGGGGTACCCCAACGAAAGAGGGGCGCTAGCTGGGGGGCGAGGCTGAATTGCGATGGGGGAAGGCAAAAGGGACTGTGTTTTTGGGGGGTTGTCAAAAGAAAAGGGGGGCGAGCCAAGGTGCAAGTGGGGCGCCCCCCCTCGGTCGTTACTGGGCAGACGAAGCCCAGCGAGTTTTTCAGGCCGACCAAAAGAAATCCCTTCCCTTCCCCACCCCCTCTATTGAGGATATATTATATATATTGGAGGCGGAGACTCTTTGAGAGCTGCACGCCACGAAATTTCATTTAAACGTGTGCCGATCAGCATACAGTCAAAGTGGCAGCAAAGTTACTCTTAAGTCTAAGGATGGCAAGACTTGTGCTGGGGAGGTGAAACCAATCACAGGCACACACATAGATATATATCTATTGAATGGCCATCCTCCAAGACATATATTTATATGTGTGGACGTGTATGGATATTCAATGGGAGATGCCGGGGGAGTGGGGGGGGGGGCGGCGGCGGGGAGAACAGCCGTTTAACGGCTGAACTTTGAACGCCGGAGAAATCCATGTCCGTTGGGGGGGCTGGGGGGGGGCTGATTGTATGGGTTGTCGTTCTGTTCCATGAACTAGGCAAGATTGTGGGGTGGGCGGGGGTCAGGGATTCCAGGGGGCTTGTCTTGTCCCTAGAGGGGTGGGGGTGAGGGCTTAGCCCCCCCCCCCAAGGGCTCTTGGGGTGTTTTAATTCCTCTGTGTGTTTTTAATAAAAATAAATAAATGTAAAAACAGTACTGTAGTCATCATTATCATCAAGTGGGCTGTATAGTAATCACCAAAGGCTTGTATAAATGTGTGAGCCTCAAAAAAGTGCCACCACAACACTGTGGCAAGAAGAGGAACCTTGTGCAGAACCGGGAAGGGGGTTGTGTAAATTGCCCACCTTTTAATTCCAAACATCCAGGGAGGGTCAGAAGATGATGCTGGCAATGAATCACCTCTGTGTTCCTTTTTTTTTAAGCATTAACTCTAGTGCAGGATCTCTGCTGTTTGCATCAACTTTACATAGGCAACTGCTGAAAGAAATCTCTCTTGCAATCCTGAATATTTTTAATTATGCTAACAACCCGCAAAAAAAACAATCAGAAGTTAGAAATCTGCAAAGGAGTAACTCTGCTAAGTGATTTCCTTTGTGTTCTAAAGATGTGAGAAGCTGATACTGAGAGAGGCTCTTTGAATAACAATTGAAAGGATGAAGGACTGGAGGTCCCCCACCCCCTTTTGGTTCAGTGGATTTCTCCTCCACCTTGCAGGATCAGCATCCACTGAATACTTTATAGTTGTTGTTTTTTACATTGAAAGGACCTAAGATAAGGATAGAAAAGAAAAGAAGGGAGGGATGTGATAGACTAAGCTATCAAAACTGGTCAAAACTAATTCTGGAGCGTATTCTTGCATTTTAAATCATCCAGCAAAGAGATGTTCCTTCTAAAAGCATTTCATGGAAATGGTGGCTTGAACATTTTGTGTTTTTTCAGGAGCAATCTGAGTTTAGCTCTTTACTTGAAAAAACAGATTTAAATGGTCCATTTCTTCTGGTGCCTGGGAGTTAAGAACTATGGAGAAGTGTACTTGAAAATACTTTGGACATGCTTTGAATCACTTTAAAGTGCAAATTTGAGGGGGTCATGTAGGAACATATCCTTTGAAAAATGTTGCTAGCACTTGGCTGCTATTTATTGCCGGACAAAAATCAATTATGAAAGAAAGGAAAAGTACAGCTTGTCTGCTACCTTTGCCTTTTCATTAGTGCCTGTCCACAAGTATGCTTTCATGTCATTTGCTATGTGTATTTGGGAGAAAAGCTTATTTATTCTGGAAAATCTCAGTTTTTGCTTTAAGTGTGGTGAACTTCTAGCCCATTATTGAGATGAATGCAGATTTTTTTTTACCCCATTGAGGGAATTTATCATAAGGGTAGTCATGAGTTTTGGAGATATTGGGGATAATCTGTAATGTATTGGCATGCAGAGAAGAGACAGTTTTCTCTTCGTTATCCTGGCTTTGGGAATAAGGGCAGATGCTTGGCAAACTTGTTGCTGTGGTTAACTATGCCAGTTGGTTAAAGGGCTCTTTCTGTTCCTCTCTATTTCTGAAGAATTGTGAAGAGTTGTTCCCCTGGCTGGTTTCTAAACTTTCTCCGGTAATTTACCTAGGAAGAGATTCCAAATTCTGTGTGCAAATTTGATTGTGGCCTTCAATCATCCCTACTTCCCCTGCTTGTCCTGATTTTGTACAGCACATCTCTACCATCCACTTTCATCTATGTTGTAGAAAAGAGGAAGGAGAAATTTTATTTTGCAACTGTAACCCTTCTTGATTCATATTTTTTCTCATGGAAGAACCTGCAGGGGTAAAGTATATTGGGCTGATGCATGTGCCAGACAATGTAATCAAAGCAATTCAGAAAGATTCCCCCCCCCCCCCCCCTAATTCTATCCTCACCTCATCTACACCTTTACTCCCCCTCTATGGAATTCAGTGGGTCTAGTAGTCTACGATCAGTAGATGGCGCTCTTGTGCTCTCCAGAAATCTCTTTTCTGTCTGATTTTTGTTCTGCCACCTTTTGTTTTACATTTATTTAATTTTGTCCCACCTTGATAGCAGCATCCCTAATATTCCCCCTCCTCCTAATTTCTCCACAACAACTTTGTTAGGTGGGCTGGGCTGAGAGTGACTGAGAGTTCAACAGGCAACTCAAACACCAGGGGAGCTTGGTATCTTGATAATATACCAGAGTACAGTAAAATAAAACTTGATTCTGAGTTTATGATAAATGATGGAAACTGTGATGTAGAAGGAAATTTTCAGAAATATTAGCTCTTAAAATTCTGCAAATTATTGGTGAATGGTCATTTGATGATGGACCATTTAAAAAATATTTCAGAATTGAAAAAGCTGTTGGAGTGGAAGAAAGCATATTCAGCTCTGTTTGGGATTAGATGTTCAAAATTCTAGAAGAATAAAAGTACCAGAACATAGGAGTACTAATTTTAGAGATCAAAAATGTTTCTTTGTGGATGTAAGACACTTTTAACCCCAGTTGTCATAAGTCTATGATGATTTTCAGTCATCCAGGTCATAGTTGTATCAAAAGTGGTTTTTATTTCTGAAAAGACAACTGGACTGTTTTTTCTTTAAAGAAAAAGAAGATGTTTCGCTTCCTATCCTGGGATCTTGATCAGTTGTATTGGATGGTATAGGAAATGGAAGGACAGTCAACTGTCCTTCAACTGTCAATAACTGTCATTCCATCTTCCATACCATCCAATGCAACTGATCAACATTCTAGAATAGAGTAGAAAGTGAAGCCTCTTCCTTTTTCTTTAAAAAAAATCACTTGTCGCCTTTTCAAAAATAAAGCCACTTTTGATACCCACTTGTCATTGTCCAGAGTTTTTACAGTTGAGACTCCCAACTGTTGGTCATGTTGGTTGAGGACACTAGAAGTGGTCCTCTCCAGCAGCTGCATGGCTCCAGACTGGGGAAGGCTGCCTTTAAAAGAAAATGTATTACAATTTGGAAGGCTACCATTTGATGGATGCTGTATTCCATTTGTTAACCTATTGGCTGCTTTTATGAAATTCCCTACCATGATGAAAGATGAGAGTGTGTCTCCCCCATCTCCCCCCATTATTATTGAACATTTCTGTTGATCAGCATTGTTACACCCAGGCTTAGCTATCATGGGAAGAAGGTAGATGAGACAGATATATGGGGAGCCTTTCCTAAATTCTTCAAACTACTGAAGGTATCCAGAAATATTCTCCCTCGGAGAAACCTGCCTCTAATCGTATCCTACCCCACACATCCCTTCTACCGATTCGCTCACACAGAGAGGGACTTCTCCGGGTGCCGTCCACCTGGCAATGCCAACAGGCGGCATCCAGGGGAAGGGCCTTCTCTGTGGTGGGCCCAACCCTCTGGAATGACCTACCCCCCGAACTTAGATCTATCACGGACCTCCGCTCCTTCCGTCAACAATTAAAGACCCATCTTTTCCAGCAGGCCGGCCTGGTCTAACCTACCATACCAGCCTAGTTTTAGTAAATATTACCAATTGGGTTTTTACGATATAAATTTAAACGAGGTACTTTTTAACACAGGGTAAAACATTTAATTTAGTTTTAATTATTTATAATTTGTTATATGAATATATTCTTAAATTCCTGTACACCGCCCCGAGTCCCTTCGGAGAGAGGGGGCGGTCAATAAATCCAAATAAATAAATAATAAATAAATAATAATCCAACTGGATTTTTTCTTACTTTTGATGTGTGTGTGTCTCCAAATAGATTTGGGGCTAGCAGCTCTAGATCCCTCTGAGCAAGCCTACAATCTTTGTTTGGGTGGGTTTGCTGCAACCATAAGATTTTTGATCTGCTTCATTTATCTGCAAAATATTAGGTCTGTTCCTTCTGTGGCATCTTAGCAGTTCTGTGGATTTGTTTTTTTGAACTTCTTGACTACTGTGGAAGAAAAAGCTCTCCATTACAGAGCTGAGTTCTCAACCTTTTTCTGTTCCCCTCTGCAGTTGCTGAAGAGTTTGAAGAGACTTTCTGAACTGCCAATCACAATTGAGCTTCTTCAGGTAAGTTATTTTGTAGTTTCATGTCTTGCGCTTGGAAAGTTAGTCCTGTTGGAGATTCCAAGTATTGCTGCCTAGGATGGAGGTTCTGCGGAGTGAGAAGTTGGAAATCTGAATAGAAAGGGGGTAACGTCACTGAATATTGATTGGTTGATTATTTATTTATTTAAAAGTTTTGATGGCATGGTGTCTCACAACAGCAGAAAACCCAATAAACAACAAAACAAAATTCCATCCCTCCCCCTCCCCCCCTCTCTCTCACACACACACCCAGAGACAGGCAGACACACACACACACTCACTCACTTACTCACACTCACACACACTGCCCTAACCATCTAAGCTAGGATGGGGCTAAATCTGTCCTGTTGTGGTGGCTCTATCCGAATTACAAATGGGAAGGCTCAGACCCTGCAAAATATAGAAACAGAAAATGTTTTATTGCTCTACATATATCCTGCTAAGCCATAACTGCGCTTTGAATAAGTCAGAGTTGGGTTGGGTTGGGTTCATACCTTGCATTCAGCCATAATTGGTTTGTTTGTTTTGGGCTTAGCATGTTGTATGAACTCAGCTGTTCACTGGCTGTCATTGTCAAAGCTGTTTTCCTACATCTTTTCTGCAGGAGACTGGAGTCGGAAAGAGTGTGAACAGTTTACGAAAACATGAACAGGTTGGAGACTTTGCCAGGAACTTGGTAGCAAAATGGAAGAAGCTGTTGCCAGTTTCACAGGAAACAGAGCGGTGAGTTGGACTTTTATAATATCTCTTTCTTAACAGACAATCCTCTTGTATAGTTCATCTGCCCACAAAAACAATTTGAAGCTCTGTTTCCTGATACAGCTCCACTGCCTGGTGGAATGTATCAAATGTCCCCTTAAAGCTTTAATAGCTGGAGAGAACATAAACAATGAAAGATCAAAATAGTTTAGCAAAATAATGTGAAAGGGGGCAAAATGTGCAAACTTTATAGATAACATTTAAAGAATGGTTACAGGAACTGGGTATGGCTAGTCTAGCGAAAAGAACAATTAGGGGTGACATGAAAGCAGTATTTCAGTTTTTGAAGGCTGCCACAAAGAAGAGGAGGGGGTCAATTTATTTTCCAAAGCACCAGAAAGTAAGACAAGAAACAATGAGTGGAAACTAATAAAGGAGAGAAGCAACCTGGCATTAAGGAGAAACTTCCTAAAAGTGACAGCAATTAACCAGCTTGCCTTCAGAAGTTGTGTGTAACTCATCACTGGAGTCTTTTAAGAAGAGACTGAACAGCCACTTGTCTGAAATGGTATCGGGCCTCGTGTTTGAGCAGGGGGTGGACTAGAAGACCTCCAAGGTCCCTTCCAGCTCTATCCTATTCTAAATTCTAGTCTAAAAAGGTAGAGATTGGCTGCATTCTGTTTTGTTGTTAAGAAAAAGATGGGACTAGACCAGAGGTCTGCAAAGTTGGCTCTTTTAAGACTGGTGGACTTAAACTTCCAGAATTCCCTAGCCAGCCAGTTGAAGTCCACCAGTCTTAAAAGAGCCAACTTTGCAGATCCCTGGACTAGGCAATCATAGCTTTAGCTTAGGTTTTCAGTAATCTTTGATTATCCATATTTTTCGGACTATAAGACGCACCATGATTTGGAAGAGGTTCTTTAAAAAGTTTTTGCACTGTGCAGGCCTCCCAAACCCTCTGCGTGCCTCTTTTTTGTTTTTGTTTTTTGAGGTGGGGGCATGCAGAACCTGGGAAGCTTGTAGAATGCTCCTGGAGGCTGGAGAGAGGGGGGAGGCAAAAACAAGCAAAAATATGCCCTGAGCACTTTTCAAGCCTCTTGCACATCCATGTTTGTGAAGGGGGCAGGGTTTTGGGAGGCCAAAAATGCTGTATTCAGTGTGTAAGACACACCCAGATTTTCACCCTCTTTTTGGGGGAAAAGGGTGCATCTTATACTCCAAAAAATGTGGTGGATTCAATAATCCAATTTGTTATCTGTTTTTCTTTTCTTTTTAAAGGCATAAACCCACAGAACATGACAGAAACCTTTCAAGGAAACGACACCGAGATCTGTTGCCCAAAGAGGGCTACTCAGAGACACATCAGCCTTCTTGCAGCCAGGTTGCATATGAGTCGGATTGTGGCACTAAAAAGGCCAAGAAGTGTTCAGAGCCAGAAAAATCCCATCATGACGTAAGCTATGGCATCCCACAGGACAGGTCATGGAGGAGAGGGTCCTCTGACCAGGAATGTTCTGACTATGGCCATGCTGTCTCCTCTGAACTCAGCGAAAGTCCTCAGGAACTCTATATGGACCTCTGCCATGCTGAGGAACAAGAGAAGGAACAAAAATCCTTTTCCCGGAAGGGTATTAAAAGCCCCCCGTTTCAGGACCGACCAGAAGCTACTCGTCATAGGCATTTTAGTGACTCTCAGGAGAAACCTAGTACAAGTCGGAGCAAAGAGCCTAAATCTTCTCACAAAGAGAAGCAACGGCCAGAAGCCAAGGTCGAAGAGAAGGCTCCTAGGTTGAGCTCTGAGAGGTTGCCAAAGGCTGCTGCTTCTTCTTTCCATGAAGCTTCCTTACCAGGCAGCAGCAAGGAGAAGCTGAAGACCCCAGACAGCCTCAAACGAGAGAAGAAAAAAGATGGCGGCAGCAGCAGCAGCAGCAGCAGCAGTGGCCTCAAGAGACAGAAGGCCCACTTTGACTTGGAAGATAGCTTGAATGAACATAGGAAGAAACAAAAAACTCACGACTTGGAAAGGGCCAAACCAGAGAAGATAAAATTTAGTCTGGAAACCATATGTGGAAATAAAGAGAAACCAAAACCTGAGGGAGACGTGCCTCATAAGCACAAGGAGAAGAGTTGCAGCAGCTTTAAAACCTCTGAGGCCAAACCCAAAGTCTTCGAATCACACAAGAGGCCTGCAGGGTTCTCGCCTCCCAGAGAGGCAGAGGTGGAGGATGAGTTCGAGCAGCCCACTATGTCCTTTGAGTCCTATCTGAGTTACGACCAGCCTCAGAAGAAGAAAAGGAAGCTGGCCAAGCCAGCTACCGCTCCAGCCCCAACGCCAGATAAAGGACATAGCAGCAAGCAGAATGGCTCCAAGTCAAGTGCCAAGAGCTCGGACGCAAGCCAGAAAGTTCCCAAGCCACCGAGCGAGAAGAAGCCGGTGGAGGCCTCTGCACCTAAACCAAAAAAAGTAAGGGTTCTCATGGGGGGAATTGTTGCTTCACTGTTACCTTTCTCAGCCAAATTGATGTTTGAAGGCAAATTGAAGGGATTTTTTTAGCACTTTGGTTCACACAGCACAGTCATATTGTGGTTTATTTGAGGATGTGTGTTGTGGCACGCCAGCAGCCAGTAGAGCTGGCAGCAGATTCGGAAAGTGGGGAGGTTGGGGAAGAGCATGGGCCAGTCTTGGAAGCTGGAGAAGGTTCGGATGAGTGCTTGGCCAGGACCATCTGGCAGTAATCAGATGCCTATGGAGCTAGACAGCAGTGAGGCAGAGGAACAGCTGGAGCCTGTTTCCATTGTGTGCATGCACAGAACTGCCAGAAGAAAAGAACAAGTCAGAAATCAGGGTAGACTTGGGAGTAAAGCCACAGGTGAATTGTGAATGGCCCTTCCCACAGGAAATAAAAGAGAAGCGAAAGGGGAGTGGGCTTTTGCAGGAAACAATTTGTTTGTTCAGTCGTTAGATTCATTCCAGGCGTGTGAAGATCTGTCCGTGAATCTCAGAGAGTGCCTAGTCTTTCCTTGCACAGATTGTTTGCCAGGCCTTGCTGAATGTAAATGAGTGGAATTCACATTCGTTTAATAAAATGCCAGACAAAGGTTCTGCAGGTGTCCCATTTTTCTATAAGTTGCTAGGTAGACAGCAGTCAGTACTGAAAAAAGTAGAAGTTAAGAGAGGGTTTGTTCTTTGAACTCCCCATAGTTCCTAATGACAGAATACTCAACATGCTTGAGTTTACCTCCATTAAAGTACAGCCTGCTCAAAATGTTGAGTGAACAGTTTTGTCATGAGTCTGTTTGGTTCCAAGGATATTCTCTCCCCCCCACCCCCCCAAATGCAGCAAATACAGACTTTTGCAAAGCTGTCTTAACCAACCATGGGCTTTCTCCCCTCCAGATCCTCATTGATCTGCCGATGCTTCCTGACATTCCATTGCCTCCAATCCAGGCAAATTATCGCCCTCTTCCCTCACTTGACACGATCCCGTTTGCTCAACCAAAGAGGAAAGGTAAAGTCGGAGCGGAATCTTCTTTACTGTTTCTAAAAGTTGTGGTTGAGGACAGGTTGGGTGATACAGGAAAAAAATCATGTAGAAGTTCTGAATTTTTCTTTGTCTTTTATTCACTTGCCTAGACCTCCTTCCTCCTGTGAAAGAGGAGGAAGACCGCTGTATAAATATAATGAGAATAGATGTCAATTTGGATTCAAGGGAAATAGTTGAGTAGCTCAATTGGTAGTTGATCATTTAGCTGATGCTTCCCGACAAAAATAGAATAAAATAGACTAGAATGAAATTAGGAAAGAAAGAAAGAATAGAATGGAATGGAATTAGGAAAGAGGAAAGAGGAAAAAATTAGGAAAGAATGAATAGAATAGAATAGGAATTAGAATAGAAAAAAAAGAATAAAGAATAAAACAGAATAGAATAGAATTCTTTATTGGCCAAGTGTGATTGGACACACAAGGAATTTGTCTTTGGTGCCTATGATCTTACATAAAGAAAAATAAAATAGAATACATCAAGAATCATAAGATACAACAGTGATAGTCAAGGTTACTAATAATCAAATCATACTATTTATACACATAATATAAATTGAAAGATGCAAGCAAAGTGGGAAGAGATAGGTACTAGGAAGGAAGAGAAGAATAATAGTAATACAGTCTTAGTAGGTAATATGACAAGGAGTGTGATTGTGGCTTTGTTTCCAATCACACTTGTGGCTTTGTTTCCACATTGCATTTTAGCATGTTTGATCATGAAGATTTTTTTTGCGCAGTGAGGAATCACCTGCCTCACATTAAAAGCACGAATAAATCTTCTTTTCAAAGCACAAGATAGACTACGTTCACCGTTTCCAATTTGGGTTTATTCCCTTGAATTGGAAGCAGTGATTTTCCACGCAGGCGACCCAGAGTAGCCTCACGGTGAGATAGGAGGCAAATACATTCAACAAACAAATAAATATATAATGGAAAGGCCTTCACAAACAGGCGTGCATGTATGTAAGTGTGTCCGGTAGCTGTAAACTAGTGCAACCACTGTGAACTTTCCAAAATCATCTGGTGGGGTCGGAGTAAGTTTTTGGTCTTCTCTGACCTCCATGCTGGATACCCTGGTGTCTAATGAGTCTTTTGCCCTGGCCTTGCAGCCATCTCCTCCCCAACTGAAGAGGATGAAGCCGGTTTCACAGGACGTCGGCTGAATTCCAAGATGCAGGTGTACTCGGGCTCCAAGACCGCCTATCTTCCGAAGATGATGACTCTTCATGAGCAATGCATCCGGGTGCTCAGCAATAATATTGACTGTGAGTCCGATAGGTTGTCGGATTGCGAAGGGAAAGGAGTTTGACAGTGAACTGGATCGGGATAGTTACTTCTTTACTTATATGGCTGCCCCACTCCCTGTAATATTGAATACAGGGAGTCCTTGACTTACAACCATTTGGTTCAGGACTGATTGGAGTTAAAAAAGGGACTTACAGCTGGTCCTCACTCTTAACAACCGTCAACAGCATCTCCTAGCCATGCGATCAGAATTTGGGCACTTGGCAACCAGCATGTATTCATAACAGTTGCATTTGCAACCTTCCCAGGAAGCAATGTCAGTGGTGGTGGTGGGAGCTGGATTTGCTTAAGGACTGCATGATTCACTTAGCAACCTTGGCCAAAGAGGTCTTAAAATCAGACAACTCACTGGACTATCTTGATTAGCTGTGGAAATTTTGATCCCAATTGTGGCTGGAAGTCGAGGACGGCTTGCATATCTGTCAGGCAAACATTTCCATTAGAGGAATGCTTAATTCATTGTTCCTCCATCTAGCTGACCAGTTCTCTTTCAAAGCTCCTTTTCTCTTACAATCATGTTAATTTCTGATTTGGGGTGGAGCAGGATTGGCATGAAATGATCCAGGAAACAATAGTTCATGGTTAAGCAAATGGGATAAACTGACAGTGGTGCGGCTTACTTAGTTTTGTTTAGTCCTAAAGCAACCAGCCATTCTGTTGTTCCTTGCCTTTCTTTCTAGTTGGTTGGGGAAAATTGATTTGGACAACATCTAGGTTTTATATTTTGCATGACCATGGTTCCCTTGTGCGACGTAGAAAACATTCTGGTCCTTCTATCCATACTTAGCTGATTTTATGCCTCCTGGATTTCAAAAGATGCTGCAATGCATGTAAAACCAAATGCCTGTCTCCCGCTTGGAAAATGTGCCCTGAAAATGAAGAAAGATCTGTCTGCTTTTTTCTCCTAGCCATCTATGAAGTGGGCGGTGTCCCATATTCTGTACTTGAGCCTGTTTTGGAACGCTGCACTCCAGAGCAGTTGTATCGCATCGAGGAGTACAATCATGTGAGTGTTGCCAGATAAGAGGGAATGGGGTTGTGTTGATTGGTGGTGATTCTTCTTCAACCATTTGTTGTAAGACTAATAGATGGTTCAGATGTGGTGTGATTTTATCTTCAAGGATTCTGCTTGCTCCAGTGTGAAGCACCTCTGTAAAGGACATAATGGTTTCTATCTATGGATGTAACTCAAAAATAGTTGGTATAAAATCAGGTATAGGGAATGCTGTATTTAAAGAAAAAAACTCTATTTTTATTCAAATGACATAAATATGCAAGACCACAATATAGACAGGAGAAAGTTAATTGAAGGATATCAATTAAGTATAATAAAAATAAAGTTCATTATATAATAATACAACCTCTGACAATGATATCTTAAGAGTTAGTAAAATGATAGCACTGTGATTAGATAATAGAGAAGATCCTCAGCCTTAGAAAATGAAAGCTTTGTGGAAAAGCAAAGTTTTTGAGAAACTCTTTATTTTTGTAGAGCGATATTTCTCAACGTTGGCAACTTTAAGATATGTGGACTTCAACTCCCAGAGTTCCCCAACCATCCCCAAGGGGGTGGTTGAAGTCCACACACCTGAAAGCTGCCAGGTTGAGAAACATGGCTGTACAGGTCAACTAATTTTGACCTGCTCTGCAAGGTGAATGGATGTCTCAGAGGTCCTTGGTAGAAATGTTACAACGCTACATGATACCAGTGCCATCAAATTGGCATTTGGGATTGGCGAGAGTGATGAAAATACTGGGATTGCATTGTAACCCCCCCCCCCCGCCCCCCAAATGAATTTTAGGACTTGGCTATTAGCTAATGAAGCTAATGGACAAGTTCCCTTCTGTGGCAGCTTCTCCCATTAAGAGTATAGTAATAGGTAGCTCAGAAACCTGCTCTTAATTACCCAAGCATGTTTGGCAGAGGGAATTCAACTGGATCTTGGTGAAGTTGCCACGTGTTTGTCCCCAGCTGCTGTTCTCCTTAAGTATTCCTCCAAGGAACAAATAAAGAAGCAAGGCAAAGGGACTTTAGAGATGGGAAGCACCTCTACCCCTTAATTTTCTCAAACCCCACGAGGATGAACGGCAGCAAAAGGACTAAGGGGCAGGGATTTCAGAAGTCTCTTAAGAAGAGCCAAAGAGGCTCTGTGCACCCAGAAGGCCATTACGTAAGCCTTGGCATTGCTTCCTTTATCACCAGTCCAAATAGCAGAGAGGACAGAAGTTTCCAAAGTTGTCCATGTTGACAAAAGGGATTCCATTTCTCGCCAGCGAATAACCCCAAAGGAAAAGAGTTTAAGTTTGCAACTTAAACCTGCAGTTGGGACCAGAATTTTAGTTATAAGTTGGGAGGCATTCATGTGACTGGACTTGATTTTACAACTTGAGGTCGTGTAATATTTTCCTGGGCTTGTTTTGAAACCTGAGAGTATATCTTCTAGTAGGCAAATTTGTGCCTCAGACACAAATCTTGGTTCATAAAGACTTCAGAGATACTCCAACCCTAGGCTCAATCTTCCTTTGCTCTTGGTTTCCAGGTTTTAACTGAAGACACAGATCAGTTGTGGCACAATCATTGCCAGCGTGACTTCAAGAAGGAGAAGCCAGATGAGTTTGAGAGCTGGAGGGAAATGTACCTACGGCTGCATGATGCTCGAGAACAGCGACTTCTTATGCTAACGCAAAACATCCGTTCAGCTCATGCCAATAAACCCAAAGGTAGAAGGCTGGGTTAAGCGATTGAGCAGGCATGGAGATAAGAAGGGGCAAAAAGGGAAAAAGGCTAGCAAATCATTTTTTTATCTGAAAACATTGTGGGTGGTTTTTTTTTTTTCTTTTGTAAGTCCTTGCAATTATTTGGCCAGTGGGAAGCTAGTGACATACATGAAAAAAGGGAAGAGAACAGTTTTCCCTTTGAAATTTGGCTGAACTGGCACAAGGGCAAGATAAATAATGCAAAATTGCTACTTCTGCATGCTATTACAGGTAGCCTTCAACTTGCAACCATTCATTTAATGACCATTTGTGACCTTTCCAGCCATCTTCCAACAAACAAATTGAATGGGGGAAGCCAGATTCACTTAACAATTATTCACTTTACAACCAAAATAAACCAACCCAGTTTTGGTCGTAAGTTGAGGGCTGTATGTACATAAGTCTTAAAAAGCCTGGCTCTAGAAAGCATCTAGAAAATAATGTGTGGGAAATTCAAATTGTCTTAAATTTTGGTTTTGCTCTCCTCTTTTAGCCAGAGTAGCTAAGATGGCATTTGTCAACTCAACCGTCAAGCCACCCCGGGAAGTGAGGAGAAGACAAGAAAAATTTGGGACTGGAGGAGCGGCTGCTCCAGAAAAGATCAAGTATGTTTTCTATGAAGGCTTTGACTTTATTTTCTTCTTGGGGGAACAGGGACAAGCTGCGGAGGGAAAGAAATATGGGAGGCTGTGTCTATCCTGCCTATCAGCATCCATTTTGGGAGGAGACGCAACATCGTGTGTGGTGATGCTATGGCTAGTCTTAAGATACCTGTGTACCTAGCTTAGGGATCACCTGTGCTTCCAGCAGTCTTTTAATACAGCAGTTGTCATCCCTCTTATATTGCAATTAAATGACTCACTCTCTGAGAGAAGGAATTATTAACCTTTTTAAAAAAAGGTAATGAACTGGCCACTAAGAAAGTGTAACCTGGCCCTAAAAAATGGGGATAAAAGTAAACTTTATTTTTCCAGATCAAGATTCCTGATGCTTGAATGAAGAGGGATTAATTGATTTCCAACAACTCCTGTTGTTCCTGAATGACACATTTTCTGTGTCTATTGCAGTCCAGGCTCTGCTGCAGAAATTACCTCGGCAAGGAGGTTTTTTTTGACTCTGCAGTGGCCAATTCTTTACCGCTCACTATCTTCTCTTTCCTCAGGATCAAACCTGTATTCTTCACGGCAACTAAAAGTAGCAGCGTTCACGCAGAGGAGGAACAGGATTACGACAGGCCCAGTACTAGTAGTGGCCCCTCATGTTCATCCATGGCCAGCACTTCATCAGTGTCCTATGACCCAAGGAAGCCTCAGGTGAAAAGTAAGTGAGCTTCATCCTGCAAAAAAAAATATGAGGATTTTCATGAGAAATGCTTTATATTAATCTCAAATGGGATTAAATTATTTTTACATGGTGCCATGCATAAATGTTTTTGAATGTGTCCATTTTATCAGTCTTTAATAGTAAAGACTGATAAATACAACAAAATAGCCAACTAAAAGTTTTTTCCAGGGAGCAGGGGCTTCTCCATAATTTTTAAAATGGGAAGCATTCCTGAAGGCAAAAAGCTGAAGAAATGCTGTTTTTGATCGTGTAGAATCCTATCAGACAGTCTATAAAAGGCATATTCAGAGGCATGGTTTGGTGGGCAAAATGTCTGGTTCCGCACAATTGCAACACTATTGAGAATGATGTGTAAATTAATGTGATATGTAAATATATATGTCCTTAGTTCCACAGAGAAAGAAATCACTAGCCACTTAAATATGTGCCTTGCAAATATTTTTTTCTACCTGTAAAATAGAATTGGCTTCTTTTCCTTCAAATGCAAATCCAGATTTGTATTCTGCATATATCTGTGTGTCTTAATGCAACCACTTACATGCAATAACCTCTCTCTTTCTCTCTTTTCTCCTCTTGTTTTGCAGAAATTGCACCCATGATGGCAAAGACTATCAAAGCTTTCAAAAACAGGTTTTCTCGACGATAAAGAAACTGTCAGGCTCCAGTGAAGGAAAAAAAAACTTATGGAAGCAGTGCTTATGGGAAATTGGGGAGTTTTGGGGGAGCTCTCCAAAGTCCTGTTTAAGACCAACTGCACAGTATTGTTCAAAACCACCTTCCAGTTTCCTCTCTTTGTCCCCGTAATTTTTGTTTGATCTGCCAAGCGTTTTGCAAATGTGAAGTCTTGGCACCTGGCTGAGACATGAAGGTCCATAAACTATAGCGCTTTCTTCAGTCTCTTTTTCTGGATTCCAGAATGGAACGAGAACTGCCTTCCACCATCTGCAGTGTTTGGTTTTTTTTTGTCTCCCCTCGGCCAGTTGTAAGACTTCAAATCTGCTCTTCTCTTCTCCACTGTGAAAGACCATCTATTTTGCAGATACTGTTCATGATTAGCAACCGGTACTAAAGGACCACTTGGAACTTTTATGATCTTGGTCAACCTTCCGGCAAGTGATTTCCCCCAAACATCATTTTCTCCTCCTTTCTGTTTTTCAGTCACAGCTTTTAAGTGTTCATCTCATGCCTAAAAACCCTTTGTGCCAGATACAAGCTGATTGGCCTTTCTATACAGGGACATCTGGAGGGGCCACTGTCGTTCTGTTCACTTGGCAAAGGAAAAAAAAATAAAGTAAGAAATGGGTACACGTTATTTTAAACTCGTAGGAAGAACAAAAGCAGCACAACTCAGGAAGCGAAGAATAAGTCACTTTGCACAAATTGGGATTTAAAGCATTCATCTGAGGTTTCTTATTTTAAAAATGTATACTGTTCTCCCCTCCCCATTTTAAATTGAAAACAAGGATTTTCCTCTTCGATCCCTCTGGTTTTAACAATGGAGCAGGCACTTTAATTCACTGTTACCCCTTAAAGAGCTCCACTGACAGCTTCACTCATCTAGGTGCTCTCTACAGGGGATTTTGGGAATTGAAGTGCAACACCTCAACTTGGGTTAGAAATCATTTCCATGGAAAGGATTGTAGAAACCTCCAGTTTATTTATCCCTCTGTAGTGTGGAGGGTGTTTTTCTTTTGTTTAATGTTGTTTTAAACGTAGGGAAATGTTACATGAATTGGCTTTTAACTTATGTTTTTATCTTGTTTAATGTAGTTTTAAACTTAAGCAAACATTACATGAATTAGCTTTTAACTTCCTTAACCCGATCCCTCTGGTTTTAACAACAGAGCTGGCACTGTAATTCAGTTAGTTACCCCTTAAAGAGCTCCATTGACAAAGCTTCACTCATCTAGGTGCTCTTTACAGGGGATTCTGGGAATTGAAGTGACAACACCAAATGATTAGAAATCATTTCCATAGAAAGGATTATAGAACCCTCCAGTTTATTTGTCCTCTCTAATGTGGAGGTTGTTTTTATTTTATTTAATGTTGTTTTAAACTTAGGGAAATGTTACATGAATTGGCTTGTAACTTATGTTTTTATCTTATTTAATGTAGTTTTAAATTTAAGCAAATCGTACATGAATTGGCTTTTAACTTCATTAACCAGATCCCTCTGGTTTTAAAAAGAGAGCTGGCACTGTAATTCACCATTACCCTTAAAGAACTCCATTGACAAAGCTTCACTCATCTAGGTCCTCTTTACAGGGGATTCTGGGAATTGAAGTGACAACACCTCAGGTCTGGTTATAAATCATTTCCATGGAAAGGATTGCAGGAACCTCCAGTTCATTTGTCCCTCTCTAAAGTGGAAGGTGTTTTTATTTTATTTAATGTTTTAAATTTAGGCAAATATCACCTGAATTGGCTTTGAACTTCCTTAACCCGATCCCTCTGGTTTTAACAACAGAGCAGGCACTGTAATTCACTGCTACCCCTTAAAGAGCTCCATTGACAAAACGTTACTCAACTAGGAGTTTTGTTATGTCCCAGAACACAAACGATAGGCCAAGCCAAGGGGCAAGCTTTGGTCTTTAGTAACCGCATCCCTTATGGAATAATCTACAAGAACATTTCATGCACAGAACCAGCCAGGGACAAAATAGTTTTGAGAGTGGTCCATCTCTCTCGCTGCTTATTGGCTGCTGCTGTTTTAGTCCTGGAGGAGATGGTGAGCTCATGATCTTATCTATGCTGATGTTGACAGGTGTGTGTTGTGCAGGGAAAAGACAGAGCTAGTTTTGGAAGGCTTGATGGTGTGTTTCCTTAGTGCCACGGTTGAATGAATGTTGATGTCCCAGATGTGTTTTGAAGGAACCAGGCCTTTTCCTGATGAAACGGATGGAGGAAACAGAGGTTCTCCCAATGACCTCCTAGTGCCACCATTCTGTACTCTGGCCTTTGGGTTTTCTGCTGATACCCAGGTCCTCATGAGAGTAGCAGTCACAAGAGCCCTGTTACCTTTAACAACCAGTAATTCCTCCATAAATGAAAATCTGGAGTGGATATGTAGTGTGTGCCATGTGGGATAAGAAAACCCTCTTGATGTTCTATCTCCAGCCTAACAACGAACATCCTCTCCAACGCATAAGAAAGAGACAGCGCCTTTTAAAAAACCATCATAGAATTAAATTTTTATATGCCTTTATATGCATTTTGTGTATTTATGTATATATATACATATATACGCAATATGTGTGCATTTACACCAACACCAAATGCATATAAAATTGTAATTTAGGGTATATGCATTTTGTCTATGTATGTATGTGTATATGTATGTACGCATACATATTTATGTATGCGTATATATATGTATGTTTGTGTATATACATAGATAGGTATAGGTAAGTATAGATAGGTATAGGTAGGTATAGGTAGGTATAGGTAGGTATAGGTAGGTATAGGTAGATATAGATAGTTATAGATAGGTATAGATAGGTATATACACACATGCACATATATATACACATTCATAAATACGTATGTGTACATTCATATACACATACATACATACACGAAATGTGTATATGTGTGTCCATGTATACACACACAAATGTATATAAAACATATAATTCCAACTATATGATATGTGCATTTTGTGTGTGTATGTATACACATTGATGTATGTATCTACACTCGCACATACACACTACGTACATATAAAAATTTAAAGATGTGATGGTTTTTTAAAAAGGCGCTGTCTCCCTCATGCAGGGTTGGAGATGATTTTAAATCCCCAACAATTTTGTGTAGCATTTTAACTTTAAGGCGGATTGGATTTTATGATGTTGGATTCTAAGAAATGCTCCTTTTGCTCTGCTGTACCTAATTTTGTGGTATTTGACTTACTGATACAATCTTCTGCTGGTTGTTGCACGTGGTGTATTTTCTCCTTTTCGTTGTTGGATTTGGTGGTAAGAGGAGAGCCCAGGAAACATCTCAACCCCAGAAGGCAAAAGGACATTTCCAAGAGTCTTGTTGGTCCAACCGTTAGCTATCAAAATTGATGGATGGTTTTCCCCAACCACTTTCTCCCCATTCAAGGAAATATCTGGAGAACTTGCAATAATCAACTGGTTGGCAGGAGCCCCTTTCTTGGCACTATCACGTTTTGTTTTGCAATGGGCTTATTGTGGGACACCATTCCCACCTGAGACGGTACCAGTTGTGCAGGAGTTCAATCCCCATTAACCCCTGCTGACTACAAGAATCCTATCCAATCTATCTACAGGAGGCGGATGGCAGGGAAGGTTGGCTAATGCCATCTTGGCACCTTTTCATAGCACAAAACTGTCACCAGACGGACTGATAGCAGTAGTCAAAATCTTGTGGCAACTACAGGAATTATGGGCTCATCATTGATGTGCAATCCCCTTTGAATGCACTTTTGGGGCCTTAATGACCTAAAAGAACAATTGTAGATTAACCACTGTACAGTTGGTACTTTTAACGGGTGAAACCATTCGCTAAATTCCACTATAATGCTGTGGACTAATTGAATACCGTATCTGATTAACATCAGAGTTCAAATTGTGTACTGCAAGCCTTCCCAAACAGGTCTATTCCAGATGTTTTAATGAATTTTACATTCTTTGCCAATGCTCCCTATGCGGGGGGGGTGGGAGTAATTGAAGTGACAACACCTCACGTGCGGTTAGAAATCATTTCCATGGAAAGGATTGCAGGAGCCTCCAGTTCATTTCTCCCTCTCTAATGTGGAAGGTGTTTTTATTTTATTTATTATTGTTTTATGTTTAGGTAAACATCATCTGAATTGGCTTTGAACTTCCTTAACCCGATCCCTCTGGTTTTAACAACAGAGCAGGCACTGTAATTCACTGCTACCCCTTAAAGAGCTCCATTGACAAAACGTTACTCAACTAGGAGTTTTGTTATGTCCCAGAACACAAACGATAGGCCAAGCCAAGGGGCAAGCTTTGGTCTTTAGTAACCGCATCCCTTATGGAATAATCTACAAGAACATTTCATGCACAGAACCAGCCAGGGACAAAATAGTTTTGAGAGTGGTCCATCTCTCTCGCTGCTTATTGGCTGCTGCTGTTTTAGTCCTGGAGGAGATGGTGAGCTCATGATCTTATCTATGCTGATGTTGACAGGTGTGTGTTGTGCAGGGGAAAGACAGAGCTAGTTTTGGAAGGCTTGATGGTGTGTTTCCTTAGTGCCACGGTTGAATGAATGTTGATGTCCCAGATGTGTTTTGAAGGAACCAGGCCTTTTCCTGATGAAACGGATGGAGGAAACAGAGGTTCTCCCAATGGCCTCCTTGTGCCACCATTCTGAACTCTGGCCTTTGGGTTTTCTGCTGATACCCAGGTCCTCATGAGAGTAGCAGTCACAAGAGCCCTGTTACCTTTAACAACCAGTAATTCCTCCATAAATGAAAATCTGGAGTGGATATGTAGTGTGTGCCATGTGGGATAAGAAAACCCTCTTGATGTTCTATCTCCAGCCTAACAATGAACATCCTCTCCAACGCATAAGAAAGAGACAGCGCCTTTTAAAAAACCATCATAGAATTAAATTTTTATATGCCTTTATATGCATTTTGTGTATTTATGTATATATATATACATATATACGCAATATGTGTGCATTTACACCAACACCAAATGCATATAAAATTAATTTAGGGTATATGCATTTTGTCTATGTATGTATGTGTATATGTATGTACGCATACATATTTATGTATGCGTATATATATGTGTGTTTGTGTATATACATAGATAGGTATAGGTAAGTATAGATAGGTATAGGTAGGTATAGGTAGGTATAGGTAGGTATAGGTAGATATAGATAGGTATAGATAGGTATAGATAGGTATAGATAGGTATATACACACATGCACATATATATACACATTCATAAATACGTATGTGTACATTCATATACACATACATACATACACGAAATGTGTATATGTGTGTCCATGTATACACACACAAATGTATATAAAACATATAATTCCAACTATATGATATGTGCATTTTGTGTGTGTATGTATACACATTGATGTATGTATCTACACTCGCACATACACACTACGTACATATAAAAATTTAAAGATGTGATGGTTTTTTAAAAAGGCGCTGTCTCCCTCATGCAGGGTTGGAGATGATTTTAAATCCCCAACAATTTTGTGTAGCATTTTAACTTTAAGGCGGATTGGATTTTATGATGTTGGATTCTAAGAAATGCTCCTTTTGCTCTGCTGTACCTAATTTTGTGGTATTTGACTTACTGATACAATCTTCTGCTGGTTGTTGCACGTGGTGTATTTTCTCCTTTTCGTTGTTGGATTTGGTGGTAAGAGGAGAGCCCAGGAAACATCTCAACCCCAGAAGGCAAAAGGACATTTCCAAGAGTCTTGTTGGTCCAACCGTTAGCTATCAAAATTGATGGATGGTTTTCCCCAACCACTTTCTCCCCATTCAAGGAAATATCTGGAGAACTTGCAATGATCAACTGGTTGGCAGGAGCCCCTTTCTTGGCACTATCACGTTTTGTTTTGCAATGGGCTTATTGTGGGACACCATTCCCACCTGAGACGGTACCAGTTGTGCAGGAGTTCAGTCCCTATTAACTGACTACAAGAATCCTATCCAATCTATCTACAGGAGGCGGATGGCAGGGAAGGTTGGCTAATGCCATCTTGGCACCTTTTCATAGCACAAAACTGTCACCAGACGGACTGATAGCAGTAGTCAAAATCTTGTGGCAACTACAGGAATTATGGGCTCATCATTGATGTGCAATCCCCTTTGAATGCACTTTTGGGGCCTTAATGACCTAAAAGAACAATTGTAGATTAACCACTGTATAGTTGGTACTTTTAACGGGTGAAACCATTCGCTAAATTCCACTATAATGCTGTGGACTAATTGAATACCTTATCTGATTAACATCAGAGTTCAAATTGTGTACTGCAAGCCTTCCCAAACAGGTCTATTCCAGATGTTTTAATCAATTTTACATTCTTTGCCAATGCTCTCTACGGGGGATTGTAAGAATTTAAGTGATAACACGAAATGTGTATATGTGTGCATTTATACACACACGAAATGTATATAAAACATAATTCTAATTATATGATATATGCATTTTCTGTGTGTATGTATACACATTGATGTATGTATCTACACTCGCACATACACACTACGTACATATTGTTTTGAAACAGACTTACTGTGGGACACCATTCCCAACCTGAGACGGTCGTTGCCATTGTGCAGGAGTTGAATCCCCATTAACCCCTGCTGTCTACAAATAACAGGGTTTCCTATCCAATCAACTGGAGGAGGTGGATGATAGGGAAAGTTGGCTAATGCCATCGAGCCACCTTTTCATAGCCCAAACCTGTCACCTGACAGACTGATAGCAATAGTAAAGAGCTTGTGTCAACCAGAGGAATTATTGGCTCATCAATAATGGGCAATCTCCTTACATGCATTTTTGGGGGCTTTAACGGCCTTATAAGAACACTTGTAGATTAACCACTGCAGAGTAGGTACTTTTAACAGTTGAAACCATTGGCTAAATTCCTCTATAATACTTTGGACTAATTGAAAACCTTATCTAATTATCGCCAGAGTTCAAATTGTGTACTTCAAGCCTACCCAAGCAGGCCTATTCCAGATGTATTAATGAATTCCCACTTTCTTTGCCAGTGCTCTCTTCCGGGGGATTGAAGTGATAACACCTTAAATCGGGTTAGAAATCATTGAAGTGATAACACCTTAAGTCGGGTTAGAAATCATTTCCATGGAAAGGATTCTAGGAACCTCAAGTTCATCTGTCCTTTTCTAATGTGGAAGGTGCTTTTATTTTATTTAATGTTTGTTTTAATTTAGGCAGATATTACAACAATTGGCTTTTATCTTTATTTTGGAACCTTTTTAATGGGTGGGAATACACAAAAGACTCAGTTGCTGGATTATGACAACTTGGCCTCTGATTCTCGTTGGGGATCCCACATATTTTAAAGTAGGTGCGATTTTCCGATTGCACACTACACACAAAAGAGCCATAGGAAAATGTGGCCCCCTGTTGCTGCTCCCCCCTCCCTGTGTATACTACAAAGAAAAGGTAATACATTTGTCTGTTGATTCCCCTCTTGTAAATAATTTTCTATTTTACTTTTTTGGTGGTAACTATCGAGATAAATATTTTAATTAGATAACTTATAAGAAATGAATTGTGTATCAATAAAAGCCAAACACTGGAATTTGCCTCAGTTAATTTTTTTAATCCTCTCCTCTCTTACTCCTTGGATCCCAAAAATAAAAGTAGCAATTCCTATGCTGTCCCCCAGGTTGTGCCGCTATGCCAAGAAAATGAGGAATGGAGTAATTGGGAGTTTTAGCTTAAAACAGAGGTCTGTGAGAACTTAAGGGGCTTCCCTGAGAAGACTTAAGAGCAACAAAGAGAAAATTTCACTTGGACCCAGGCCAGAGACCTTCGTGGCCATTTTTGGAAAGGCTGGGCATGCAATATAGATGCAATTATGAAGCATAGAATTGGGGAGGCAAACACTTCGGTTTTGAAGTACTGTATTATAGAAATCTCTTTTAAATAGTCAAGTTCATTCAATACTTCATAATGAGAGTTAGTTCTGGGTCTTTCAGCTGAAAAATTGGGATGGCTAAAACTTAATGGGAAAGCCAGAATTAACTTCATACAATGCCCTTTCCTGTGTATTTTGGTTCCTATTCATATGAGCACCTTGTTTTTTGTTCTTTGTCTTGTATCCAGAAAAAGTACTGGAGGTGATTTTATTGTTCTGGATATTGTGTTAGGTTTTAGATTGGGTATTTGTTCAAAGAAGATTATACAATTCTCCCTTCCAGCAACTTATTTGTAGGAGGTGGTTTTTAAAAAAAAAAAATCTTGCATTAATTGTACAAAAATCTGTCTTATTTATCTTGAAGGAGACAGTGTTTCAGTCATGGCAATACATATGTGGAAAATCTAGCCTTCTCTAACTGGTTCTCCCTCAGTGTGTGAAAGTTCTGAGTTTTATAATCCTAATATATCTGGAAGGCACTGTGCTGAGGGACCATAGTAAAATCTAACATTTGGGGGGAGTTCACTTTAAATTTAAAATTTTGGGATGGCTAGGACAAATATTAATATTTATTTCCTTTAAAAGTACATTAATTGTATTTCATACCTGTAACTCCAAAATCATCATGTTCCATCTATATCTATGTACTAAAAAGGTAAAGGTGCCCCTCACACATATGTGCTATGTATATACAGAGAAGATTCCCTAGAGTCGGGAACCACTAGCACATATGTGTGAGGGGCACCTTTACTGTTTCCTTTCCTGCCTTTCGGCTCATCACCAGAGACCATCTAGACAGCAAGCCAAGAATTATGTTGTATAATTTTGTTAGTTTTTATGAGCTGATCAATAAATTAAATTAAATAGGCTCCTTGCCTTGCATGCAACATAGGCCGGGGTTCGAATCCCAGCAAGGGGTATGGCCAGCTGATGAGAGCTAATAAGCTCGAAATAGATCTATCCTGGTCTCTCTCTAATTTAATTTATTGATCGGCTCATAAAAACTAACACACACACACACACACACACACACACACATTTATGCTGGCACATACACACAGCCACACAACTATGTGTGTGTACGTGCCAGCATAAATGTGGGAGTTGAAGTCCACAAGTCTTAAAAGTGGCCAAGCATCCGAGGACCACAGTGAAAAAAACAACAACCAGGTCTAGTGCGCTGTGCGACGGCAAAAAAAAAAGGCCAGCTGCTCAGTTGCCGGAGCAACGAGAAGGCGCCGCCCCTCACCACGTGACGGGGATGGTCCGGAAGAACGCTACTTGCGCCTGCGCGCACCTTTGTTGACGTCCGCGCGCGTGTTGCCGGCGGGTCCAGGTTGTTGGTGGGGGGGGGGTTCCTCTCACGCTCGGCCATGTCTCACGGGCACAGCCACGGCGGGGGCAGCTGTTGCCATGACGACGACCACGAGGAGCCTCCTGAGCGGCGAGGCCAGGCCTGGGGCCTCTACCTGCGCATCGACCGCGACCGCCTGGAGTGCCTCAACGAGCGGGTGGAAGGCAGCGGGGCGCTCGTCTTCCGCGCTTGGGAAGACCGCGGTGATAAGCAGAAGGTCGGTGGCTCCCCCGGGAGCGGGCAGGGCAGGGCAGGCGGGCCGTGGCTATTCCCGGTCCAGGGGTTCCAAGGAGAGGGGCTTTTCACGCACAGCCCGTAACCCTGGCTGGAGTCGCGTAATGCAGGGGTCTTCAACCTTTGCAACTTTAAGTCTGAAGGACTTCAGCTCCCAGAATTCTCCAGCCAGCAAAACTGGAGAATTCTGGGAGCTGAAGTCTGGCTGGAGAATTCTGGGAGATTAAGTCCTTCAGACTTAAAGTTGCAAAGGTTGGAGACCCCTGGCGTAATGTAAGTTTGTTGCTTATATCCTTAGGATTTGTGTTGATTGTTTCGTAGTATGATTTGATTGCTTATTTGTAACCTACGACTGTCAATAAGTGGTTGTATCTTTTTATTCTCGATGAGTGTATTTTATTCTCCTTATTTACACTGAGAGCATATGCACCAAAGGCATAGAATAGAACAGAACAGAATAGAATAGAATTCTTGATTGCCCAAGTGTGATTGTGTGTCCAATCACATTTGGGCAATCAAGAATTCTATTCTATTCTATTCTATTCTATTCCATTCTTCATTCCATATTCTATTCTATTCTATTTTCTATTCCAGAATAGAATAGAACAGAATAGAATTCTTTATTGGCCAAGTGTGATTGGACACGCAAGGAATTTGTCTTTGGTGCAGATGCTCTCCGTGTTCATAAAAAGACAAGATACATTCATCAAGAATCATAAGGTACAACACTTAATGATAGTCATAGGGTACAATAAGCAGGAAACACTATCAGTATAAATTGTAAGGATACAAACAAGTTTACAGTCCTGCAGTCATAATTGGGAGGAGATGGGTGAAAGGAATGATGAGAAGACTAATAGTCATGCAGCCTTAATGAATAGTTTGACCGTGGTGAGGGAATTATTTGTTTAGCTGAGTGATGGCTTTCAAGAAAAAACTGTTCTAGTTGTCTTGGTGTGCAGTGTCATTTTGAGGGTAGGAGTTGAAAAAATTCTATTCAATTCCATTCTATCCCTATCCAAATAGGGTTTTCTCAACCTTGGCCACTATTTAGATGGGTGGAATTCTGGAAGTTGAAGCCCACCAATTTTGACTAGGGAATTCTGGGAGTTGAAGTCCACCCATCTGAAGTGGTCAAGTTTGGGAAACTTCGATTTATACACATGAAATATGTCAATTAAAATTAACTTCAAATCCTAAGTACAATCAAGGAAACTGCAGTTCTGGAGAGGATTTGGACTCGCTGCTCAAGAGATCAAGGATCTCTGTGTGCCAAAGACCTGTGAAGCTTGATTGGGAAACTATGGTTAAATCAAACCATGGCTAAGTGCTGTATGTCTTTTGAAATACCCTTTTGCCCAGGACAAGTGTATGTTGTGCAGCTCAGGTCAATAAGGAAAACTAAGTGTATTAGAAAATTTCCTGCCATCCCCCCAGATCTTCTGAAATATGGATAATAGAGCAGAAGGACAGAGAAGAGGTGTATAGAAATACAGAGTATAGTTAGCTTGATGCAAATCCTATAAAGCACAAATGACATGGTTTTGATAATCATGTTTGGATATTGACACTTGCCATTTTGGAGGTGGAGAGTCATTTGCTAAGGGCCATTGATGTTTTTAATGACAGGATTCATAAATAAAATAAAGCATTAGGATATGTTAGAATGTGAATACCACTATTGCAGTTTGTAGTATAATGCATGCATTTGAAAAGCATGAGCACATATTATGGATACATGTAGCGTATTCAACAAACCACGTTCAAAGAAAGCAGTGCTGAATACTGTCTGATTTAATGGTTTTTTGATTGTACAAAAAAAAAAAGGCTCCCAACTTTCATGCACCTTCTGCTTGGAATAAATATTCTATTTTGAAACTATTTTGCATAGCTCCAATCTTCTCCGTGTATTATTGGGGTTCAAACACCTTTTCTAAAAACGTAAGTTGAAAGTCCCCTGTGAGGTCCTCAAGCAATCATTTTAAACACACTGGTTTTTGTGGAACAATTGTCCTTTGCAATATATATTTCAGATTGAATGTAAAATTTTACATTAAATCCTATTCATTTTTTTCTTAGTTTGTAGAAAGTGATGCTGATGAAGAGCTCTTATTTAATATTCCGTAAGTAGTCTTGCTGTCTTTTGATTTCCTTTTGGAGATTTTATAACACGGTTTTCAGAGGTGAGCTGATAGCAATAAAATATATATAGAGAGACTGTTGTCCTAGAAGCCAGAAGACTGTGAGTTCTAGGTCTTCCTTAGGCATAAAAACCAGCTGAATGACTTTGTAAGGTTCTGTGTCAGCCCAATCTATCTCACACAGTTGTTGTGGGGAAAAGAATATTGGGTATATTTGCTAACTTGAGCTATATATTTTTAAAAGGTAGGATAAAAATCTAATAATAATAATAATAATAATAATAATAGACTATTTTTAAAATAATTATGTGGTCTTATTTTAACTAGATCATCCAAGATTGGTTAGTAAGACAATTTAAGGTGAAAACCTCACAGTGTCCGTAGGGTTGTGTTAAGGATGTGTGGTTATTTTATTTCAGTCTTCACTGATGATGATGTAGTTTATTTCAGAACCTCATGTTAAGTTAATGGGACTCCAGTGGCAGAAAGTGAAAACAATAATATTCCTTTCAGGCTGAACTGAATATGAAGGATCAATGGCATTTGTCTTTTTGCAGATTTACAGGCAATGTGAAATTAAAAGGAATAATTGTGATGGGAGAGGATGACAATACGCACCCCTCAGAAATGAGACTGTAAGTTGAAACAGTGGACAGATCATTCATGTTGCAAAAGCCGCTAATTAAGATATTTTTTACTGCAATGAATACATGAATGGTTTTAGCTTTCATTTTTGCTTTAATAGTCTGAATTAGTAATAACTACTGGGTTGGCTTGCTGTAAAATAATGAAGTGTCTTGTTGTTGATTTTGATCCACATTGAAATTCTGCAAGAAAAAAATTGGCTGCCTTAGTGAAATGCAGGATCCAACATGCACAAATATAGGTGATGCTTTCTGGTTTCTTTGAAGCTTTCAGATCTTCTGCCTATATTAACACAGTTGCCAGAACATGTTTATTCGGGATTCGGTTTTCCTACATCCTTTCAGTCACCTACAAATTGTATTCTCTTCAGCAAGATTCTCTGGGATCTATTTATTGAATTCCAACTTTTCTTTAGCTGTTTTTGTAGTAGTAGTGATTTCCTCAACTTGCTATTTATTTCAGTCCAAGAATAAATAAAAGACCGGGAAAATAATTTCTGGAATTATAATAAAGATTCTTTCTTGTTCTCAAGGAATTCTTTATAGATCTGTTTACCAGCCTTTGCTTCAAAGTGTAGATGTATTTAAATGGCTATAATTTTAAAGTCCTGAGAGGCAAACAGCTACTAAAAAAATCTGTTTGGAGTGTCCTTGTATTATCACTGCTTTTTAAAGCTTTAATTTCTTTCCAACATTGTAAGTTTTAATACACGTGCTGAAATAATTGCACTTTTAGAACCGCAGTGTGATATTGTTGATGGCCTTGCCTGACAACCAAATTTCCATTTGTCATTTGCTATTCTTAGTGGCTGGTTTATTTATACATTTATTATGAAACTTTATATGCCTCACTACCTCCAAGGACTCAGAGTGATTTACAACAACAGTAAAAGGAGAGGCAATTTGGTCTAGTGGTTAATCACCAGGCTAGAAATGAAGAAGCTGTGATTTTAGGCATGAAAGCCAGCCGGATGAGTTTTGGCTGGTTACACACACTCAGCACATCCTACCTCAGAGGGTTGTTGTTGTTGTGGCCCGCTAGCGGCCAGCAGAGTTGACCACAGATTCGGACAGTGAGGAGGTTGGGGAGGAACAGGGACCAGTCCTGGAGTCTGGAGAAGGCTCTGATGAGGGCTCTGTGTCAGAGGCAGAGATGGGGCCAGAGCCGTATGCCAGTTATCAGCTGCCTTCAGAGTCAGACATCAGTGAGCCAGACGAACAACACTCTTCTCAGTGTGTGCATGTGCAGAGTTGCCAGATGAAGGGACGTCATGGGTGATGAATGGGCCCTCCCAGAGGAAATAAAAGAGGAGCAAAAGGGGAGTGGAGTTTGCAGGAGACAATTAGTTCGCTTAATTGGTTCATGAGTCTCTGAGACTCCTTGCCAAATTTTGCAGATATCAGCCTGGCCACTCTCCAAGCCAGATAAGGTCTGTGACTGTAAATCCTCCCTTGAAAGACTTTGCTGAATGTGAATGAGCAGAATTCACAGTAAATTAATAAAAGGGGTTTGTTGGGACAAAGAGTTTGCTTCATGCTCTTGGGAAGCCTAGGTCAGAACAGTTGTGGGTAAAATAGGAAGAGGAAGGAGTATAGTAGTACAGTGTGTATTTGCCACCTTGAGTTATCTATAAAAACAATAAAGACAACATAAAAACCTTCAATAAAAAGTTTCAATTAAAATAGCTCTAAAATGGAAGAGTTACAGTAGAATTCCAGTTCTACCTTGTGCGCAAAGGAATCCTTGGGAACATCTTTTGTACTTGCCCTATAAAAAGTAAGATAGTGCGGTTTTCACTGTATCTCAAGGAATATTGGTGCTGCTGCTAGAAGGTGTTTAACTGGGACCTTGAGCTGAGAGTGCACAAATGGACTAAATCTGTCAGGAGAAATTATCCTATATGTTTACTCGTGTTGAGCCTTATAGGACTTCCTAGGTAAAAACAGTATCTTCAACTGGACTAAATCTGTCAGGAGAAATTGTCCTATATGTTCACTCGTGTTGAGCCTTATAGGACTTCCTAGGTTAAAAACAGTATCTTCAACTGAACCTAGAAGCTCAATGACAACCAATACAGAGCCTCGCTCTTGGTTATTAATTTCGGGTGCTATACTATTCTGATATTTGAAGATGCAGATTTTTTTTCAGAAAAAGGGAAATTTGTAGAGTAGGTGTAGACTGAAGTCTTCAAGTATAAAATTAATAATTTAATATATCATTGTGTTGAGTTATATTCTTACTTATAGGCCTATAAATTATAATTTCATTATTATTTGGGGGGAATAGTCTTTTTAGACAGTGTTCTAAACCACTGAAACTGAGCTTTTTCAATATTGCTGCTTTGATCATCACTTTTGCATTGTCTTAAGAACCAGTTTGAGTATGTCTCCATTTTCCAGTCCAGATGACTACAGTGGCCAGCTGTTGAAAACATTGGGTAACATTTGTACGAGCTGACCTTTGCCTTTCTCTAGGTTTAAGAATATTCCACATATGTCCTTCGATGATACTGCCCGAGAACCAGATCAGATCTTCAGCCTGAATCGTGACGTTTTAGGAGAACTGGAATATCCTACAAAGTATGTCCTGACTTATTCAGTCTTTATTCAAGGTGTCCGGTATTTGATCCCCGAGTTCAAGCAACATGAGCCTTGGGCTCTAATAATTGAGGGTACCAAGATGGAGAAGTTTTTCTCCCCCAGTTCTTTTTTGTGGACGATGTAACAGACTGTAGAGGAAACCATAGCAGTAAACACTGCGGCTCTGCTTCCATTTCATAATCGGTGTATTTTAAAAGGTTAACTTCTTTCTAAAATTAGTTAGCTGCCTTATGACAGCCTTTCTGCAACCTCCCTCCCTCCCTCCAGTAGTGTTGGAACTGAAATTCCAATCCCAGCATGTTTGCCTAGAGTAATTGGCTGCCCTCTAGCAACAGCTCTCAGGGACAATAAACAAGAATGGCACAGTTAAAAATTAAAAAAAAAGACTATTTCTTAGTGAATAAATTATATGGTGAAACGCTGCCATTATATTGGGGGAGGGGGAGAGGTAGTCAGGTCCTCATGGAATGGAAGATTGAGGAACTGTGTGTTGTTAGGGGAATTTAAAGTCTTAGACTTTAAATTCTGGGGAAAGTAAAGAATGTATTGTATTTTGTTGTCCAGATAGGATTTCAGAAAGGGCTATCAGAAATAAATAAAACGAAAGTTGCCATAAAGGGGACTGAAAATTTTTAGGGTAATAGTTCAGGTCACTAAAACTGGTTAGTGCTGCAGAAACTGCAAAACGGCAATAACAATAGCACTTAGACTTTATATTGAAAAAGTTTTATTGGTTTTACATTTTTTCTATAGGGTAGGGTAAGGGATACAAAGAAATTTTGAGAGCATTCACGTCAGAGTCGTCGGCCCTTCCGAGACCTCAAAATACACAATAAAAAAATAACCAAAAAAAAGCATTTTTCATAACACTACAAGGTAAAAGCAAGTACATATACCTAAATTCTCAATTCCATGCTGTCAGACATTTACAAAAAATCCAGATACAAATATTATGCAAAATTGTTCAGAAAAATCAAGGCAAAGTTATTTTTTCGATCTAAGTCTCTTGGCTATTGTATCTTCTTTTTCTCCTCCCTGGCCCCCAGCGGGCGGGGCCGTGGCCCCCTCCGTCCCCCCTGGATCTTCCCCCAGGGCAGAGGAATGTTTTTTAAGAAAGGCTTCCGCCTCAGCAACTGTTTTAATCCTCACTCTTCCTCCTTCCCAGAACACCAGCATCCCTTCGAGTGTCACCCACTTGAACCAAATCCCATGATCAAATAAAATTTTAGACAAGAAGGAAAATTTCCTCCTTGCTTCTCGAATCTTTCTAGGGATCTGCTTCAAGATAGCAACCTCTTTTTGTTGGTAGATTAATGGACTACCTCTCTGCACTTTCAGGATTTCCTCTCTGGTTGACCTTCTAACAAATTTCACATGTATCTCTCTAGGCACTTCAATAGCACTTAGACTTATATATCACTTTACAGTCCTCTCTAAGCAGTTTACAGAGCCTATTGCCTCCAATAAATTTGGGTCCTCGTTTTACCCACCTTGGAAGGATGGAAGGCTGAGTCAACATTGAGCCTGGTGAGATTTGAACTGCCAAATTGCAGGCAGCAGAAGTAGCCTGCAGTACTACACTCTTGACCACTACGTCACCGGGGCTCATATGGAGGGATCCTGGTGTGAATCACTCTTGAAGGAAAACATTAGAGAGAAGAATCCTTAGAAATGCATATTTAGATTGGTTTATCATGGGACTTTACCTACATTGGGAACAAGGACTTGTGTGTCCCATTCATTTTGCTGAGACAGCCCAAACTCTTCCAAAAGTTATTGCAATGAAGAGCCGAGGTTGCTTTTTCCCCCGGCCTTTCTTAGCTTCTGAGAATGTTTTTTGATTTTAGGCAGGTAGAAATTCTGGTCTTGCTGAGCTACAGTGAAAGGTTTTACCAGTATTGCGTACCCTGAAAGGGAACAGTATGATTGGGAAGGTGTGTGCATATAAATGTATGTTCTGGCAGAAAATGCCCCTGCTTGGTTCCTTTTGTTATTGGGAAGGACTAAATGATGATGGAAACCTCTATTTTTCTAGACAACCAACCTGTACTGTGTTGTACAGGTTGGTTAGCCTACTTGGCTTGTTCTTTGGCCAGGAACTTTTAACATTTTTAAAAGAATGCAGCAACCTAGGAATCTTGGTTTAGACATGAAATTGAACAGATACAGACAGGCTTTGTGGTTTGTTGAATTGATGTGGCTGGCTGGAAGATCTAAAAAGAGCAATCTAGGAAGACATATCAGTGTGCATACTTGCTCAAGCTGACTGCTACAGTATTTTTATTGCAGAGTTTTAATTTCTGTGGGGGGGGAAATCTGGCTTTCATGCAGTTTAATTTTAGAGGTCAAAACTTACAAAAGTGTCCCATATGTTACATTTCTAAATGCAGAATTTCTTTTCCCTTTTCCAGAATTGCTCGCTTCTCAAATGTTTATCATCTCTCCATCCACTTCTCCAAGAACTTTGGTGCCGAGGCAACAAAAATCTTTTACATAGGCCTAAGGGGAGAATGGACAGAAGTAAGTGTGGGGATGGAGATGACAGATGAAAACATTAAATAAATAGATGCAGTGTGCAGAAGATTTTGGGATTGAAGGTGCACCTCAAAATGTGCTTATTAACAGTTAAGATTCACGAACAGAAGTCTGTGAGATTCTGGCAAAATGCTCATACTTAAGAGGATGTAACTGTTGTTTTATAAGGTCTTCCCAAGCAGACCTTGCTCATAATGGCATCCTTCAATTTACCTTGGACTGCATGCCTTTAAAAATTGTGTTGGTTGGGAATTCTGGAAGAGGTTGTCTTAACAAATTCCAACCATGTCAGCTAACCCCATATTCCACCCTTAAATTTCCTGTTTCTGTTTGGGTTGGATGATGAGGAGTCTGAAGGAAACCTCTTTGAAAATTACTTAGTATCCCCCCCTCCCACGTTTTTGCCTGCCTGAATCACAATTAGTCAAATACAGCACATCATAAAAGACCTGTTTTCTTCATTAAATAAACTTTCCTGCCACCTCACTGGTTGGTTATTACTGTGCCTCAAGAGGCAACTGAATGAGTGTTATTTTAAGCCTGAATATCTCCTTCCAACTGCCACTTTCATGCTCTTACAAGTGGATTGGCATGAAGGTGCCCCAAGGTTTCCTGTTTTTAGATAAACCAGGATTTATTTTTCTATGTTGAGCCAGGAGCTAAAGCAAAGTGTTTGAAGTAATTGTTAGTGTCCAGCCTTGTCCCTTTTGCTGTTTTCTAGCCCAGTGCCTTTCAAGCTAAGCAGCCATTGGCAGGTGTTGACTCGAATTCTGCCATGTTGAGTAAATGTGTGAAAACATTTCAGTCAAAACATCTTCACTAAGGAAGGTCCCATTCTCTCCTTGAAACGGCTGTTCTGATTTCACTGGAAATGTTCCAAGGTCAGAATGATTTGTTCTGACTCATCAGAAGTGTTCTGTTCTTGAAAGGGATTTTTCTCCTGGGAAGACCAAGGTCACAATAGCTCATTTGGACCCAGAGTATGTTCAAAATGAGATTTGGGGGGATTGCACACCCCTGATGTTATACCTGTGCAGACAACGCAGTGTGAAGGAATGACGTGTTACGAATTTAGGTAGGAAGGTTAAAAAGTGACAAGTTGCAAATTCCTCCAAAGAAGTACAAGTTGTTCAGAATGAACTACATGTTCTGTAGTTTGTAAGAGTAGCTGTAATGGCGGCTGGTCTAAATGGAGAGGGAAAAATCAAATGATTGCTTTAGCTGTCCAAGATATACAAAGAGGCCTCTGAAGAAATGTTCACATTGTCTCTCTGCAGCCTCATCGACACGAAGTGACCATCTGCAACTACGAAGCAGCAGCAAACCCGGCCGATCACAAACTTGATCAGATCACACCACAAACACACTTCATTTCCTAACTGGGAAGGCGTGTGCAACGATAGAAGACTGGGTAGACTGTCGAAGATGTTGAACAGTTGAAGCTAAAAGGGATGGTGTAGCTGTTATCTTTTTGGGATATATGCATGTGGTTTTGGAAGCATTTGGTATCAAATGCTTGGCAGATAGGTACAAAATTACACTGTTGCTAAGATCAATTGTGAAAGTTGATCTTAAAATCATTAATTCTTCTTGGATGTCAACATGATTGTCTTGACAATATCTTTCTTCTTGGCCCAGAATGTTTCTAAGATGGTGATTTTTTTTGTTTAGTTGCTGCTATGTTTAGTTGCTGCTATGTTTCTTGCTGGCATATGTAATGGGTGTGAGTGGTGGCACAATCTCTAGGTCTTCCTTCTGGCTTTTGATTATAGCTATGATATACGAAAATGAAATATTCCTGGTGGGGGGCTAATTTCCAGTGTATGTGATTTCTCCAGCATAATAGTGACTGGGCTGTGCACCAATGTGCTACAGGCATTGCCATAAGCATAATTTAGTAGCTATCTTGCTGATGCATAACAATGTTAGTTGTCAGTTTAAAACCTAGAAAATAAAAAAAATCTATGAATTTATCTTGTCTAAAATGCAACTTTTTGTAAATAAACATGCCAAAGAATCCCTTGATCACTTTTTTTTCTTAAATTCTGAGCTGAACTTTGCTTTAACATTGAGATACGTCATTGGTACAAAATAAATGCGGTAAAGTAAAAAAGGTATAAAAATAAAATTATTGTGGAATGCTCTCAATAATAGGAACATTTTGATCGGTAGTCTCTAATTTTTTTCCTTAAAAAAAAAGGTCAGATTTTTAGTCTATCGGGAGCTGTCCTTTTAAGACCTAAAGTCCTAAACTGTTAAGAAAATCTATTCCAGTTAGTGGCCTTGCATATTGCTTAACCATGTGATTTGTTTGGTTTCTTCCTATCACGTTTGTATGAATCTGGTTCAAAGTTTTTCAACAAACTTCGTTGATAACTCTGCCCACTCAATTACCGGTATTAATATTTCTGTTCTTGCCTTATCTCCTACGTTAGAGTGGTAACACTTTATGATATCCTAGAGCTGATCTCCAAAATTCTCAAAATATTAACTGCCTCACTTTATATTTTTAAAAGAAATACTTGCTGCTGTCTTCTTCAGCCAATGTTGGAAGTACTTTATGAATATATACTTAATTGTTTTTATTTTAAACAAAGATGAAATTTTTTTCATGCAGTTTAGTCAAGAGAGATGGAAATTTCCTGCTACACTCTTTTCTTTGGGTTGTTCATGTAGAGCAGGGTTTTTCAGCCTTGGCAAATTTTAAGACTTTAAGGAGTTAAAAGCCCACCCATCTAAAAAGTTGCCTTAAAAGTTTAAAAAAAAACACAGATAGTGTAGAGCTTCAGAACCAAAGGCTGAACCCTACCTGCCAAACTTCATCAAGGCATTAGATAAATGCCACCACGGGGATTACAAAGCAGGACATCCTGTTCTCCCTGCAGTGCACCAGTTATGTGGATGTTGTGATTAAGCCTGACAAACATAGCCAGCGGCGTTTCCAGTTGAATTGCAAAAATAACAATCAGCAACGCCAACCTTTGCTGTTTACCACCCAGTGATGAACAGTCAAATCAAAACCAGTTATTAACCTCCACGATCCATTACCGCAGAGGTCTTCAAACTTGGCCACTTTAAGACTTGTGGACTTCAACTCCCAGAATTCTCCAGTCAGCTATGTGGGGCTTGGACCTTTGAGCAGCTTCTGCGTGATTGGGACTACAGTTTCCAGCAACTCTGGTGTAGAGGGTGAATGGCAGAGGATTCTGCGAGCTGCAGTTCCAAATAATGATAATAATAATAATAATAATCTGAAGGGCAGTCTCCTTGCCTGGGTTTTTTAGCCAGGGGGCTTGCAACCCTGTGACTACATTCGCTTTAGATCAGGGGTCCCCAAGACTTGTGGACTTCAACTCCCAGAATTCTCCAGCCAGCATAGCTTGGCAACTTTTAAGACTTGTGGACTTCAACTCCCAGAATTCTCCAGCCAGCATAGCTTGGCAACTTTTAAGACTTGTGGACTTCAACTCCCAGAATTCTCCAGCCAGCATAGCTTGGCAACTTTTAAGACTTGTGGACTTCAACTCCCAGAATTCTCCAGTCAGCATAGCTTGCCAACTTTAAAGACTTGTGGACTTCAACTCCCATAATTCTCTGGGAGTTGAAGTCCGCAAGTCTTAAAAGTTGCCAAGTTTGGGGACCCCTGCGGATTACCGACTCGCAGGGCGGGGTGGGGAGAGAATCACAAACTCCGTCTTTCGTGACGGCCAATGGGACACACGATACTGAAAGAACGAAGGCATCATCCAAACAAAGGGGCCGGCAAGTGGACAGGGAAGAAGAGGAGTACGGCCATGGAAAAGTCGCCGCAAGATGGCCGCGCCCCTTAGCGGCTCGCTCTTCCTCCCCTTCCCTTTTTCCGCTTTCCGTACAAACCTAGCCAGAGCGTCACAATCTCTTTCCGGCCGGGCTGAAGCTTTAACAAGGGGTCCCCGCCCACTTTGCCTAGCGCGGGCTCTGGCGGTGTGGCGGAAGTTCCGGAGGGTGGGTGGGTGGGAGGAGGAGGAGAGAGAGAGAGAGAGAAAGAGGGAGCGCGCGAGAGCTCGAGCCTGACTGAGTCTCCTCAGTCAGAAGAAAAGCCGGGTCGGAAGAGTCAGAGCCGAGAAAAGAAAAGAGGTGAGGGAGGCCGGGCGGAGAAAGGTCAAGGCGGGTGGAGGGAACCGGGCGGAGGGTCGGAATGGGAGCCGCGCCTCTCTCGGGTCCGAACCTGAGGGAAATTTTGGGAAGGGGGCGGGGCCGGCTGCCCCCCCCCCCCGAAAGGACCGCGTGTGGCGGTTGGGGCGGGGGGGGGAGGGGAGGAGCGGCCTGAGGGGATGAGGGAAGAGGCCTCCCCGGATCCAGGGAAAGGGCCCCGAGGAGGCCTGGCGCGGAAACCGGGGGGGGGAGGGGAGAGAGAGACCGGGGGCCCCGGACCTCGAGGCGCCCGTGGTGGGAGGAGATGGGGGTGTGGGGATGGGCCGTCTGAGGCCTTTATTAGGGCCGGCCGAACCCGGGGCAGGTAGGAAAGGTGTGTGCAAGCGGTCGAGCTTCCCCGATTCTCTCTCTAGTCAGGTGAGACGCCCGAGAAGCTGAGGGGGGGGGGGGGGGAGAAAGGGAAGAAAGTGTGTCTGAAGAGGTTGGGGAAACTGAGGAAGGAGCGGGGTGGGGAGGGGGGAGATGGATGGTGGTGTTTGAGCCCTTTTCTTCTTTTGGGACATCCTGAGGAGAGGGTAACCAAGTGGCCTTCGCGTCAACAGCGGCTGCCCTGTCCGTTTGGCTTGGCTCTTAACGGAGGAGGAGGACGATTTTATTCAGCGCATGGGGCAAAACGGGAGGAAAATAGCCGGGTTTGTGGGCTCCTCAAGGATGTGGATGGATGAGCAAGGTCTAAAGTAGGGGTCTCCCAAGTTGGGCACTTGAAGACTTGTGGACTTCAACTCCCAGAATTCCCCAGGCTGGGGAATTCTGGGAGTTGAAGTCCACAAGTCTTCAAGTGCCCAACTTGGGAGACCCCTGGTCTAAAGGTACCAAACCTGTCAGGGGAATTCTGGGAGTTGAAGTCCACAAGTCTTCAAGTGCCCAACTTGGGAGACCTTTGGTCTAAAAGAGTGTCTGAGAGGGCAAAAGATGGGTATTGGGGGCAGCCAGGCAACTGGAGAGACAAAGGCAGGCCACACAATCAGGTTGGGTTCTTACATAGTTGAGAGTCGGATAGGATAGAAGAGGAACTCTGGAATTTGCAAGAACTTTTCCTCCAAACTTTCACTTGCCCTGTTAAAAAAAACTTTTGCTTGGAAATGGAACAAGGCAGGCGAGGCAGCTCTGGCGTCCTTCTTGTAGCTGGTCGCTGTTAAGGGAAGATGGGGAGGTGAAAAAAGTTGGGGCTGGCAAGGAAGAATAAATTTTCAGATGAAAGTCAGTAGTTGAGTTCCCAACGGAGCATTATTGGTGGCACTGAGTGGTTGGTGTATGTATGCCTTGTCTTGGATAAAGCAATTGTGATGTCTAATGGGCAGTGCAGGGTGGTGTTATCTGATGCTATAAAAGAAAACAGATTTCATCACAGAAGCATTTTTTAAAGTGATGGGACTTGTAGGAAGGGCTTTTAAGAAAAACAGAGAGCAGATTTCCAGGAGATGCATCTCTGTCTCGTGTGTATTGTTGTGAGTTTGTAAGCAGAAACTGGGTTTACAGTATATCACAAAAGGTATGAAAATATTGGATATCTCCAAATCTCATGAGGAAGCAAGGTATAAAAATAAAGGCTAGTCATAGATTTTGTGTAAACATAACAAACAACCTGTGTAATAAGAGGAATAAAATTAATTACCTTATGTTTCTTTTTCTTAAGAAAATCAGTTGATATTTAATAGACACATATAACCTGTTTGAATGCTTACAGCTAACATAATAAAGTAATGTGTGTGTGTGTGTGTGTGTGTGTGTGTGTGTGTAGGTTAAGCATTTGAAAGCTTATTTAAATAATCCATTTGATGTTCTTGTAATAAATATAGTAATAGTAGTTTTGGTTGTAAGTTATTTATAAATATAGATATTTAAATAATTGAATGTGTCAATTTAAAACTTTCTGAACTTCCTATTTTGTTGCTCTTGTCATGGGGGACCAGTATTTTGCATTTGCAATATCTCTTCTGATGAAAATCCTGATATTTATAATATATGTTTATGATTTTGCTCATACATAAATGACACCATATTTTTTCATAAAGTTTTATAGAAATATCCTTAGGACATGGGACCAAGATCTCTTTAGATGGGCACTGTATCTTTCAAAGTTGTATGCCTCGAAAACATATATACAGGATGTATACACTTTTGTCTGTTGCTATCATCTGATATTTGATCATAGATGTTCATAATCTTGTGTAACACTGAATTTAATTTGAACTCAATTTTACAAAAAATGTTTCAATAAACAAAAAAAGAATAAAAAGGAAAATAACAAGCACATATTAACTTCTCCATGTTTTAGGTGCAGTTGGCTGAATTTCAGCTTCAACAGAAATTTGATTACATAAAGCCTGGATTATATAACTTCATAAATATCTAATCCTGCATCTACACATGGGGCTCTGTCCCACTGGAGTTCCTATGGCTGATAATGGTTATTGGTTTTGTCTTCCATGACTTTGAGCAGTTATCTTTCAAAATTCGTAATTTGGGCCTTAGCCATTCTTGAAGTATTTGTTCCCACCTAAGGATAATAGCTCTTTATTAAGAAATATTTTGTATATATATTTGTTGAATAGGCAAAAGATTGAAGCCATATGGTAACATGGGGAAAGTTTTAAGAGGAACAATTTGTTCCATTTCCCAAATAACATGTCTTGGTGAACCAAGACATCTATGGTATCAGCTGATTTGTGGTACCCCTTTATTGTATATGAAACAATTTAAAATTTGTTGACTGCTGTATTACAATGGTTTTTACTCATTAAAAGAACTAGAGGAAGAAGTCCATTTTAAAATTATTTACCCTTGATTATAGTTATACTTAAAAAATCAGCATCAACTTATTTTTAAAAGGGGTTTTATCTTATCATAATTTCACGGAAGTCTTCTCTGATTTCACCTTTGGATGAATAAGTGATCATATATTTTCAGTCTAAAAATACAATAGCTGGTTTGTGGGGGGGAGTAAATATCAGTAACATAGTACCTTTGTTAAGGCCACAAAAAATACTATAGACGGATGAGCTGGCTTTCAGGTTCTTTGGAAGTTTGCTCACTCGTTGCTTTGTGATAGCTAGATCTAAGATCTAATGAATAAGCTAATTGTTGTTTTAGAATTTAGAGCCTTGTAGCAAACTCATCTCTGAGAACTATCATTTCTGAGCAAGCATTATAAATATTTATTTATTTATTTATTTATTTGGATTTATTGACCGCCCCCTCTCTCCGAAGGGACTCGGGGCGGTGTACAGGAATTTAAGAACATATACATATAACAAATTATAAATAATTAAAACTAAATTAAATGTTTTACCCTGTGTTAAAAAGTACCTTGTTTAAATTTATGTCGTAAAAACCCGATTGGTAATATTTACTAAAACTAGGCTGGTACGGTAGGTTAGGCCAGGCCGGCCTGCTGGAAAAGATGGGTCTTTAATTGTTGACGGAAGGAGCGGAGGTCCGTGATAGATCTAAGTTCGGGGGATAGGTCATTCTAGAGGGTTGGGCCCGCCACAGAGAAGGCCCTTCCCCTGGATGCCGCCTATTGGCATTGCCAGGTGGACGGCACCCGGAGAAGTCCCTCTCTTTGTGAGCGAATCGGTCGAAGGGATGTGTGTTGCATAGCTTCCTTTTGTTAACAGGCCATGCATTTGAAATTCTGTTCACAATTGTGAACTGCCTCCCTCTTTATGCAAAGTTGGTTAAAGAATTATAATTCTTTTTTAACTCATTTAGTTCTCATTCTAATAAAGGAAGGTAGTATGTAAGAACCATGCAGTGTTCTTGCCAAGTTCCTTTTCCCATGTTTTTTTTGTTTTTAACAACTGTATGGCTAACCAAATTGCTGCAGAATCTCACAAAGTGACTCTGACGGAAATTCTTTACTGCCTTTGAACATGAATTTATCTGATCTCTTTAAATAGCCAAGCCAATTAGTGATTGATGCTTCAGTCTATGGTAACAAATTTCAGAAGCTTATTAAAAATGTTTTATCAAGTTCTTTTTCTACTGTGTGCTGAGCTTACTGCTGATAAACTTTCTTGTGTTCCCACAAGAGATGTCTACATTCCCCACTCTATTCAATATTAAATTTCTCACATCTTTTCTTGTACTTTTAGCAAATGGTCTTAGAGTTGTTGTTGGTTTTTTTGGCTTATCTTTTTTGTTGACAAATAGAAGTCTGTATCCAGCCTTTCCACCAGTGATTCTAATCAGGAATGGATTGATTTGAATTTACAGTCAAGGACTAGAGGGAAAAAGAGAATGGTAATAATTCAATCTGGTGCATAGAAATTGCAGCAAATATTCAGAGTTCTCGTAACTTTGATTATTGATATATAGGTGTCCTGGAACCTGGAGGTTTTTTTCTGACTTGTCAAAAGAGTAATTATTAAACTTGTTGCCTCCTGGCAACAATATTGTTAATCAGACAATGGCATGAAACAGAAGTTTGACGACCATCTTTAAAGCGCTCCATGGCTCGGGGCCTAGTTATATGCGAGACCGTCTCCTGCCCCATACATCCCTTAGACCGATACGCTCCCACAGAGAGGGCCTTCTCAGGGTGCCGTCGGCCGGACAATGCCGACTGGCGACACCCAGGGGAAGAGCCTTCTCTGTGGCAGGCCCTGCCCTTTGGAACGACCTACCCCTTGAACTCCGGACCATCACCGACCTCCGCCTCTTCCGCCAATGTCTAAAGACATACTTTTTTCATCAAGCCGGCCTAGCCTAACCTCCCATGGGGACTTTTAGAAAAGTTTTAAATTGGCTTTCAAATAATTGGTTTTAGCATAGGATTGGGATTATTTAATATATATTTTAAATTATTTATTCATTTTCTATTTTGTATCTTTTTAAATTTCCTGTGCGCCGCCCTGGGTCCTCTGTGGAGAAGGGCGGGATATAAATGTAATAAAATAAATAAATAAATAAAATAAGTGAGAAAACCGTGGTTCTTTCTGTATGAGATTGTGGACATATCTGCAATTTTGTACCCCAGTTCTCAGCTTCTTGTTACGTACTATTTGACATACTAGACTAGTTACCCAGCATAAAATCAGACATAATTAAATTCCTTATTTCACAGAATTAAATGTACCTAGCATGTAAGGTTTTTGCTTGATTCAGTTCATCATAGCTTCCTTTTTAATTTGCAACTACGCTTCAGAAATACTATGGTTGGTCACACAGTCAGTGAGATGTTTAGACTGGATTAGGCATTTTTAGCCAGCTATGAAAGCCTTCCCAAAGGAATGGGATAGATGGATAATTACTGTTTAATAATATTAAGATCTTTGAAGGATGTAAGCTATTCCAAGTAACACTGCCTTTTTCAATTGCTTGATGGTGGTTTTGTCAATATTGATGGTGTTCTAATGGTGCTCCAGATGTTTTGGAATTGTACCCAAGGGACCTATTATTATTGGTATTACCTTTGCTTTCTTTTGCCACAAATAGTTTTGCTTCTATTTTCTCCTGTTCTTTCTTTTCTATTGTTCTATCTCCAAATGTAATGTTTACTATCCAAACTTTTTTGTCTTGGTCACAGTTTTTTGCTTGGGGACAAAAAGTATTTTTTGCAGATACTCCAATGCATTATTATTGTTACATTGTTATTTTCTTGTTTGTAATCAGTTTGTAGGATCTTCTTGCATCAGCTAACTGGGTGGTTCACTGTTTCTTCAGCTTCTTTGTAGACATGGCATTTGCTGGTAACTTCTAATTGCTGGATTTATGCATTTATTTTTAAGGCTTGGTCTTGTGTAACCAGAATTAGTCTCTTGTCTCTTTCTTCAACCTTCCTGCTTTCAGCCATTGCCAGGTCTTGCTGTTTTCTGCTTTGCCTGCTCTTTTTAATGTACTGGTCATAGAATATCTTGTCTTGCCACATGTCTCTTTTGTATTCTTCATCTAGTGTATCTTATGGATCAGTTTTGTTTCTTTGTATTCAGTAAAGCCTTCATGTTGTACTAGATTTCAGTGCATCTTCTTCACTGTCCTTCAGCTATTCCAATGCCCTTTTCTATTCAACTGTCTGGTGTATTTGCAACATTACACGCCTACCTGTGCTCCTTGGAAAGTACAGTCAACATTGCTGCACAGATGAAGGGCATGATTCATTGCCATTATTTTTCTGGTCCTTCTATCCAGTGTTTCTAGTTCAGCTTGAAGCAGTCCCCTGTTCAAGTTGTGTATCTAATGAGTAAAATTACCCAGGTGTTAATTGTGAAGATGGCATTTCCTCCACGGAGATTGAATTTTAAGTTCCAAAGATTTTCCACCATTTCTGCTGTAATTACAAGTTGCCTATGAAATCTCACCGTCTTCCAAAGGATGTTCAACAATATGTGAATTGCTTGGTATGAATATTTTGATACGTACTTTGAGATGAATAATTAGCACTTCAAATCAGAATAGACTTAGCCAAGGGACCACTTAGTGAATCTCTCACAATCCCTCTCACCACACCATTCATATTACAGCTAGAAGAACATCTTATTGTGTTGGAGTTGGGTGGAAATTCTATATATGGACAAGTTGCCTAAGAAGTGACTTGTGTCTTTAAAAAAATTTAGTTTAAGTTTCTTATGGGTCTATACGAATGATGGGCAATTAACTTTTCCAAGGGGCACATGAGAAACTGGGAATATTGTGGAGCCCTGAACCAATAGAGCTATGAAGGTGCAAAGGCCTGCACACACACATTTATTTAATTTTTTTTAAAAAATAGAAGTCGCCTTCAAAATAAAAGCAATCCACATGGGCCAGATAGGGAGAGCCAGAGGGCCCAATGTGGCATATGGACTGTAAAATGCCCAGGTCTGGTCTATGCTGTATTAAGAGCAGGATTTGGGCTTATAATAAAGGTAAGGGACATTGGGAGGGGAAGCTGGCTGTTAGATGATCCAAGTGAAGAATGTCATCAGTGCTTTGCATTGCAGAGAAAACTAAAACTGGGGTTTTTTCTGCAAACCTAGAAGCCTAGAACTTTTATCTATCCTGGAAAGGGTGATTTTCAGATAGATTGTACAGTTTCTGAGTTTTCCTTTCCAGTGTTGTTTTCCAGGCTGTGATATGTTTCTCTTCTTCTGACTGTGCCAGCAGCAATAGAACCAGAATGTAATATGACTGCACTGCAAGAGACAAGTCACAGAAGACTTTCCGATAGCAGGAAGAAAATGGCCTTTCTGATCAAGACATATGCTGTAGATAATATCTGGGGGTAGTTACTGTTTTTTCATTATTATCAGCTACACCAGTAGTAGTGCTGTGGTGATGAGGACATTCAGTTCTTCATGTATGTCTGGATTGTTATTGGCACATATAAACAGTTGTGCCCTTTACTTGGTGGGCATGGGAGAAAAGTTTGTTTTAATCTTTGTTTTAAAAGTTTGTTTTAATTTGGGGTGTATGTAATAACCATGTTTAAATGAACAGTCCTTAAACTGTCCTAAGTAAATGACCCTCTTGTGATGTTTCTCAGGGTTCTGTACAAGACGTTGATAAGAGCTTCTCTTCAAAGTGGGTAAAACCTAAGCTTGGAAGTGACACCTGAATTAATGATAGAGTAGTGCCTAATTTGGTACTGGTTTCAAAGTGAGAAAAGCTTTTCACAATGACGACAAAGTCATTGAGATGCAATATCCCCAAAAATGAAAGCATTATAGAGAATTGTACATTCGTGTTTTGCAAATAGAAGCATCTTAGCAATATCCTATTGATCTGAGAGAAGCTCAACAGGCTATTGAGGAAGGTGCTAATTTATTTTCCTTCATACTGAATGTATAAAATTGCTGCTCAGTCCAGTTGACTGATAATCATGGATTACTTCCTTAAATGTTATGTGAGGGAGAGAGTTCATATCAGAGACAAAATGTTGCTGGAACTCTGGTCATTATCATCCGAAGAGGCCAATAGAGTGAGAGAATTTTATATTTTTTATTAGTTTGCCTTTTTTAAATTATTATTTTAGCTCTGGACAAATGTAACATTCTCCAGCTCCTATCAAAGTCTACTGTTGAGTCTACTCACTGGGCCAAAATGTATTGAAGGCACCAGATTGTCTATTCCTGCCAAATCTATGGCATTTTGTAATTTCATGGACTTTACCCACGAAACTTTCTTTCCAAGTCTAAGGTAGCATTCTTGAATATGGCACTGTGCAACACATTGTACTTTATTTTAGTCTATCAATCTATCCTATCTACCCCTCCTATCTATCTCTCCTATCTGAGTCTGTCTGTATGTTATCTATCGTACATGCTGGAATGTTGAGACTACAGCTCCCATATTCCTAGCTAGCATGTTATTCTCTGAAAGTGTCAATCCCAGTGCAACTGAAGTGTGTCAAGTATTAAAACATTTATCAAAACGTCCCAGCAAAAGAAACCCAAAATGTAAAGGGGATTACTAGACAGAGCTTTGTTGTATGTCATAATCCTGGGGTCCCCAACCCCTGGTCTGTGGACCGGCACCAAATAATGGCACGACATAACAACATGCCGTGCAAACAAGCGAAGCCCCATCCGTGGGAGGGAGGCAGCACATGAAACCATGCCCCCTCAGTCCATGGAAAAAACTTTCCCTGTGGAACCCTGGTGCCACTGTCATAGTCAACTAGGTGAATAACTAAATAAGAATTGGGGAAGAAAATGTTTCCAAACTGGAGAAAAGTTAGGGTTTTAGGCTTCCTGTGCCATAGATGTCTTTCTGTGTAGATGGAAGGACATATGCTAAAAACTTGTAAAATGCTTCTCTCCCCCCCCCCCCCCCCCGCAATGGCTTCCTTAGCTTGTTCATCAACTAGACTTTATTCTGATTATCATTGCTACCTCAAGGCTCTTTCACAAAATTGGTGTAAAATAAATTACTGCATATTGGCTTTCTTTTTTAAAAGGTGATCAGTGCTTAGTTTAGGGGTAGAATATTTAAGTTTTTGAATATGGGCCAATTGGATTGCTATTTTTTGTCAGGAAGTCATACTACATTGGTTAGACTTGCACAAGCCAACAGATTGTTCACTTATTTTTTGTAATGGGTAACTTAGCTAAAAATCTGGAAATGGCACATAATGATTTTTTCATTGTAATTCCTGATACTTTGGGGGACATTAGAGGTAATTGCTGCCAGCAGGCTGGCTCTTTGCAGATTATATTTTTCATAAGGAATGAAATGTGTGTTTTAGTCCTGCCACAGGCATGAAAGCAAGCTGGGTGATTTTGGAGCAATCCCTCTCTTTCAGCCCAACCCACCTCACAGGATTGTTATTGTGCGGAAAACCAGAGGCAGAAGTATTAGGTACATTTGCTGCTTATTCTAGCAAAAGCCATGGCTTGCAGAACTTGGGTGATATCTTATTGTTGTTGACTCAGGGTTCCCCCACTCCCATTTTTCCTTTTTTCGTTTGTGTTTTATTGGTCTGAGATAATGAAGAAACTGATATGAAATTAGTCAGCTTAGACTTCAGTGGGTTTTTTAAACCTCCTTTTTCCTGTTTATCTCCCATTAAAATAAAAGGCTGTTCTTCCTGTTTGTAATACTCTATGAGGTTTTTACAGCCACAAACGAAATAAGCTAAAGAACGCTTGAAAACATTTGGAAGTAGTTTGAGTTCCTAAGATAATTCTGGAAAGAGAAAAGCAATAGCTAACACTTGGCAATCAATTCTTAATACATTCTCATGTACACACACACACACACACACACACACGTGTGTGTGTGTACAGTCTGTATGGGTATACTAAACATATATTTCTTAGTGTAGCTATGTTTTAATTTTTCTTTTGCAACTGTATTATCATTCATTGTTCTTTCTATGTATACCTAATTTACAATTTATAGATATGTACAAGAAGTGGGAAAATAACCTTCAATAAAATATTTTGAAAAAATCTTTAGAACAATTGAGCAAATAAATTACTTGTCTAGAAAAATGTTTCCCAATCTGAAGCTGCCAGTTGGCCGTCACCAGATAATTCTCAACCAGCATGCTGCCAAGTGTACTAATATGGGAAAGCTAATCTAAATATGCAAAACATGTAATGTTTAATACCTATGATTTATCTTAATCCCAGCATGTAGGTCATTGTCCAGTTGCAGAGAAAACTAAGATACCTTGGAGTGCTTTTCCTATTTAACATTCCTGTACAAAGAAAAATTCCACAGCTTTTACCTTTTAGAACTGCCAGCAGAGCTGTAAATAAGTAAACCACTTTAGGATCCAGAAGATTCACAGCTTCCCATCAAATCCCTACAAGTTCATTCTCAAGCTTCTTCAGTTATCTGTTGGTCCATAAACAATGAAGAATAGCAGTTTGATAAAGCCGCCCCCCCCCCCCCCCATTTTAAACGAAACCAGCATTTTCTGAGTAACAACTGTAACCCAGAACATTCATGTTTAAAGAATGTCTGGCTATTAGACCAGAAAAAAATAAGCTGCACTCAATTATTCTGAAGACAGTGCTTGTCTAGAAAATGTTCTTTACAAAGCCTTGACATAGTTCATATCAAAATCCAACTCAGTTTTTAAAATATTTTATATTTTTCATAACAGCATGTTTTAACACTTTTACAAGGATACTGCTAAAACTCCTTTTAATTTAAAAGTTGTTTCAAATGCTAAAACAGAATTGTGCTACCTAAACTAGAATAATTTTTTTCACCTGATGCTCAAAAGCAGTAAATGTTTTAAAATAAGGGTATTTCTTTCATTGAAACACAGGTAAATTAAGTGTTTAGAAGAGACATTTCACTCTCAAAATTCCCAACCAGGATTTGAAGTCATCCAGCTCTAGGAGACTGATTTAAATAAATTAATGGGTTGTGTGTTTCTCATCCTCTGCAGGTGTGAATTGTATAGTTGTATGTGCGGTAACAACATGTCTGTCCCCCTCCTTGCTGATGCTGTGACCGTTTCAGGGACAGAGCGGGAGACTGCAGCGGTAAGGGCATGCTGTTTTGGGCTTACCATCTGTTGGCATCCAGAAAGCTTAGGGAATTAACGGTTTTTTCTCCTTTAGCCCATCCTCTCTGCTGATACTGAAGTTAAAGGGATTGTTCTCCCCATAACGGGGAGGCTATTTACGAGAAAGGAATACTGCTGGTGGTAAGAATTTGATATCAGCTTTTCTGGAGGCTGGGGGGCTACAGAAGGAGATCAGCTCAGTTTCCTTATAAACTGTAAAATGTTGTTTGTAGGACCTCTGCAAAATCTACCCCGTTGCCTCTGGCAGGTAATTAGTCCAACTGTATCCTACTGTGTTTGCCCTCAGTGCTGTTCTCTTGCACTAATTAGGTAATAATTGACTAAAACCTGCTTCCTCCCCTCCCCCCTCCAGTTGTGGGGCTGGTGTGGTGAATTACTCTAGTAGGTAATACTGAGCTATGGCACTGAACCAACGCTACAAAACTCGAAAACTACTTTTAATTTATCAGTCCCATTGCTGGCCTTGCCTGCAACTTGTGCCATCCAAACTCACAGAAAATGTATTGCTTGCAGTGTGGAAGAGAGAATTTTGCTTTCCCCTTCCCCAAGTTCTAAAGTCTAAAAGTCAGCTAGAGCAGTCGTGAAGGCCCAATGGGTTTGCCAGGATTGGCTTATTTTACACACTGCTTCCGCTGCTAGCCTGAAGAATGTGTGGATAGGAACATAGCCACTCTTGGTGCTGAAATCATGTCCTCCTGACTATGGTTAGTGCTGTCCAATCTGTGGGTTCCTCCTTTTCATCAGCATCTTAAAAATTGGCCTTTCCAAAACAGTCCGATATGCACATATACCCTGTACCATATTCTGCTCTTGTATGGCTTTTGCACAGATACCACAAATGTGTGAGTCCTGATTTTGATCAAATTCAGCAGTACAATTCCAGCACTGGGACTGTATCCTTTTTCTAGAATGTTATTTAAATCTACATAACACACTTAAAATTGAGTTATAACTTTTGTATATTGAGGAAATGGGTACGAATTTTTGGAGTGTTCTGCAGCTATTGGAACTCATGGGATTTTGAATGGTCAATGTGCCAGCTTCCATCTAGTGTGAAATTCCATTGAGAAATGTTAAAACTATTGAAATGCTTTCTTCAAATATGCATTGATCTGAGATATGAGGTTCAAAGATGGGAGGGAAAGTGATTGTAGAATTTGAAATATCTTTGGCAAACAACTGTGATAAGAGAGGGAGTGGATTATACGAAGAATGAAACTCAGGCAGTAGATGATTTTCTAACCCAGAGATTTGTGACCGAGAGTGGGGAGGGGGATCCCATAAAATACAAAAGTTTCTGCTCTTCTGCCACAATAATAGAATCCACAAAATTAGTTTTCCATTTAAAAAAAATGTTGATCACACTCCAAAGTGACTTGAGTCAAACTAGATCCCAAGATCTGTTCTGTGAGTAAAGCCTGATAACTCTCTGAGGGTTCCTGGAAATGGCTCCTTTGCCTTCTGGGATTTCATCTGGCACTGCCTGCTGCTTTTACCTCCACTTCCACGGTCTTTAGGGAACTTGTTATCTATAGCAATAGAAGCTTCACCTCTCAGAAAGCTGAATTCTGCGCTCTGGGAGAATCATTTTATATCTTGCTTTGATGGAAAATCAGAATTGAACTAGGAAGGAATCAGGGAGAAACTGGCGATGGCAATTTATCAGATTAAGTCAAAGATGGCAATAGCTTTGGCCCAGCTGCTGCCATGTAAGGAGCAAGCTTTCTTACCTAGACATTAAAATTCCAGATGAAGGAACTTTGCTTATTTAGTGAAATGTAATAAATATTGACAGATATATTTGCATATTTTTCCCCAGTGAATCATCTTGTTGGGGGGAAGGCATCATGATAGGATGGTACCTTGGTCACAAATGGATTCAGTCACACACATCTTCGTTTTCATCTTCTTCTAACTACCTTAGGTTGAGTGATTCCTGCTTCTTCCCTTCTGCGTAATTTGTTTTTGTTTTGCAACTAATTGACCTCACAGAATGCTTCCTGATTACAGTAGTTTTGGTAGCACTTTCTCACTTACTGAGCCGGCTAATGTGCTTATTTTCTACTTCATTTTGCAGGTCATTTTTTTGCACGGGCTCGGTGACACAGGGTGAGTATTGGGGAAATCTGGCTGTATAGCTATGCTGGTAATGGGAGTGGATAATGGGAGTCGAGGAGGCAAATCCCCCTCTGCATTATTTCATAAACCTGGATTGGGGAAATCAGGTGCTGGAGGCAAATGTGAAATGTCGGCATTGTAGCCAACATAGGGAACAGAATATTAAAGGATTGGAATGGGAAGATACTGAGATGGAGTTGATGACTTTAGAGTTTAGAACCTAGTTTTTGCATTGAAAATAAGCTAGGAAGCTGTTGGTCCAGCTAGTGCAGGAGTTAACAACTGTGGGCTAATGCAGCTCCCTAACATGATTTTAAAATGGATCAATTTTGTGGCATTTTCTTTTGTTGGCTTGTTTAAAAAGCAGAAGTCTTATGGGAGACAGAAGTCCATTTCCTCATTTACATCAATCTAACTACAAAAACGTCTGCCCACTTAGCAGTCTGCTGTCCACCTAGCAGTTTGAAAGCATGCAAACGTGAGCAGATAAATAGGTACCACTTTGATGGAAAGGTAATTGCTGTTTCATGCACCTTGGAATATGGTCATGCTGGCCACATAACCACAGAAAGGGTCTTCAGACAATCCTGGCTCCCTTGGCTAAGAAACTGAGGTGAGCACCACTCCCTAGAGTCAGATACAAGTGGACAAGGGAAGCGTTTACTTTTATTTTTAACTGAAAAAACTTTGGTGAGAAGAACTGCACAGATTAGGGGGTTATGTGGGGAGTGTGAGAGGTGTAGGTTGGGGAGGGTGCACAAGAGGTGCTGCATGGATCAAGGAGGGTTGAGACCATACAAATGTAAAAGAGGTTGAGAGGGGCCATGTGGTTCTGGAGGAGAGGTACTGCTTGAGTTGGTGAGGGTGTATGAGTGGCTGTAGCAAGGGCTACAGGAGAGTGCACTGGTGGTGGAGACTTAACCCAACGATATTGTGATATTCCCTGCCGTCTTCCCCTTCGACCTTCTGAAGATGCTAAGGTTGCTAATGGTGGTCCTGTGATCACAGGGCACTTGGCAGGGAGCTGAAAGTGCAGATGGGTTGCCAAGCACTCATATCACAGTCATGTGACGGGGGGTTTGCTGAGATGGCTGGAACTCTGAGTACCCGTAGTAGCCACCATTTATTCAGTGCCAGTGTAACTTCAAAGAGTCTGAACGAATGGTCATAAATCAAGGACTACTTGTATATCTGGATGTTACACTGATATGGGGATATGATCTCCTCTACCAAGCTATCTTCACTGATGCAGCGTTTGGGAATTTTGGTAAAACCAGGCACAGATTCTTATCGTAGTTGGCAGATATGAGCATATTCCCAACTGCCTTTTTCAGCAGAAAGAGCCTCACAGGTGGTCAGTGAAAAATATTTGCCTTTTCATGTTTATGTTGGATGGTGACTTGACCTGCTTTCTTTTGCCCTCCCCCTTCAGGCACAGCTGGGCTGATGCTCTGTCTTCCATCCGGCTTCCTTATGTGAAATACATCTGCCCTCATGCGTAAGTATCACCGTTATTCTGTCTTTAAAATGCAGGTTGAAAAGCACTGAACCTCACCCCCAATTTGCTGATTTTCCCTCAGGGATGAAAACATGAAAGCACCTGTTCTATGATATTAATGCTATCACCAGCCACTCCTCTTGTATCTTTTGGGTAGGGCAGAGAGATGAAATGGGGTTACTGCACTGAAAAGAGTTTCCCACTGTTGTTTTTCAGTAAAATATTCCCCCCCCCCCTTCATTCCATGGCTTTCAGGGCAGAGTACAATCGATGCAACCATCATTACAAAAAAAAAATGCAATAACCTAGTGTTTTCCACAAAGAGTGACTATATAACAATAACATGCTTATATAACTATAACTATATAACTATAACAATTAAATGCTGGATTTTGAAATATTCTCCCTGATACATTAGGGCAGGGGTGGGCAAACTTTGCAACTTTAAGTCTGAGGGACTTCAGCTCCCAGACTTCTCCAGCCAGCTTTGCTGGCTGGAGAAGTCTGGGAGTTGAAGTCCTTCAGACTTAAAGTTGCAAAGGTTGGGGACCCCTGCTTTAGACCACTCCAGCTCCACATGATGCTTATGGCTTCCTACCAAGAGCAGCTGTGGACCACTCTGATCCCGGTATGATTCTCCTAGTAGCTGTTTACAGGCAAAGGCTTAAAAGTCACAAAACCAATAGTTGAAACAGTCAAATCTTGGACAGAAGAGGCAAATCAAAGCCACAGGCTTGCCTCAACTACACAGACGGGAACATTTTTGAAGCTGCCTCTTTAGACTTGGATGAACTTTTGGGCTTGAACTTTCCAGGATTGAAATGTTGGGCTTACACAACTTAGAACTAGCCCGCCTTTGCCTCTTCTGTCCAAGATTTGACTGTTTCAACTATTGGTTTTGTGACTTTTAAGCCTTTGCCTGTAAACAGCTACTAGGAGAATCATACCGGGATCAGAGTGGCTGGAGAATTCTGGGAGCTGAAGTCCTTCAGACTTAAAGTTGCAAAGTTTGCCCACCCCTGCCCACCCCTGCATTAGGGCATCCTAGGTTCCTGGGAAGAACTTGTTGCAAATGAAGGCGAGCACCAGCTGAAGACCTGGCAGATGCCACTTCACATTGTTATGTATATAGTGATAATAATTCCTTCAAACCACAACATCTGCCTAACCCAGGTCCTTTTATCCATCAAATAGGTGGATAAAAATGCCAAATCCAATCTAAACATCTGGCTAACTCTGCAACCTACCATAACAGTAATAATAGATGTTTGTAGCCACCACTACCTAAAACACAATAAAAGACCACCAAGGGACTCATTCACCACAATCCTGTGGTAAATTAGGATTTTATCTTAATCCAAAAATAGAAAGCTTGATAGTGGGGCAGGGCTAGATGTTGCTGTTTGAAAAGTGGGTTGCAAAATCAGTAGAGAATAGTATCAGCGAGTGAGAGAACTACAGGTTGCAAGCAAAGTACAAATAGGCGAGGTATTATGGCGCTCAGAAATTGGCATATACCTCTGATATCTGCTTTATTGCACATTACTTTGATCTATTAGGCTTTCCTTTGCTTCCCTGCTGCTCACTACGGTGTAGTTCTTAGAACCCTGCAAACTAATGGTTAAAATACTGAGCTATAGCTATTTTCCCTTTGACCCTATTGCCTTTTCCTGCAGCTTCCATTTTTTTCACTCCTACTTCCTTAATAGGCTGAGAAAAAAAAAGACATATTCTGACCTCTTTTAGGCTTGAGTTCGCTGGCTGGAAGTATGTGCAAGGGGTGACATAATTTGCGCCAAGAAGTTTCATTAATAATTTATCCTGATTATGTACGCTTAGCCATTGTATTCTCCTTCCTATTAAGAGCTACTAGGGATCCAGAATTCAGACCGCCACAAAGCCCCAGCTGAGCCCCTGCTCTCTATTTGGCCATGTACAGAATTCCAAACGTGAGACCTTGTTAGCAATTGAGATTGAGATGCATCCACTGAAATGGACAGGAAGTTGATGTACCCAATAATGAGCAGGAGTGCATTTCCCACCTGAATATCTCCAGATATTGCCTGAACAAGCAAACAGCAAGGCCAGAATGAGTTGGGGCCTTCAAAGGGACCGCACAGTGCTGCTTCATCCTTATACACATATAGCAAATATGAGAGATGCTCTAGGAAAGTATGCAGAACTGCGCCTGAACCTCCCACCAACCCTCTTGCCTTTCTTGATGTTCATCTCTTACCTTAGAACATTGTCCCGGTGGTTCTTGCAGCACATTCTGCGGCTGATTCTACGGCATCTTGCTGTCAATCCTGTTGCCTGAGCTTCCATGATGGGCAGTAGGCAGATACTCCCCAGTACCAAAACCAGTGTTGCTGAGAGCAGAATCGACAGAAAGAAATGGCGTTGTGTTTCTCAGCTGCTTCCTAGCAAAAGCACCAAGCCCAGGATCAAGTCAGTCCCCTAATGGTCAGATCCCAGGATAGTTTACTAGGCAACCACACCAAACACAGCTTGATTGAGCAGGGACTCTAAATGAAATAGAGAAGGGAGAAGGAGAGTAGCTTTGCTTTCTCTTGCTTTACAAACCCAATCTGCCTGCAAAATGTCTTTTATGGGGAAGGTCTAGGCTGTAACTTTGATCTAAACTGCTGTTGTGGACTTAGTGCACAGTTTTGAAGAATTCCAAGAATGTTGCTGTTGCTTTTTTAAAAGTATGATTTTTAAATATTTTTTTATCATTTTGAATTCCTTAACCTTCTTATCTGTGGTCCTACTGGAATTATACTCCCATCTTCTGTCTCTTTGCAGACCCAGAATCCCTGTCACTCTCAACATGAAGATGGTTATGCCTTCCTGGTTAGTATTAAACAATATTCCTTGTATTAAACTCTTCTCCTGCCCTAGGAGCAATAGGAAAAGACCTTGGAGAAGTGGTTAGGGAAAAGAAGGAGGCAATAGACTAATGGGTTGGTAGAAATTTGGAGAGAATACATGGACTTTACTCATGGAAGTATTCACTTAGTAACATTAAGTGTGTGATGTAAATATGACCTTCTTACACAGCCTTATTATAATCTTAGCAGAGTTGTGTTTTTTCACTTGTTCTTTTTGGCCTTTTTTCAAATTGCTGCCTGCCACAAAATTTCCAATTAAGCTTTCTCCAAACCGCTACCCTCCAGATAAGAGATAAATATCACGACAAGGCCAGTTGGAGGGAGAGGCAATCCTAGCATTTTGGATTAAAAGTTGTAGTAGCTGTTAGCTTCAATTCTGGGCAGTGACACAGACCCTATTCTCACACACCATATCAGATCAATCCTGATTACAGTCCTGTAATCTGGCATGCCTTCACCCAAAAGTAGAATGGAGTTGGTCATTTTATGCCTCTTTTTAAGGTCTGGTGGAATGGAAGTCAAATGAACGATGCTGAATGGTAGACAGAATTTTGCCCCTATTTCCAAATGCTGCTGCTGGAGTTCCATGTAGCCAAGTTATCCCTGCACCATAAAGCTATGCCCCAGGGCCCTTACTCGGCCCCAGGTGAATGTCTTAGAAGATCATGACAGTGATGGTCTTTCCTTTTTTCTCCCCATTTCAGGTTTGATTTAATGGGGCTAAGTCCAGATGCACCAGAAGATGAAAACGGAATTAAAAAAGCTGCTGAGAACAGTAAGAGAGGCGTTTCCTTGGGCATCTTCCGAGTTGGCCCATATTTCTCTTAATCATAATTTCCAGTGGTTAGAAACGAAGTTAGGTGGTTGGGGTCGTTTCCCAAGGCTAAAAAAGAACTCTGAACCCTTTCTGAGTTTACAGTTACTGCCTAGTTCAGACAAAAAGTAAAGCCAGCAAAATGGCCTGGAAAATTTAATTCCTTGTACATCGCAGAAGCCAGATGTTGAGATTCTCCAGCTGGGTGAACACTGGGCCTCTGCAGGCTATTTTTTGAAGAACATATGCAGTCCTTGGGAATGTGAAGATGTGCAGGTCATAAATCTGAATAGAAAAACAAAATAAATCCTTGAGGCTTGAGGGCATCTAATTTGCCTTGGTGCATATATAACCTTGCTTTTAGAAAACAAAATGCCTTTAATTATGTCAGGCCCATATGTCAAATAATTTATATCCAGGTTGGGCAATTCTTATGATCCTACCAAATAACCAGAGTCTCTTTTATGTGGCTCGTGCATCACTTACGGATTCTGACTAAATTCAGTGTTGCAATTGTTTTTGTTTTGCGATGTGCATATGGAATTATGCAAAATAGCTGCATTAAGTTTGTAAAGCACTTAATGAGCTGACCAGTTTTTTCTTTTTAAAACAAAGATGAATGCCATTAGAACTCCTTCCTAAGCAATGAGCCAACTCTGTGGCAATAATATTCAGAGTGATATAATGGTAGCTTCCACTATTCTTGGAGCCCAGGCAAAAAATAAATTGTAAAAGATGGAATCCCTGACTGCCAAAAACATTGCCTGCCGCATGGTATCCGTGGCGCTCTAAAGCACTCGGCCTCTACCCTGCCTCTTATCTGTGGACCATACTTTCTGGGAATTGCACACACCTGGAGGGTCCCAGGTTGGAGAAAGGCTTCTCCTAACTGGAAGCTTTCCCAGATCTAAGACAGAGACCAAAAGACAGAATCTGGGCTATTCTCCAAGACACCATGTCATTTCCCCCTGAGCTACAGCCCTTCTTTGTAAATGTAAAGGTTAATGGTGGCAGGAAAGGGAGGATCAAGGAAGTCTCGATATGCACACCTGGCACTTTCCCAATCTCTGCTTATTTCTTGCGTTCATATACCGGTAAAACAGTCCCCCCTCTTCTACTACTTATGTTGCTCACTGCAACAAATTAATATGCTGCATAGTAACAAATAAGGAAGAGCAGTTATCCAATAGGCAGGTAAGAGGAGCTAAAGTAAAAGCATTGAATGAAATATATGTATTCTTTGAGAGAAATGCTTTCCTAAATAAGGGCTTCTCCAGCTGGCAAATTGCTGTCTGAGGAAATAACGCAGCATCCCAGGGAGTTCTAAAATTCAGTGTGGCTGGAGAGTAGTTCCTTTCTTCAAGGCTGGCTGAAGAAGAGAGTCACTGTTTTGCCCTGTGTGGTCATTTGAAACCGCTTCCTTCCTAAGGCAAATTCCAGGGCTGTTTTGCAAAATCAAAACGGTTGTAATGCTGCTGTGGACTTTTGGACCCACCCTCACCATCTCCCATGGCTTCTTGTAGCATACTCCCCGTTTACTTGCACCACTGTTCTTTGAGCACTGATTCTGTAGCTAATTCAGCTTGATTTTTTTTTTTTAAAGGGGCATTTCTAAGAGAGCGAACCACGCCATGAATCCATATTAGCAGATCTGTTTGCTTCAGGACCACTTCCAACTCTGTGTTAACTGGCAGCCAAACTGAATGTCTCTTCTCTTTCTGCATTCCAGTTAAAGCTGTAATTGACCATGAAGTAAAAAATGGAATACCCGCCAGCCGGATCATCTTGGGAGGCTTTTCACAGGTGGGAACTGATGGGGCATGGAAGAGGCAGGTCTCTATGCTGACTAGAGGTAGAAGCCTCAGATCTCATTTATGGGGTGCCCAGGAAACTCCCTTGACAGGGAATGGGGATGACCCATTTCTTTTAGGACAGTATTTCTCAGGCTGGCTGGTGAATTCTGGGAGTTGAAGTCCATGTATCTTAAAGTTGCCAAGAAACACTGCTTTAGGATGTCTTTCTTGGCCAAATAGCTGCACCAAAAATGGAAGAAAGTGAGGTTTTTTTTTAAGAAGCCAAACGTGCTCCAGAAGGCTTTATTTTGAGTCCTGCTGCTTTATTGGAAAAAAAACCCCACATGTGCAGCTTTGTTAGGCCAAGTGTCAACCAACACTGCAAAAAGAGACAGGGTCGCATGAAAAAAGGGGGGAAAAGAACAGCTAAAAAATTAAATTATAGTGATGTAATAGTCATGGTAATTAAAGAACTGAAGTGGCACTGTGGCTCAGCGGTTAAGACACTGGGCTTGTCGGCTGGAAATCCACAGCCTATTTTCAAGACTCAAGCTCCAGGCTACAGGATGAGATCCCATTCTCACCTCCAGCTCCTGCCAATTGAGCAGTTGGAAAGTATATACATGCAAGTATATAAATAGGTACCACTTCACTGTGTACAGCGCTCCATGACATGCTGCACAAATGACTGCAGAAATGTCTTCGGACAGCGCTGACTGTGGAGCTGAGGTGAATGGGGATGAGCACCGTATTGCCGGCAATGACTAGTGGAGTAAAACCCACAGGACTTCTTTCCTTTACCTTAATTAAAGAATTGAGTAGTACAGATTACAAGACTGTTAAAAGGGAGGTAAAAGGGAGTTCTAATACAAGCACATAGTTCATAATTCAGTTCAAAATTTAATTGAGAACTTCCTCCTCTACCACACATTCTTTTTCTTAGAAGCTTCTAATTCTTACAATCATGCCTTTACACTTTGCAGTAGCGTCTGCTAAGCTCCTCTAAGCTAAGGATAGAATTGGACATTTAGAATGTATTTTTAGCACTCTATTTATATGTTTTCTATTTCCTTTTTGGTCAAGCAGTCTCTTGTCAAATACGCTCATTCTACTTCCCTATAGAAACATTCAACTTGCAGACAGCTAATGGTCGTTTCCCCCCCCCCCCCCCCCCCCCCCCCCCCCCCATTTATGAGATTCTGATAAGCAATTGGAAGGAGAGGGTTTCTTTAGGCCCATATTTGGGGACGGCATTATTTGCTGTGAAATGGGGTGGGGTGAGGAGGATATTGGTTTGGGGAAGGACGTTTTGGGAGAAGACCCTTACTGGTATAAGCTCTGACCAGTTTTCTGATGTTGTGCTTCAGGGTGGCGCCCTATCCCTCTACACAGCACTCACTTGCTCTCACCAGTTGGCTGGCATTGTAGCCCTCAGCTGTTGGCTCCCCTTGCACAGGACCTTCCCTCAGGTAGGTGGCCTAACCTCTCTTTTGGAACCGGGGTGGGTGGGGGATGGGGGAGATGCACGCTGGGCCAAGGTCTGTTGCATGGACCTTTGCAATGACCATGGCAAGAGACCAACATCTGTTTATGGGTGATTCACAGCTTACCATGCTGCTGTTGTTTTTTCCTCATGATGACTGCAGGCAGCAAGTAGTGGTGTGAACAAAGATATCGCCATTCTGCAGTGCCATGGTGAGATGGACCCGATGATCCCAGTGCGCTTTGGAGCTCTCACTGCAGAGAAGCTGAAGGGGGTTGTGAATCCTAGCAGAATCCAGTTCAGAACCTACCCCAGAATGATGCACAACTCTTGCCCTCAGGTTGGTTGGTAGCCATTCCGTTTCTCTTTTTGCCTGATTGCAAAAAGGTTCAGGCTGAGATAATGGCGTTAAGGTACTTTATAGTGCCTGCAAAACTCTGTCCCTAGATCTTGGAACTTCTTAGTTTCAGCTGGCAGCAGCTGGAAATGGATCCCTTTTTTTTCTGGAAGTGTCTCTAAATAGGGATGCTTTTCTTATGTAATACACACCACAGTTTTCTAAGAAAGCCATGTCTCCAGTATCCTGTGTGCTGAACTTGAACTCTGGTTGGACTTTTGCACTTGTCTGCAGAAATTTATGAATATGGGTAGTTAGGGGCTCAGTGGCTAAGATGCTGAGCTTGTTGATCAGAAAGGTCAGCAGTTCAGCGGTTCGAATCCCTAGCACCGCTTAACAGAGTGAGCTCCTGTTACTTCAGGGGTGGGTTCCTGCCAGTTCTAACCTCTTCTATAGAAGAGGTTCCATAAATCTACAGTGTCATTTAGAACCGGTTCTAGCGCCCTCCCCCCGCCCGTCCGCACATCATCAAGATGAAGAGCGAGAGGAGGAATTCTGGGAGTTGAAGTCCACAAGTCTTAAAGCTGTCAAGTTTGAACAACCCTGGTTTTTTTTTCTAAAGTGTTAGGGGTGCAAGGGTCTTGTAACTTGACAGCTTTAAGACTTGCGTGCTTCAAATGCCAGAGTTTCTGAGCCAAAATTTTGGTTGCTAAGAGTATTGTTTAGTGAGTTTCACCACATTTTACAAGTTGGCCACGTCCACCCAGTCACATGACTGCCAAGCCACTCCCGCTCAGTTGCATTGCTGGCAAGCCACTCCCACAAAGCAGGCCACACCTACAGAAGAGGTTCTAAAAATTTTTGAAACCCTTCACTATGTAACGTGTCCCAGCTTCTGCCAACCTAGCAGTTCGAAAGCACGTACAAAATGCAAGTAGAAAAATGGGAACACCTTTGGTGGGAAGGTAACAGCATTCCATGCACCTTCGGCGTTTATTCATGCTGGTCACATGACCATGGAGACTTCTTTGCACAGCGCTGGGTCTTCGGCTTTGAAAGCACCATCCCCTAGAGTCAGGAATGGCTAGCACATATGTGCGAGGTGAACCTTTATCTTTTATGTGTGCATTTAATTTCTGATAATATTTGGGGCTAAGCCTTGGGGACCAGGAAGGGAGGCATCCGTGCTGGTTGGGTGGGTCTGTCTCTCTAACATGGCATCAAGAAGTAAAAGAGTATTTTCCCTCCTCTTCCATCTGTGCAGGAGATGATGGCCGTGAAAGACTTCATTGAGAAACTGTTGCCCAGGATTTAAGCCGAGCTAGTCAAGACTGTTGCAGGGAGAGGAGACAGAGGTCACCAGCTTTGATCTTGAACCCTTGACCTGTTGGCTGCAATTGGAAGCCATGGCAATCCACCTCCTCACCAGTCACTCGTCTCCTTTCTCGAGCCTTCCCCACCCGCCTGCGCTGTCCCCCCTCCTGTGCAAAGGGAGGGGAGAGGGCCTTCTCTCCCACATGGCGGGTGAAGGTACCAAGTGGTTTTAAGGTACAGCTGAGATCCTAATCTTGCAGATTATTATTTCAGTCACCTTTCAGTATTTCCCTATTCTCTCCTCTCTCCTGTTCTGTCTATACCCCCCTCCCAACCCCCCCAAAACCCAAATCTAAACATAAACTGCCTGCTGTGGCAAAGAACTACGTGGTAGCCAGAGGCTTAAAGGAAAAGGTATTAAGAGATGGTGTTCTGGCTTTTACAGTACTTTTAAAGGAGTTTTATAGTTCAGTCCTCTGAACTGTCCATCAAGCATCCTTCCCCTCATGATGCTCAGCCCGTCCCACTTCATATTTCACTGGAACCATTTTAACGGTGCAGGGCGGGCTCAGCTCAGCTAAGGCAAGGCAGAAAAATTGTTTCTGCTCTGTGTAGGCTATCGGCTTGCCAGGCTCTGTACCACATATTCTCCTCCAAGCTTCCATCAGCAAAAAGAGGAAGAGTTGCGTTGTGTTGAAGGGCCACAGCCGGCCGGTCCCCCAGATGCAGCTTGTAACCGTGGCAGCTGCTCCACCAGTCCCTGCCCTGACTGGAGTGATAAAAGTGGTGGAGAGGACCCACCGCGCCAGGAATCACTCCACGTTGTGTGTGTTAATGGACTGTTTTTGTTGTGTTCTGTCCTCTCATCCACGCTGCCTTTGTCCCGACCCATGGGATCCTTTTCGTTTTGGTGGGATCAAGAGAAAATGGCGGTTCAGGGGAGTGGACTCAAGATGGCTCCGGCCAGTAGGCCTCTTTCTTAGAGTACGGTCTCTGACAATTCCACTTACCACCTGGGCAGTGCTCAGACAATGGCTGTTATAGCCTGCTATGCTCCTGCCCAGTCACACCAAGCAAGTGCAAGCTGGGTCTTGGTGTGTGCCACGTTGCCAGAATTGTGCTCCTGCCGCCCTCCCCCCCTCCCCAATTTCTTGTGTGGTCCCCTGAGTCCATTGTCTCGTTTCCTCCTTGAGATCAGGCTGGTGCCTCAGAGCAGTATGCTGTTGAACAGCAGCAATGTTTCTTTTCCTTCCCTCCCTTGCTCCAGTCAGTCCTCCCTGTGGGCTCCTCGTAGGACTGGAAGCCAGTGAGAAGATGCAGCTTCAAAAGGAACTCCCCTCCCCACCCCTTTCTTTTGTTTTGGTGAAGGGCTAGTCTTGTCTTGTGTGTCAACCCACCACCTGTTCTGTGTGTAGATTTTGCGCCCTTCCTTCTCCCTGTCCTACGCAGGCCTTATCCCTGGGCAACAGCAATAAGAAGACCCGGGACTAGGGCAGATCTCTCCTTTCCCCTCCCGGCTTTTGTGATGGGATAGAGACAGGCTTACCCAACAAGCCATTGAGGTTCTGCTGCTATTTTGGGTGTGTGTGTGTGTGGAGCTAAATTGAGATAACGTGAACCGCAGCTCCCTCTCATGCCCCATGCTTGGTAACTCAGCCAGCATTGCCAATGCTGTCTGCAAAATGGGATCCTCTTCTCAGAAGGTGGACTTGTGGAGATGGCATGAGTGTGGCTGTTGTGTGGCAAAGCATCATCATCCAGTGGAAAGGGATCCACAGTTTGGGGAGAGAAAGAGGCCTGGCCTCTTTGGGCATCCCCTCCCCAGCAAAGGATCTCCAGATTGCAGGGGCATCTCAACCAGAACCTGATTTGTGAGCTGAGGGCAGCTCCTATTCCCACAGGTCATAAGTGGTGGAGGAAAAGGAGAATGCCTTCAGCCTCCTATAGGAAAACAAAATATTCCTCTCTAGCTCATTTGTGTTTCCCCTGTTTCAAAGGAGCGGCCTCTGCAGCTGTCTAACCTGCACTTGGAGGTGCTAATGAGTAGGAAAAACGCTCACGCCCACTCTTGCCATTGAGTTTCACCCAAAAGTAGCGGTCAAATTCTGAAGTGGTAAAATGAGCTGTACCACCTAATGGACTACGAGTGTGTGCATATATCATGCCTAATGTTTCCATTAAAAAAAAAAACCTTTGCAAGTAAAACATAACAACGCATAAAGGGAATCCTGGCTCACCCTTTCCACCCCTTTCTGCTTATAATTTTAAAGAATGTGATTTGTTTTGCTAAAGTAGGTTCTGCACACATTTGCAGCCAGAAGGGTTGCAGCCTCCTTCGCCATCTCCATGTTCTACTGCATTTCTGCACCAAATGACACGCGAGGAGCTTTATGGGGACAGGTCGGTTGCATATTGCCACTACCGCTCAGCTCCTCTTAGGCCCCTGACTTGCAATGTCCTGCAGAGCAAGTAAGATCTCTGATCTGGTTTCTGCTGGCCCAGTTTCCTCCTTGGGCCTTCCCAAAGCTGCTGTCAATGTGGCCTGCATGATATAGAAGGGACGGGAACGAACCCAGAAGCCCAAGGAAGAAGATGGCTTCTCTCTGTCCTTGCAAGGGGATCTCAACAATCTCTTCTCCCTTTCCCTTTGTCTTCCTCGTATGTCATTTTAATTTTTGTGTTCCTTCAAGATTAAACAGAAACCACCATTGGTGCCTCATCTTTTGGTTTGTTAAAAGCCTGGTTGTGGGGTGTCACTTTCTCCTGCAGGGAGGGTTTGAAGTGTTTTGACAGTTCTTACGAACACCTGAAACTTGGGGTGGTCTGGACTTGACTGCCTATGAGGGGCTGGATCCCAAAGGTGTTTTTCAAAAGACAATGGGACTCCTGGTTTTTTCCTTGAAAACATTTCGCTTCTCATCCAAGGAGTTTCTTCAGAAGCTGAAGAACAATTACAGGATAATACAAACAAGGACAAATAGGCTGAAAAACAGCTTCTATTCCAGGGCAGTAACTATATTGAATTCTACGGTAAAGTGCAATATTAATGCAATAGGGTTTTCAATTTCAATTACATAGCATGTGAAGGATGTGTTTTTGTATTTTTATTTTTATAGTTATCATGTACACTGAAGATGACATTTAATGGCATTGTAAACTAAACTAAGCTCCTTGGATGAGAAACAAAATGTTTTCATGAAAAAAAACCCAAGGATGTCCAGTTGCCTTTCAAAAAGCACCTTAAGGACAATCATGACCTGGTTTGATTGACAATCTCCATAGACAGAGAAAGTCTCTCTATTCGAATATGCTTATATCAGCTTTTGCCATGCTGGCCTGGTATGTTGAGTGAAATCAACCGTGGGTGAGGTGATCTACCTTTGTGCCGTGTGTGCACCCAAGGATTGTTCTGGGATTCAATACAAAGGGTAGGAACGCCTGTGTGCAAGATAACACTGTTGGTGATTGGAAGGGAGGAGTCGTCTCAGGGAGGGTTGATTTTATTTTTCTTGCTTGGTCTGTTCTCCTGTCCTGCTTCACTGGGGTTTTTTTCCAATGTTTCTCTGAGCATTGTTATTTGATCGTTGTTTCTGATGTGGGGCATTCTGAATGCAAGCAGGAGCTTTCTCTCTGAGCAACCAGCCTCTCTTCCCTCCTGTAACTCAGAGCAAAACCCAGAAATTTCACATTTTATCTGAAACACCCTTCCCCTGTGGGAAAATTGTCTCCCAGTCCTCTGAGAGCATCTCTTCAGGTTCAGCAAATCCCTGCCAGGCAGAATCAAGGCCATCCCACCCACCAGTCAGCAGAGTTGCTTCACCACATGAATGCGCCTGTTTGCATAGCAACTAAGGAAGACCTTCCATCAGAACAAGACCTTGAGGGTTGTCATTGACAAAGGGGGCTGTAAAGTAGTCTTGAACAGGCTTTCATTTCTTCCCCTCCTGTTTATGTTTTTAAGAGAGCTCTAGATCACTTAATAGTGATTTTGATTGATTACATGCCATCAAATTGCTGTCATCTCTTAGCAACCACATAGATAGTTCTCGATGATGATCTCTCCTTAGTGTGGTCCTTCAGGTCTTTAAAGCCTAAAGATTAACTAGAAAGACCAATCTGGTGGTCCTCCTTCTACTCTTTCCTTCCATCTTTCCCAATCTCATAGCCTTCTCCTGAGAGATAGATCTTCAAATCATGCCCAAAGCAGCATAATTTGAGCCTGATCATCTAACATACTAATTTTAAATGTTATGTACTGTAAAAGACATTGTGGGAATCCAGCTAGAGCCCTTTACAAACCACTTTCAGCAATTGTAGTTTATTCAAACCATAGCAAAACATCGTGCATGAGGGCAGCCAGTGAATACTGCAAATTCATTATTTATTTAGATGCCACTGCAACCAACAACCAATCCGCATTACCACCTTAAAAGTAAATAATTTATTACAGCAATAATTTACTCAAGGCATTTATTCTTTATGTTGCTCCACCACCACCACCCTACCGCAGGTATTCCTGGGTTATTGTTATCAATTTGCTTGTCAGCATTTTCCCTGTGTTTCTTATATGTTTCAGATTTTCAGGAAGCTTGATTTTAGGGAGCAGGCAACCTTAGTGCAGCTTTGGCTTCCTTTAAAGAGGGCCAATGGGTAATTTAGAGCAACTGAATGTGTTACTACCTTTTTTGTTACCAGATCTTTCATAGTATATTTACTGTTGTAATGATCTCTTAAAATTTGTACTGAAATGCTTCTTTTACCACTTTGAAAGTATCTGAAAAGTTTTTAAATAGCTCACAGTTGAACTGTAGTTCATCTGTGAGCTTGGTTGTTTACTTGCAGATGTTTAATTACCTGACTGAGTAACTCTATCAGTTCCGGTGAGTATGAGGTCAGCTCCCTATTTATATACAATAGCTTGCCCTGCCACTTGGTGGATGTGTAGTTTTTCTCCTCGGTTGTCCCTTGATTAATGTACAGTTTTCTGCTTGATAGTTTGTCTGATGTTGATCCCTGTTTATCTGGGTGTAGGCTGCTAGAGAGGATGCGTTCTGATTTTTTTGTTTTCTTCTTAGCTTTCTTATTGAATCTTTTGAATGGAGTGTAAATGTGGTTTATCTCTATGTGTCTATTGATGGCTGATTTATCTGAATGCTAAGCTTCCAGGAATTCTCTAGCATTTTTAGATTTGGTTTGATCTGGAGTGCTCATTGTTTCCTAGTGGAAACTATGGTAGATCTGCCCATGTGTTGTGAGATTAAGGCGTTTTCATTGTGTCATCTGATTATTAGTTGGCGTTGCTCTCGTAATCCTATACTTCTCCGTCTCAGACAAGTTGTAGCTGGGTCTTTTGGTTTACTTAAGAGGGTTTGGAGAGCTTTGATTGATTTGTGTGCCTTGTGGTTGTAATAATCTGTTGGTTGTTTCTGAGATGTTTTTGATATTTGGCAGGGCTATCCTTTTCATAGCTTATGTTGGTTGTACTGTAGTAGGTTGAGTGGCTAGGCATTTTTGTGATTAATATTTCCTTAAAAGCATTTGAGTGCAAATCTGAACAGTAGTGGCCAGAATTGTGGAAATCTTTTGGGAAAAGTATATAGTATTTTTGAGGTTGGATGGCTAATAACACCATTTTTTGGGGGGGAGTAGTACCATAACATCATATATCAATGGAAAGATAATTTAATCAAGAATGCAATGCAATAACATTTGTGAAGGATTTGCTATTAGAATGTAGTTAAAAAGAAGAAAAGTGAAATATGTAGAACAAATGAGATACACAAAAATTATCACCATAGAAAAAACAAGGCATACACATATTATCACCATGTCAATTAATACTTAGGTGGGTAACCTTTCACATGAATTACGGCCTTACAGTGCCTTCCCATGGATGGACCAAGTCTTTTAGATCTGCAGCTGTTTGAATGTGAAACCAAGATTGAATGATTGCTTCTATTAACTGGGTTTTATTGCTGGCTATATTTGGCTATAACTTTTCATAGAATATGGATAATTGAACAAATCTTGTTGCATTACATTCTTGATTAAATTACCTTTCCATTGATGTATAATTTTATGGTACTACCAAAAAAGTGGTGTTATTAGCTATCAAACCTCAAAAATACACTTTTCCCAAAAGGTTTCCACAATTTTGACCAGTACTGTAAGCCTGCCTTTAGGGTGGGGGAATTGTTCACTGCATTTTTGATTCTTGCTGTGTTTTCTTCCTAACAGAGACACAACATAGCTTAGTGCACAGTTCACCAAAGTCCATCTTTGGCCTGAGAAATAGCAATTCTAAGAGTTGTTTCAGCAAAACAGGAAGGGGAAGTGGGGCGCTGTTGAATAAATAATGTGCTTGCTTTAGTAAAACACAACTGGCCTTAAAAAAAAGGATCCCCCCCCCCCTTTTCCAGGAATATCACTATATCACCATCTTCAAGCCCTTGAAGCCATTTTTTTAATTTTTAAGTGAAACTCTCATGGCTCCAAAAAGGTTGCCCACTCCTACTGTTGAAGCATCCAGAAAGGTTTTTTTTTAAATGTATGTGCATAATTAATATTAATTATATAACATTGATGTCCTGAGCCTTGAAATCCATTTAAATCTAGTTTTTTCTCCAAATGACTTTCCTCACAAGGCTAATATTAGGGGAAAATCAGGGAGATTTCAAAAATTCACTTGTGAATTACTGGCCAAGAAATGCGCAGAAGTCCTAGATTATCTGCATAATAATCTGAAAGGCAGAAAGCATAAAGGTTAAGAAAGAACAAGTCCATACTTGCTAATAATTGAAAAAATCAAAGTAGCTTCTAACAGGAATGGAACAAGAATGCAAAAGAAGATAATTTATGGTCAAGCACAGAGAGCTGTTCCATCTTGCCCCTTGCAGATTCCACAAGCGTCTGTCATTTGCTGTTCTGAATCCAATGAAATCTGGAATTTCATTGGATATTCAAGAACGTTTGGGTCTGAAGGAACCCTGAAGACAATCCAAACACTTCCCTGGTGGATAATCATGATCATCATTACCAGGATTCTGATCAAGTTGTTTGCAGTATGAAAATTAAAATAAAATTTGCTCTTAAAATGTAAACTCAAGTTGGCGTAAGAAGCTAAACAAAAATTCTAACCAGACGGTGCAAGATTCCTTATGCTGCATGAAATGCTGCTTGTAAACAGATGGTCATTGATCCAGAGCCTAAAATAGTGGCTTCCATTGGAAACGAGATGGGAGACGGATTTAGATTATTTTCAGTGTATCAAAACTAACCTGTATTAGGCTTCAATCTGCATAATGAAGTCATTTATACAGCCAAGAAAAGAGGTAGTGATTTGCATTAGAACAGGGGTGTCAAACTCATGTGACTTATCGGGAATTCCCCCCCCCCCCCCCTTTGCTAAACTGGGCATGGGCATGGCCAGCATGTGACGGATGGAAGTTTGATAGTCCTGCAGTAGAAACACATTGGTGGTCCTTACGTCAAAATGGAAGTGGGCAAAAGCAATTCTACTGCAAATATTTTAAAGGGCACACCTGTCTTCTATTTGCAACACGAGCAGATACTTTCACAGCAATGAGCACCAGAATTATCTTGTATTTCCGACCTGGATTTGAAATTTGACGGTCAGATCTATCCCTCTCCCAGTCATGTGACTGTACTTCAAGTACACATTTATGACCACCTGCAATGTCCAATGTCTGTCACATGACCTCATTTCATGATGGCTTTCAGCAAAACCATGCCCACAGTGAACTATTGGTCCACCCAAGGACCACAATGTTTACTTAACTACCACCACAAAAAAGGTAGTAAAATTGATTTATAACTGTCAGCTATGATGAGAGGCTCCATTATGCTCATAACTTGAGGACTATATTGTTTACCTACATTGCTGGCAGATGCTCTTCTGCTTTTTCTCAATTTACAATCTTAAAAGAAAGCTATTAGTGTGAGCATCTCTTTTCAAGACGTTAGAAACATCACTGCATATAGTACCTTTAGTTATATCAATCCAGAAGAACGAAAAGCTTCACTAGGAATCTATGATGTCTTGTTTTGGAGATCAGCGAGCCCAATGGGCTTTGGACTATAGACTGAGCAACGTTAAAATTTACAGCTTATGCAGCTTAAAGAGATAGATTATTTTTGCTCCCCAAAAAAAGTGTAGAGTTTATAATTTAGAAAAAGAAATGGAGATACTGACAAAACCCACTTCACCACCCACAGGCTTTGTTTTTTGACCACTTAGGTATCCTGGCTCTTCCGCTCAAATGAAAGAATCAGGTCTCTGAAATCTTGCTCTCTAAACCCTAAGCAGCTCTCGTCTCTTGAAGCCGAAAACCCCCAAAGCGTTGTGGATTAATTCCCCCAGAGCCAACCAGGCTCTAGGGAAACATTTGGATTTTGTCCTCCAGTGATAGCCAGCTAGTTGTCCTGCTGCTCATTCAGTAAAAAACACATCGTCTCAGCCAGTAAAAAGGGTTTCTGGCAGAGAGACGGGATGAGGAGAAGAGAACAGGCCACTGAAGAGGCCAATGGCATCCTCTTTTGGTGTGATCAGTCAGCTCCAAAAAGGAAAGCAGAAATGAGCATGGGCCATCTTCCTTTTTCAAAAACCAGTCAGCCCTTGGGTCTGCACCAATGTGCAAGTAGTGGTTGTACGTGGGAAGAGCAGGCAACATCTTCCATCTCCTAGTTCTTGCTGAAACCGGCGGGGTTCTGTGACTGCCACCGCCATAAGTCCTCACCTGAAAACAATAAGGAGGAGAAGTAGAGAGGAACAATGAGGGTCCAGCATCTTGCCCTTTAGGTAGGTATCAACATGTGCCAGGAAGAAAGGATGGCCACTCCGTTCTCCAGCAGGAGGGGGAATCAAAATGTTCCTTGAAAAATGAGCAGCAAGCAGCAAGTCTCTACTTACACATTTTGTCCAGGCCAAAGATGGCTTTCCAACCCAGCTCCCGCTTAGCTAAACCAGGGTTTGCATAACAAGAGGCTACATCTCCTTCTCGGCGTTCAACAATCTTGTAGTTTATCTAAAACAAGTAAATAGCCTGCCTTCACATTTCTGAGAAATGAATTGGATACAGTTGCTAAAATGCCAAGTGAGAAACTGGTTGAAGTTATCGTGAAACCTAACAGAGCAGATGGAGGATTTCTGTTGAAAGCTCCAGAAAGTGAACAGCTTCACAATAAGATCACCAGGTGCAGGTCTCAGGCACTTTTAAGTCTTGGCGTAGGAGACCCCCATATGGCTGTCAGTCCCTGCATCTCATCTTAGTTTGTCAGCCTACCTGTCTTCCAGATGCCTTCTCCATGGCTTTGACCATCTGCAAGACTGAGTAGCCAACACCAGTCCCAAGGTTGTAAATCTGTAAGAATGCAATTTTCCCCCCTCAGTTATATTCTTCTATGCTCCCCCCCCCCCTTTGTTGGAGGAGAGGGGGAAGCAAAGTAGAGCTTAAATACGATAAGATTGGAGGGGATGGTTACACCAACTTGTTTTGAGTGTGAGTCTAGCGGGTGGATGCAGAGGGTGCATCTGATTTAAAGCTGTTAAGTTTGGTCTCCTGCATTGTAAGACCACTCAGAAATGAAATAAGAAAAATAAGTATTACGAAGACACTGTTTGCCCCTAAGCAAGGCATTTTCCTTCTCAAAGGGTGGACACTTTTATAAAGAACATCCTTACCTTGCATCCACAGTTCTCCTTGAGCTTCTGCAAGGCTGCAATATGGCCCTTCGCCAGATCAGTTACATGGATATAATCCCGAATGCCTATCAAAGGACAATCGTTCAATGTTCTGTTCACCCAGCTTGGTGCACATGTATTTCCACAACTTTAGGAAATGTGCATTCTCTTGGGCAAATACACACAATATAACAGAAGAAATTTTGCACATTAGACCAGGGATGGTGTTAATAGTGTCTCTTTCCTAAGCTATTTAGGAATCCTGCTCAACCAGAACTGTCTATCTATTTCTTGAGGCCTGGAGGGGCTCTCTAGTTTGTCTCAGTTCCCAGAACAGAAAATTAGTATTTGAGACTCAGGAGGTGACTATATCTAGTAGTTCCATTTTAATCTAGCCCCTGTACTCTTCATTGCCCCTTTAACTAGTAGTTTAGTAATTCTACCAGGAAAGGATTTTAGAACTTGTTAGTAAAATATTGCCATACATGACACTCACAACCATCTGCACCCAAATAAATTTACTTTTATAAGGCACTTGAAATTTTATGGGACCGTAAAATGTGGTATTAAATCCTGAAATGTCTCAGAAGGCGATAATGGAATCTTGAGTTTTGGGCTATTAAGATTTTTTTTTTAATGTACATGAAGCAAAGTGCCTGTCTTACTAAAGTTGCTTAGCCCTGGTTTAAGATGGAGAGAAAGGAAGTCCTGGTTTCAGAAGAATTGGTGGACAATATATTCACATCTTACTTGGAGGAAAGTTCCAAACTGTGACTCTCACTATGTTCTTAATTGAGCTTTTCCACTCAGCCCTTTTTATTTTTAAAGGGGGCGGTTTCTTCATTTTAAAGTTTGGATGATACTGAGCCCCACGCACCTGTCCCATCCACTGTGTCATAATCATTCCCAAAGATGTTCAGATGCTCTCTGCGCCCCACAGCCACCTGGAACAGGCAGAAGACGAAAAAAGAAAAAATGAAAACGTAAACTGAGAAAATCTTAGCGCAGCTGATCGAGTAGCATGAGATCTGTATACCTGGGCAACATAAGGCATCAGATTGTTTGGGATGCCCTGGGGGTCTTCTCCAATTTTTCCGGACTTGTGAGCTCCAATAGGGTTAAAATATCGCAAGAGAACAGCGTTCCACTCCTAGGATAAAAAAAAGAACACACAAAGTAAATCCAGTGGGACACAACAGACTAAATGGGAATTAAGGTGCAGTGTTGCTCTCTTACTGGGTCCGCCTTGCACAAATCTTGGATCATCTCTTCAATGAAATACTTGGATTTGCCATAGGGGTTGGTGCAGCTGCCGACTGGGTGCTTCTCATCAAGAGGGAGGTAAATGGGGTCTCCATAGACGGTGGCTGAACTGCTGAATACAATGTTCCTGACTCCGTGGGCTTTCATGGTCTGAGAGAGGCCAAAAAATGACAGATGAGCTAGATTCTGAATCAGGTCAGAGGCAGCAGATAAATCTGATAATGGGGACAATATTCCTTACACAGGACCCCTTGTTTTCTCCAGGCTAGCATGGCTCTGGATGAAGACTGGTGCAACTGACTAGTACCCATTCCAGTACTTAATGAGAAGATACTCTAGGCCAGTAATGGCTAATCTTTTTGTCGCTGCGTGCCAAAAGCGCAAGCACACTACCCCTTGCATGCCCCTGGCCCCTGTATGTGTGCGTGACCACCCCTGTTCCATGCATGCACATCCCCCCCCACTCCCCATTCACCTGCGCATGCATGACCCAAAATCCAGCTGGCTGGCAGGAGGCAGGTGGGCATGCACGATAGAACTGAGCTGAGGCGACAGCTCGTGTGGCTTCAGGGCTCTGCGTGCCACCTGTGGCACGCATGCCATAGGTTTGCCATCAACGGCTCTATGCTGTGGGTTTTTGGTATGGGGTCTTGTGTTAGCATCCAAGATGCCTTAAAAGGTCATAAACCAGCTGACCCCCAACTGGACAGCTTCTAGATGTCTTGGAATCCATCTCCCATGTTCTTCAGCCATGTACTACTTGGGTGGCTACAGAAGCTGAAGTCGAACAAATTTAGAGAATTTGGGAAGCCTGCTAAACACTTGCAGAATGCTGCTGTATAACACATTAACAGTTTCAGGATTTCAACTTCCGGCCAAGTGATTCTGGCCAATCAACATTTCAGCCCTAGAAGTTCTGATCTACAGATCGATGAAAATGGCCACCCGAACCCTAGTATAAATTCTGGGGGTTTTTTGCTCTTCTCAGATACATTTGCTGGTGACTGCATGAGAGCTCCTTCCCCACAATTATCTTCTATTGACTGTAGCTAAACATTCATTATAATCTTGCATAATGGAAACTCACCTCTAGCAACCGGATGGTCCCTGTCAGATTCACCTTGTAATATTCCAGTGGCATCTGGACTGACTCTCCAACGGCTTTGAGACCCGCAAAATGTATCACTGCAGAAAAGTGATGCTGGAAATGGAAGGAGGACCAAAATCATGTCGCTGTTGTTACTCAGAACAAAATTCACCTTCAGTGTAGGTTGTTCTCCCCTCCCCCACTAAGTCAAAGGTTATTTAACTTTTAAGCCCACTTTCCATTAAATTATTTTAAGGTGGTGTTCTAAACTGAGAAGGCAAAAATATATGAAGCCTGGATCAGAATACGTAGCCTATACGGTGACTACATTCCACCTCCAAAGACTCACCAAAATAACCCCACCACATTCTCTGAGGCTACGTTTTTCAACAGTTTGGACGTATTTGTGTCTCCTTGGTTTTCTGCTCCTATGCCCATAAAAGTCTCACAAAGGAAAAAAGAAACTCCAAAGAAGAAGGAAAACATTCCTCAGGTGTGAGATGTTCATTTTCCTGCTGAATTTCAGAAGTACAAATCTGGACTGCAGGGTTCCCAACATTATGCTCGGGAGTCTCTGTGACTCACAGACTGCCCATTCCACTGACAACTATCCACAGAGTACAAAAACACGCTGACAAATAGTCTTTGCCCATTTATCTTTGCCCATCTTTTTTTGGGAAAAAGGCCAATTCAGATGACTTTCAACTGTGGTGACGATGCAAAAATCACTTAGTAGAGTCCTTTATAGGCTGGTTATTTGCCAAAGCTTTAAGATCCATGGCCGGAGAGCAGAGATCGCCTCCAACAAGAATGGACTGAGTCATTTGAGAAGCTTTTCCATGCAGTTTTTCAGCACAACCAGGCACACTAGAAGTCAATGCAGCCACGCTAAAATAGATGTGGCACCAACTTTGGAGGAGTTTGCAGAATGTCCTTGGGCAGTACAAAATCTCAAGATTGATGTGATAAGGAACCCAAAAAAAAGGGTGGGGGCAATCATATAGGAAAAGACAGACGAGCCTTTTACCTGGGCAAAGTTAGTGGTGCTGCTCATCAGGGAAAAACTCCGCTTACTTACAGAAGCTGAGCCAGTTTCATAATTGGTACAATGAAAAAGGAAAGGTAAACAGTTAACTTAGATTAGCGATATCATCCTACCTTTTTGAAGAGCTCCTGAAGGGCCCCCTCGTCAAGAACATCCAGTTCTTGGAATGGGATCTCCTTCCCCACAATCTCCATCACACGCTGAATACTCTCTGGAACCACGTTTTCTCCTGTAGAGATAATTGGTGTTTTGACGCAACGCTGGATGGACTCGGCCTCACACCAGCCTGAGGGTGCCCTCTTTAGGGAGAAGAGGGCCAGAAAGCCTACCCTCACCATGCTCTTAGTCTGGATGCTCCTTTGGACCTTAGGGGATGTCCTGGTTTTTGACTGAAACCATTCTGATCTCCACCATTCTTGCTTCCCATCACATAGGTCAGGGGTCAGCAACCTGCGGCTCTGGAGCCGCATGTGGCTCTTTCATCCCTCTGCTGCGGCTCCCTGTTGCCGGTCAGCTTCACAATTAATAAGGCTTTCGGTTAGGACAGGTAGAGGAAAAAGGATGCCACACTAGGAGGAGACTCTATGGTGGGGAAATTGGATTTCCGGTCAGAATTGAATGGTGGGCTTCTGGTTAGGACCTCTGTGGCTCGTTGAGTGTTTAAGGTTGCTGGCCTCTGACATAGGCCAGACATCACCCCCCTCTTGTGAACAGCCAGAGATTCTCTTCCTCTCTGCTATTTGCTCAGAAATGCTCTGTACTGTCAAAGTCTTTGAGGCCAACAAACTCAAGAAACAATCCTCTGTATGTCTAAAGCATCTTCAGTGCTGATGGGTCATTGAAAGGGAATCTTCAAAGCCTGCCACAGCAATTATCCAGCTCAAATTATAACTAGCACAACCAAGGTGGAAAGGTGGAGCCTCCTCCTTGCATTCATTTTCCTCCCCTGAACTTGACTTTTCTGTAACGGTCCTCTGTCTTCCTGTAATATCTTTCATTCTTCTCCCCACGACTGTTAGCCATTCCATCATAAATCCTCCCTCTAACTCCATCCCAGTGGAGTCCCTTCGGGGAGAGGGGGCGGTTTATAAGTCTAATATTAAATTAAATTATCTGAGTAGGAAATGAGAGCATGACTAGAATCTGGCCTTTCTGCCTTTCTGGCCTTTCTGCCAGTATTTTAAGAGCTCAATAAAGGACATTAAGACGAGGGTTTGGCCAATGGTTCAGTGCCACCCTGAGGCGAAAGTGAAATAGCAGTTTGCCTATGGGAGTCGGTGGGGAAGGTGACACTGTCGGCTCCTCACTCCAACTAAGTCAGACTTGAGAAGATCCAGCCATGATTTTCAAGATTGACGTTACTTACACACTAGGGGTGATTTTATTCTGCTTTAGTGTGTTCTATAAAATCACTCATTGTGGTTTGTAAACCATGGTTTATGACTGATGAATTGCAATGTATGGTTGTGAAAGTTGGACCAAAAGAAAGGCTGATTGCCAAAGCATGGAGGCCTTTGAACTCTGGTGCTGGAGAAGACTGCAAGGCACTCCAACTGGTCAGTCCTAGAGGAGATCAACCCTGACTGCTTTTTAGAAGGTCAGATCCTGAAGATGAAACTCAAAGACTTTGGCCACCTAATGAGAAGGAAGGACTCACTGGAGAAGAGCCTCATGCTGGGAACGATGGAGGGCAAAAGAAGGGGATGACAGAGAAGGAGGTGGCTGGATGGAGTCACTGAAGCAGTAGGTGTGAGCTTAAATGGACTCTGGGGAATGGTAGAGGACAGGAAGGCCGGAGGAACATTGTCCATGGGGGTCGTGATGGGTCAGAGATGACTTTGCAACTAACAAATTACCTGTAAAGTAACCCATGATGGTAAACATAACTTAGAGTAAGGCCTGAATTCAGCAACTGGTCCAAGCAAACAGTTGTTTGAACAGTTGGCCTACAAACCAGGCACTTCTCCCTCAATTTAAGGCGTTCTGCTATGTGGAAAACAATAGCCATGGATGCCAACCTTGCTGTCAACCAGCTCCTGGATATCGCCCTTACCTCGGATGGCATTGTGGAAGTTGTCGATAACTACCGGGGTATAGCCAGCCTCAACCAGTTCCAGAACACAGTGGCTCCCTATATAGCCAGCTCCACCTGTCACGAGGATCTTTTCCGACATGGTCTTCTGAAAAGAAACAGAAAAGTCTTTGGAGGAAGAGAAGAACTGGTTTCTTTCTGGGAGCAACAAGGGCATTATGGAGTCCCGAGTGGGCAATTAATTTTCCCAAGAGACCACACGAGAAACTAGGACTGTTCTGAGAGCCGAACCAATAGGACTATGAAGGTACATAGGCAAGCATGCATGCGATAACAGGGTGTTGTGGAAACAATTAGATAGATAGATAGATAGATAGATAGATAGATAGATAGATAGATAGATAGATAGATAGATAGATAGATAGATAGATAGATAGATAGATAGATAGATAGATAGATAATTGTTTTCACAACTTCCTGTTAGGGTCCCATTAAGGGAGGAGACATACTGTTTCCCTCTCTGCCTTTCAGCTCATCACCAGAGACCATCTAGACAGAGAACCATGAGTTCCGTTGTGTAAATTTTTTTTTAGATATGTGTGTTAGTTTTTATGAGCTGATCAATAAATTTAAATTTGAGAGACCAAGATAGATCTATTTCGAGCTTATTAGCTCTCATCAGTTGGCCATACCCTTTACAGCCCCGGTTCGAATCCCAGTAAAGGGTATGGCCAACTGATGACAGCTAATAAGCTCAAAATAGATCTATCTTGGTCTCTCAAATTTAAATTTATTGATCAGCTCATAAAAACTAACACACACACACACACACACACATGTATATGATTTCAACAGGTTCAGAGGGCACCAAAATGAGTAGAAGCGACAATGCCTGTTCCTAGCATAGATTTTCTTGGTCCGATTCGGTGCCAATAGAAACCTTCCTGCTAAAGGGGGGGAGGGAGGGAAGGCAAGTAAAAAATCTGGACCAAGGCAGTCTGGAAAATGGGGTTGGTGCCTGGAGACCGTTAAGAAGCTAAGTGGTGACCGAGGTGGATTGACATGGAAGCAAAAGGATGGGGCAGCCTGAGCAGGAGGCATGCCAAAGAGCTACCAAGGGCCATAGCCCTGTAGAAGTGAGAATAACATGTCTACTAAGCTCTGAATGGGTCTCTGTCAAATATATATATTCTTCCACCTTGCAAAGCTGTTTTGAAATTACCAAATCAAATTTGAAGCATCAGTCTAATAAATTGATGCTCCTGAAGGCTTTTAACAGCACAGGGAACCCCCTGTGTTATATACCCTCCATTCCCACATACATTTCTTCCACAAAAAGAAATGACACTGCTCCTCTGTATCTTATAAGAGGCGTGATGGCACAGTGGGTTAGAATGCAGGTATTGCAGGCGAACTCGAGGTTGGTAAAATGAGGACCCAGATTGTTGGGGGCCAGAGGCTGACTTTGTAAACTGCTTAGAGAGGGCTGTAAAAGCACTATGAAGCAGTACATAAGTCTAAGGGCTTATGTACCGCTTCATTTTCACCCTCGATGTTCGCAGAATCAATATTGATCTTGGCTGGAAAAAGAAAGAAAATTGTAGTTCACTCAAGTGATATAACCTGTCCAAGAATAAGCTTTCTTTAATGGAATCCTTCCTTCTTGGTCATCGATCTGATGTTAATAAGTATTTCCTTTCCCCAAACTTGCACTGGAATTCTTGGCAAAAAGTAAGCCAACCTCTGAGCATGAATGGAATTCCCGACCCCTGTCTAATTAATGTCAGTCTCCATAAACGTCCTACTTGCCAGATGTTAACAAGCCTTTATAGACCTCATCTAACAAACTGGTAGTGTTTGCATTTGCACAATCCCACATAACCAGTTACAGACCTACTGGCTTCATTTGTACAACGTGCGTAATCTTCGTTGGCCTTTTTTTTTTTTTTTTTTTTTTTTTTGAGCTTAGTACCCTCTCTGAGCCTGGCCCATTTGATTACAGACCCAGAATATGGGGTAATTCAGTAACCAAGTTGTGTTTTGTTATGAGATTGTGATAAATGGAAAAAAAAAAAGGAGACAGAACAGAAACAGACAACACTTCCATCTATCTCCTTCCCATTTTTTCATTTGGTGTCCTTATTGCCAGGGGAGGAAATCGACACAACCCATGATTCAGACACCAGATCATTTAAGGCAGGGGTCCTCAACCCCTGGGCTGCGGACCAGTGCCAGTCCGTGGCTTGATAGTAACCGGGCCGGAGTCAGCGGTGGAGAGAGTAGCGCAACTCTTAGGAAAGTGTAGCAAACGCTCTGCTGTCCTGGCGGCTGGCCGGGGTGCTCCCCGGGGGCAGGACGGGGGCAATGGTCTGCATTGGGGGGGGGGGTTGGGGCACCACCCGGCCCTGCGCGGGGGGAAGGGGCTGCCAGGCCCTCCTGCCTGGGACGCAGCCCGTCCTTCCCTGCCCCAGTCGAGGATCCTTCGCCCGGGACCCCTGGCAGCTTTCTCGCCTGGTTGCACGTGACCGCCGAACGCGCGGCCCACGTGACTCGACTCACCCGCTGGAGGCTCCCACTGGCCCACGGAATTTTTTTTACACGAAACCGATCCCTGGTGCCAAAAAGGTTGGGGACCCCTGATTTAAGGGATAGAAATTTCCTGACAGAACAATTAATCAGTGGAACGACTTGCCTCCAGAGGTTGTGGATGCTCAAAACACTGGAGGTTTTAAAGAAGAGCTTGGACAACCATTGGTCTGAAATGGTACAGGACAGGGGTTGCTAATCCCCAGGCTGCGGCATGCCAGAAATCGGACCACGCAAACAAGCGAAGCCCCATCCGTGGGATGCAGGTAGCACACACAAAACCACACCTCCTCTAGTCCATGTAAAAACCTTTCTCCGTGGAACCGGTCCCTAGTACCCAAAAGGTTGGGGACCACTAGTATAAGGTCTCCTGTTTGAGCAGTGGGTTGGACTAGAAGACCTTCAGTAATACTTCCAACTCTTATTCTGTAAAAAATATTTTCAGGAGATACCAGAGAGATCAAATCCTTCTGGAAACACCAGTGTCCTTCCTGTTGTCATATTTTTAAAAGTTTTAATCTGGTCTGGTTTCTGATCTTTCACACTGACCTCCCTAGCAGATATTTAGCAGGTGAAAAGTTGCTCCAGAATTTAAACTCAGAACTCAACTCCAGCAAATCTAAGTCTGGGGGGGCAAGAGAAAACTGAAGCTTCTTAGACCCGTTTGTCAAAATCACATTTAATCCAACAATGTTACAGTTCTTCCCCTAAAACCACGTCTTTGCCAGCTCCCTTCCATGCTCAATCATGGACAGAGCCGCTCTCTTTAACACAGAAAAGTTTCTGTCTTTCTGTTCCAGAAGCCTATTACTATTTATTTTCCAGTCCCCGAAAATAATATTTGGTGAGAACAGACGCACCAGTCTGAAAATGACACGGTTGAGGCTTTGCCGGGAAGAGAAGAACTGGACTCCGAAGAGTCTGCTGAGAAGCGGGAGAGGGCCACCTGGACAGAACTGCCCACCCCAAAAGGCCATGAAAAGAGAGCCTGTGTGGCCACAGCCACAAGGAAGACATTCATCTTGAAACACCCACCCACCCTTTGCACGCCGGTCAAAGTTTCAAGCTTGATGCTGGGTTGAGACTCCGATTTAACTTCAACTGTACATTTGAGCACCCAGATGTGGCTGGCTCAATTTTCAAACACCTTAGATTGTGTATCTGTAAAAATATACTGTATAGTATATTTATATACTGTAAAATATACTGAAGGGACGTGATGGCTCAGTGGCTAAGACACTGAGCTTGTTGATCGGAAAGGTCGGCAGTTTGGCGGTTTAAAACCCTACCGCTGGGTAACAGAGTGAGCTCCCGTTACTTGTCCCAGCTTTTGCCAACCTAGCAGTTGGAAAGCACGTAAAAATGCAAGTAGAAAAATAGGAACCATCTTTGATGGGAAGGTAACAGCGTTCTGTGCGCCTTCGGCATTTAGTCATGCTGGCCACTTGACCACGGAGACATCTTCAGATAGTGCTGGCTCTTCGGCTTTGAAATGGAGACGAGCACCGTCTCCTAGACTCAGGAATGACTAGCACATATGTGTGAGGGAACCTTTACCTTTCAAATATACTGGTTTCTGGGATCCAGTCTTAGTTCCTCATTCTTGCTTTCAATATCTTCCTTCGCTTTCTTTCTGTCTTAACTCCTAATTTCTCATTAATACTCTCCCTCTGACCCTTGCTCCTTCAACTCTACTTAGCTGTCCAAAAGCCATTCATGAGAACTTAACCCTTTCCCTCCGGCAGCCAAGAATGATCTGAAGTTGTGTCGAAGCTCCTCTTTTCCTCCAGCTCAAAAGTCGCCACAATTTCCAGTACAAGAAATGGTTCCGAGCACAAGTGTCCCACTGCATGTAAGAACCAGACCAAAGCCTCATCCCTCCAGTGCTGCTTTCGCTCACTTTTAACTACTCAATCAAGTAGAGCAGTGCCCCCCCTCCAACCTTTTGGGCACCAGGAACTGGTTCCATGGAGAGTGGGTTTTTTCCGTGGAGCGTAGGGGACATGGTTTTGCGTACTGCCTGCATCTCACCGATAGAGCTTTGCTTGTTTGCGTGGACCGGATTTTGGTATTCCACAGTCCACTGTGGAACCACAGATGACCCCTGAGGTAGACTGCAGGCTGAAAGGAGTGCAGGGTAGAATACCATTTCCTTCCTTCAGAACAGGGGTCTCCAACCTTGGCAACTTTAAGCCTGGAGGACTTCAACTCCCAGAAATCCCAGCCAACTTCCAATTCTGGAAGTCGAAGTCCTCCAGCCTTAAAGTTGCCAAGGTTGGAGACCCCTGCTCTAAAACAGTGTTTCTCAGCCTTGGCCACTTTTAAGACGTATGGACTTCAACTCCCAGAATCCCCCAGCTAGCATGCAGCACTTGAAGTCTAGGCATTTTAAAGAGGCCAAGGTTGAGACCCACCGCCTTGGCCAAAACAGAAGCTCAGAGCACTAGTAGGAGTAACAGTGATCTCCTTTTCTGCCTCTTCTCATGGGGAACAAACCATCTGTCTGGCTCTCCCTTGCTCCTCCATCCATCAACACTCAGGCTGGGCCAAAATCATGCTGTCACTCCAATTTTGCTTGCTTTACATCTGCCGCCTCTGCTGAAGGGCAATGAAACCTGTCTTCCAGGAGAGAGCAGAGAGATCTAATCCTCCCGGAAACGGCTATGTCCTCCTCCTTGTCATTTTTTAAAATACTTTAATTTCCTGGTATGGTTTCTGTGACCTTTTATACTGGTCTCCCTAGTAGATATTTAGCAAGCGGGGTGTTCTTTTGCTAGTGGGAGAGTCTAATGTCCAATGTTTAGTTCCTTCTTGTCAGGTATTTATGAAATATGACGGATCATTAGAGCAATATAAAATCCTGGCTATTTGGCTCCCATGCTGCTCGCAAAGTATACGACAGGGGTAGTCAACCTTTTTATACTCACTGCCCACTTTTGTATCTCTGTTAGTAGTAAAAATGTCTAACCACCCATCGGTTCCACAGTCATGGTGATTGATAAAGTAGGGAAGTCTATTAAAATTAAAAAAAGGAAAGTGCCTCAGTATCAGACAAAACCTCTACTGCCCACCATGAAAGCTGGAACGCCCACTAGTGGGCGGTAGGGATCAGGTTGACTACCACTGGTATATGGTAAAAAAAGTAAAGGTTCCCCTCGCACATATGTGCTAGTCGTTCCCGACTCTAGGGGGCGGTGCTCATCTCTGTTTCAAAGCCGAAGAGCCAGTGCTGTCCGAAGACGTTTCCATGGTCATGTGACTGGGCATGATTCAACGCCAAAGGCACACGGAAGGCTGTTACCTTCCCACCAAAGGTGGTTCCTATTTTTCTACTTGCAGTTTTACCTGCTTTCGAACTGCTAGATTGGCAGAAGCTGGGACAAGTCACAGGAGCTCACACCATTACACGGCGCTAGGGATTCGAAGTGCCGTATAGAAGATTAAAAAAGGGATCTGCAGCAGTTCCCTTTCTTCCTCCATCGCCAACCTTTTACTTGGCTAAAAGCCAACCTGGTTCCGGATGTAGTGATTATTCACTATTTACTCAGAGAGATTAAAAACCAGGAAATGGAACACTTGGTATGACTGGTACAATGGGATGACAAAACGTCCACCCACTGGAAGAAGAGATCTGAGCGGGGCTGTCCTTCCCACAGCTAGTTCCACGTGGGCAGAACAGGCTAACCCACCCTCAGGCATGCAATTGCACAGCCAAGTTGGCAACACCTTGTTCACACCCGGGCCGTTTGCTGGAATCAGAACACAGCAGGTAACGTTAGCAAAGGAGCAGCGTGACGTTCCTTCTTTGTTTTATCCACCAAAGCCGAGACCGGCTCAACCAGAGCCTGGTGCAAAAAAATGCACTCACACGCAAGGACATCACATAATAGGATTTGCTTGCCTGTAGTCCAATATAAAGGAATGTGGTGGTTCAGTGGCTAAGACGCTGAGCTTGTCTATCAGAAAGGTCGGCAGTTCGGTGGTTCGATTCCCTAGAGCCGCGTAACAGAGTGAGCTCCCGTGACTTGTCCCAGCTTCTGCCAACCTAGCAGTTCGAAAGCGGGTAAAAATGCAAGTAGAAAAATAGGGAGCACCTTTGGTGGGAAGGGAACAGCGTTCCGTCAGTGTTCAGTCATGCTGGCCACATGATCATGGAGACGTCTTCGGACAGTGCTGGCTCTTCGGCTTTGAAATGGAGATGAGCACCGCCCCCTAGGGTTGGGAACGACTAGCATTTGGAGGACCAAGAAATCTCCCACTTGCCAAACCTCCCTTATGATTTTAAGCTTTGTGCACATCAACTATGATTGGCATTTTGCAGCGGCTCTTTTTAAACAGTTGCATGTGACAAATGTTTGCCCCTTTTACCCAGGGATCGGCCAGTCCATCCACATGAATAAGGATGCAAAACACACCATTTCATAGCTGAAATAATTTTACACGCACAAAAAACGTTTCTTGCTGAAAAACAACACTTTCCATATTTCACAGGAAAGAGTTTGCACATCTTTTGCACACTCTTAACAAGTCAGTAAGATTTCCATCGGACCTATAGAAGTGCATTGCTTGGCTCAGCCCACCATGGGATTCACTTGGTTTTCTCTTAACACGGTTGGGCAACTTCCTCACAACTAAGCTACAACTGTCTCCCCACAGGCAGCTTTCAAATTGCAGGTGGGCAGCTAACCAGGGAGGGCTGTCCCCTCCCCCCTTGTCCTCCAGGTTTTTAAGAGTGGGAATGGGAACAGCCTCTCCACACCCTCAAATAAATTTGCTGAGAAACTGGTTGATTTCTGGCTGCATCTTTGGGGGGGGGGGTTAGTTTATGGACGGGATTAGTAATGGAATTGGAGTAGTTTCTCTTCAGAGTCTCCAACTCCGATATTTATCTTTATTGCAACAAAAATAAATTGTACTAAGCATTAGTCCTTCACTTTAGTAAGGGGGGATGGGATTCTGTGATCTAGTGTGCTATAGACTGCCTTTTCCTGTTTTAACCTCCTGTTAGTTGCGAAGTTGTGTCCGACCCATTGCGACCTCATGGACAATGTTCCTCCAGCCTTCCTGTCCTCTCCCATCCTCTGGAGTCCATGTAAGCTCATCATGACTGCTTTGGTAACTCCATCCAGCCACCTCATTCTCTGCTGTCCCCTTCTTCTTTTGCCCTCAGTCTTTCCCAGCATGAGGCTCTTCTCCAGGGAGTCCTTCCTTCTCATTAGGTGGCCAAAGTATTTTGAGTTTCCTCTTCAGGATCTGGCCTTCTAAAGAGCAGTCAGGGTTGATCTCTAGGACTGACAGGTTGGATCGCCTTGCGGTCCAAAGGACTCGCAGGAGTCTTCTCCAGCACCAAAATTCAAAGGCCTCAATTCTTTGGCGCTCAGCCATTCTTCTGGTCCAACTTTCACAGCCATACATTGCAATTGGGAAAACCAGAGCCTTGACTATATGCAAAAGCAATTGACACTATGTGAAGTTTGTTGAAATACAACATTTACTGAAACAAAATGGTATATACTTATATGCAACTGAAATTTGAGCAGCTGGATATGGAACTTCCTGCCAACTGTGTTATCCCCCCACCCCACCCGCAGTCAATTTTTTAATGACAGCTAATGGCAAGCTGATTCACTCAAAACAATTGCAGAACCATACTACTTTCCAAATCAAGTCAAATATTACTTTTTCCACTGTTTTCTTGTTATGCTTTATAGCAAGGGTTTTTTCCCCCCAGTAGACTGTTTTTATTGCAGACAGTTATGCTGAATTGAATTTCTATTACAGCCTTTGGCCAATCAACAGATTGTTATCGTGTTCTTTTTTTCTGTGCGGCGCTCTTCGGGAATATAAGGGCGCTACTAAGAAAAGTAAACCATACTAAATCGTATCCTATTACATCCCCTCAAACAGAGCAAAGTGCCAAAGTATGCAGACATTCGGTGGTATTCTGCTAAGTCTACCGCATACTCAGCTTTCCCCATACTTCTTTAGTTCTCATCCAAGAAGCTTCTTCAGTTCAGTATTGAAGAAACTTCTTGGATGAGAAGCAAAACACCTTCAAGGAAAAACGAAGTCTAGTTGCCTTTTTTGGGGACACAGGATAGTTTGATTGCTCAGACGTGGGACAGGTTTCAGGCAGGTACTAGACATGTAACTACCTTGAATTCCTAGAAACGCCAAGATGTCCATAGGAAGGTTAAAATGACAAAAGCAGTTTTGCACCATAAGCTCTGCCCTGCCCGGGTGTCTGCTTGGACACTCCCAAGTTGCACAAAAGGGAGTAGAGCTGTTATTGTAGGTCCAATAGATATCTTACCAACTTATAAGAGCGTGCAAAAACATCCCATCTCAAACTGCTGCATGTGAAATGTGGAAAGTCCTGTTTTCAACAAGAAACTGATTTGTGTGTGTGTGTGTGTGAAACTATGTCCGGTATGAAGCGGTCCATTCCTGGGCTGGAAAGTTTAAAAAAACAATAATACAGAAGGCATGCATATTGAAACTCTTAGGCATTATGGCCAAGAAAAGCATAGAACCTCCTAATCCTCAGCAGTTGATCTCAAAAAAGTTTTTAAAAAAAACTTAGCTTTTTATGAGTTTGAACAAGCAACGTGCACATCCTCAAACTTCACTTAGCTGCAGTGGTTTCTGCCTACCTACCAGAACAAAAATGTTGCATTTCCTTCTTCGGACGATCCTTGTAGAGCAGGGGTTCCTGCCCACGCAGGGGGTTGGACTAGAAGACCTACAAGGTCCCTTCCAACTCTGCTATTGTATTGTATTATAGGGGTCTCCAACCCTGGCAACGTTAAGCCTGGTGGACTTCAAGTATCAGAATTTCCCAGCCAGCAAAGTTCTGGGAGTTGAAGTCCTCCATGCTTAAAGTTGCCAAGGTTGGAGACCAGTGTTTCTCCACCTTTGCAGATGAACATGGGGAAGGAACTTCAACTCCCAGAATTCCCTAACGTAAGAATGCTAGAATATGGTACGCTGGGGAATTCTGGGATTTGAAGCCCACCCATCATCAAGCTGTCAAGGTGGAGAATATTCTTCTAGGGATACAGGATGCAGAAAAGTTTCCCCAACGGCAAGGAAACCCGAGCTCCCATTCTCAGCCCTTCCCTTCCCAGTTGAAATATCTGCCTCCCAGCCAAAGCAGGGTGGTAGGTGCCAGGCGGGAGAGGGAGGCTCGCGGCTTTCCAGTGCCCAGCAAAACTTCCCACCCTACAGAGATCCCTCGACACACAATCAAGCCCAAAGTTTCCATTGCTAAGCGAGACAGTGGTTACTGTCCCATTTGAACGACCTTTCCTGCTACCTCTATATAAGGACCACTGCAGTTGTTAACTGGTTGTCACACGGACTTCGCTCATCAGAAGGTTGCAAAAGGGGATCACTTGATCCCGGGACACTGCGACCGTCATAGCTTATGAGTCACTTTTGCCAAGCATCTGAAGGTTTTAAAGAAGAAATTGGATAAGCACTTGTCTGCAATGCTATGGGGTTTCCTGTCTAAGCAGGGGGTTGGACTAGAAGACCTCCAAGGTCCCTTCCAACTCTGCTATTCTATTCTATTTCTATTCTATTCCATTCCATTTTCTATTCTAGTTCTATTCCTATTTCCCGTTTTCCGATCCACCAAGGCGGAGACCCGCATCGCCTCCCCGCGACCGTCTCCCTTCTTAAGCCGAGCGGCAGGCTTCCTGCCCAAACCTCACCGTACTGTCCCCACAACCGGGAATACCCGTCTCCCCACCCCACCCCCGGCCATCGCACTCCATTTCTCCCGGGGGCGCCATTCATTCAACCACTCACACGTGCAGCCGCCCCGCCACTCAGCCCGCATCTCCCTCACCTGCAGTCTCCGCCGACTCCTTCCGAAGGAGCGAAGGAACGGCCCCTTTAAGGGGGATTCGCTGCCTTCCCCCTTTAGGCCACGCCCCCGCGGGTGGCACGGCCGCGCGCCGCCGCTTCCCCATTGGTAACGTGTCAATTGTTTGGTCCCGCCTTCTTCCCTCCCCTCCTGGTACGGAAAGTGGCGAGGGCCAAAAAAAAAAAAAGGTGTCCCAATGCCACGCATCTTTTTTGGATGGAGGGAATGAGATGCAGGGAGTTCTCCTGTTTTAGGAAGGCAGTTAAGCGGAGTCTTTTCCCGCCTGAGGCTGCAAATGGGCCTTCTCAGCCTGGAAGCAAACAACGAAGTTCTGAGGCGCCTGTATATATATTGTCAGTAACAAGTGTTTCCCCCCCCCCCCCAAATTCCACAAATATTTACAAATATGTAAGTATTTACAAATGTAGGCACTATCCACTCTGTATGCTGTGTTATACATGTGATACTTATGCATAATGAAAGTATCTGAAGATTATTATAAAGTACTTTCATCGTTTTTGCACAGCTGTTTTGAGAATGACAGCCATTATTTTTTTCTATCCCACAACAGGATGGAAAAAACCCTTAAGGTGCAGTGTTTCGACTGTGGGCAGGACCAAAGCCAAGCAGTCTGAGCAAAATGGTGAGATTAGTCTTTAATTATTTATCATATACTTTTATTTATTTATTAAATTTCTATACTGCCCATCCTCACCTTAGGGATTCTGGGTCAGGAGTAGGCAACTGTGGCCCGTTTATAACATGTGGGCTTCAATTTTGTAGAGTTTTTATTATTACTAGCTGTTCCTGGCCACGTGTTGCTGTGGCCCAGTCTGCTTAAATGGCCAACCAATCTGTGTAGAGCTACACCTGCACACACAAACACGTACCCCAGCCTGCCTACCTACTCCCTCTACCTACCTACCTACTGTATTTCTCCCTCTCTCTCTCTCTCTCTCTCTATCCCTTTACCTACCTACCTACCTACCTACCCACCTACCTACCTACCTATCTACGGACAGAGTATTTTATGTCATAAAGGATGACATAATACCTGTGGCCCACTGCTCTCTCTGTATCCATCTACCTATCTTTTACAATTTTTTACATTTCCATTGCATGTACCTGGCACAGGTATGACATCTACACAATTTATATATATATCATTGGTGCTGTACGTGAAAGGAACGTTGGGTGAAAATTTGGAAGCGATCCGTGCAGTACTTTTGGAGATTTTTATTTATGTAGATTATAAAGTTTTTTTTATTAGATAAACATTAAAAACATGGGACACAGTGCTCCCAAATACTGCTCCCAGTATTTGGGAGCAATAACAATGACAATTACATTATCTTCACAAAGGAGTTAAATATAACTTTATTATTTTTTTAGAAATAACATGCCCTAATTTAAATGTTTTGTTATTTATATTACCTAAAGCAGTGGTTCTCAACCTTCCCAAAGCCCCGACCCTTTAATACAGTTCCTCATGTTGTGGTGATCCCCAACCATAAAATTGGTGCTTTGGTTCCTAAGACCATTGGAAATATGTGTTTTCCAATGGTCTTAGGCGACTCCTGTGAAAAGGTCTTTTGAGAACCACTGACCTAAAGCCATTTGGATAGGTTCAAATCAGCAGTGAATTTTTGGAATATACTGCCTTCTAGTGGCCATTTCTTTAAATAGCAACTCAGTATTTTTGACAGGTAGTTCTTGACCATTCAATGTTACAGCAGCACTGAAAAAAGTGACTTATGACTGATGATGATCAAAATTTGGGCTCTTGGCAACTGGCATGCAATTAAGACAGTTGCAGCATCCCAAGAATACATAAGCACCATTTGTAACTTTCCCAGTTGGCTACCAACAAGTAAAGTCAAAAGGGAAGCCAGCTGGAATTTAGAATGGTTGGGGCAAAAAAATGTAGGCGAAGAGAGGAAAACACTTTATTCTTGCTTGTGGGCAAAGGTGATATCACCAGTAGCTAAGTCAGGGGTATCTGACCTTGACCACTTTAAGACCTGTGGACTTCAACACTGAGAATTCCCCAGCTAGTGGTCTGACTGACGCTTCCCAAGAGCATGAAGAAACTCCTTGTCCCGACAAAAATCCCTTTTATTAATTTAATGTGAATTCTGCTCATTCACATCCAGCAAAATCTTTCAAGGGAGGATTTACAGTCATAGACCTTATCTGGCTTGGAGAGCTGCCAGGCCAATCTCTGCAGAACTTGGCAAGGAGTCTCGAATTAAGCGAACTAAATGTCTCCTGCAAACTCCACTCCCCTTTTGCTCCTCTTTTATTTCCTCTGGGAGGGGCCATTCATCATCCCCCTGTGGCCTTACTCCCAAGTCGACCCCTGTTCTTTAGTTGTTCCCTTTGTCAGGCAACTCTGTGCATGCGCCCACTGGGAACAGGCTCCAGCTGTTTGTCTGCCTCATTGATGTCTTGTCTCTGAAGGCAGCTGATAACTGGCATACGGCACTGGGCCCTTCTCTACCTCCGACGCAGAGCCCTCATCCCAACCTTCCCCAGATTTCAGGACTGGCCCATGTTCCTTCCCAACCTCCTCACTGTCCAAATCTGCTACCAGCTCTGCTGACCACTGGTGGGCCACAACAGCCAGCATGGCCAAGGTTGGACACCCTTGGGCTAAGTGTTAACATCTGGCCCAGACAAGGAAATGAGGGTCAAAATCTAGAAACATCCGATGCATAGAGCTTCAGTCTTGATGTTATCTTCATGTGTGGGACCTGGGCTGGGCCCCAAGATCAATCCCCCCAAAAGTAGTGCTAAAGTGCAAAGCTCAGTGACAGGAACAACCCCAAACTGCAAGGTTGAAAGCCCAGCAACAAGTTAATCAGTGCCAAGCAAATCCAGGATGCGCTTGGTCAGTGGGTCCTAAGTGGACAGACCACTCGCAAGATCACTAGAAACATTTGCAAACATCAGTCCTGTCGGAAACTCTGAACCACAGTTGTTAAGTGAATCACTGCAGGTGATTTAGTAACCCAGTTGTAAGGTGAATCTAGCTTCCTCATTGACTGTGTCAGGACGCAAAAGGTAGTTACAATTCAGGGGTCCCCAACCTTTGCAACTTTAAGTCTGAAGGACTTCAGCTCCCAGAATTCTCCAACTAGCAAAGCTGGCTGGAGAATTCTGGGAGCTGAAGTCCTTCAGACTTAAAGTTGCAAAGGTTGGAGACCCCTGAGTTACATGACTCTGGGGTCATAAATTCATACCAGTTGCCAAGCGTCTGAATTTTGATCATGTGACCATGGGGATGCTGCATCGGCCATAAATGTGAAAAACGGTCATAAGTCACTTTTTCCAGTGCCGTTCTAACTTTGGTCATTAAATGAATGGTTCTAAGTTGAGGACTAGCTGTATGACTGCCTCTGACTACTCCTTGATGCCCTTGGGCAGAATATTGGCACAAATCAAATGGCACAAATAAGATTCGAATCCAGAGTAAAAATAGTTTTTTTTTATTTTTAGAGAAATCCCAGTGTATGTTTTCTTGCTTCAATGTTTGACAAGGACCACTAGATCAGTGTTTCTCAACTTTGGCCACTTTTAAGATGTGTGGACTTCAACTCCCAGAATTCCCCAGGACCACTGCACCTAAAAAGGATCATTAATGATCCAAAGAGCTTATGAAAAGGAAAGCTTATCCTGACAGTTAAAACCTTTAGGAAGCCCAGCACCGGAGAGACAGTGGAGGTGCTGGGTAGTGTGAGTGGCCCTAGGTACAAAACAGATTTCAGGCACAAAAGGCCTAAGTCAAAAATAAGAACAATACATTTTCTCCTTAAAACAATTGCAACATCCATCTTCAAATACACCCAACGTGTTTGATAGGCAGATAGGGTGTTCTACAGTCTTTTAATGTCTTCTTCTTCCTCTTAAGTGTAAAATCCAGCAGTTTCATCTTCTTGGCTTTTTAATGCTGAGTCATTGGATAGTGCTTAAATAAAGTTGGGGGAACAAATGCTAACATGGCAGTTTCCAGGCTGTCATGCAGTTTTGATCCCAGCAAGTCCAGGAAAGGCACTGGTCTACTTCAAAGTTTGCAGGTGGCCTGTGCGACTTTTGAACTGGTCTTCCGGTTCAGCATCTTGCAGATGAAAGTGCCTGCTTCAAGGACCTTGGATAGATCCACACCCTTGACAGGTAAAAAGAGAGAGAGGAAAAAGGGCAGCTGTTTATTTTGCATCCACAAAGCTATAAAAAGTTAGTCCTCAACTCCCAACCAGAACCGAACCCAAAAGTTTTGCTGCTAAGCAAGACGGTTAAGTGAATTTTGCCCAATTTTATGACCTTTCTTGCCGCAGTTGTTAAGTGAATCACTGCAGCTGTTAAGTGAATCCGGTTGGCTTCCCCATTCACTTTGTCACAGTGTCACAAAAAGGGATCACGTGACCCTGGGACACTGCAACCGTTATAAATACGAACCACTTGCCAAGTGTCCGAATTCTGGCCATCGGACCACAGAGATGCTGCCACGGTTGTAAGTGTGAAAAATGGTCATAAGTCACTTTTCCAGTGCCACTGTAACTTTGAATGGTCACTAAATGAACAGTTGTAAGTCAAGGACTATCAGCATAATATTCTGCCAATATTCTATTTCATGTGGCTTAGAACTATTTACAGAAACAGCCAAAACACTCAAATGCAAATGCCAATTAAGCAAACTAATTGTCTCCTGCAAACTCCACTCCCCTTTCGCTCCTCTTTTATTTCCTCTGGGAGGGGCCATTCATCGTCCACCTGTGGCCTTACTCCCAAGTGGACCCCTGTTCTTTACCTGTTCCCTTTGTCTGGCAACTCTGCGCATGCGCACACTGGGAACAGGCTTCAGTTGTTTGTCTGCCTCACTGATGTCTGATTCTGAAGGCAACTGATAACTGTCAGACGGCTCTGGCCCCCTCTCTGCCTCTGACACAGAGCCCTCATCAGAGCCTTCCCCAGACTCCAGGACTGGCCCAGGTTCCTCCCCAACCTCCCCACTCTCCGAATCTGCTGGTGGGCCACAACACTCAGCTTCTCACTTACTGTGTGAATCCCAAGGCCGTGCAGCATATACACCATGTCTTCTGTTGCCACATTCCCTGATGCTCCCTGAGCATAAGGGCAGCCTCCAAGTCCAGCAACCGATGAATCGACTACATTCACACCCATCTGCAAACAGAGATAGAACCCTTTAAGAATGGTTTGAAATCGTAATCTATCGTGAGAAATCACAGCTTAGGAACTAAACAAGTCTTTGAAGATCCAAATAAGGTTTCTCCTCTCTCTCTCTCTCTCTCTCTTTTTTTTTTGAAAAATATATATTATTTATCCTGTTTCCCCCAAGATAAGACCTCCCCAGATAATAAGCCCAATCAGTCTTTTGAGTCCATGCACTAAAATAAGACCCCCCAAAACAACCCCCCCCCTTGAAAATATTGCAACACAGTAACAGCCATGAGGTGACTACGCTCGCCGCCTCCTGCACCTCAAAAATAATAAGACCTGCCCGAAAATAAGGCCAAGCGCTTCAAAGTCAAAAAGTCAAAAGAAAATAAGACCCCGTCTTATTTTCTGGGAAACACAGTAGTAGATAGACTTACATACCACCCTACAATGCTCTACAGCACTCTCTGGGTGGTTTACAATGCCAGCACACAATCTGGGTCTTCATTTTACTGACCTCAGAAGGATGGAAAGCTGAATCAACCTTGAGCTGGTCAGGATCAAACTCAAAGCTGTGAGCAAAGTTTGCCCGTAATACTGCATTCTCTTTTGTATGTACTCCTTTACTGATAATTCTCATTCACAGGACCTGCCTAATGCTCAGGTTTGATTTAAAGAAGGTAGGTGGTGAGCAAACTACTTTCATTTTATTACAGGTGGTCCTTGACATATGACCATAATGCTCAGATATTGTTAACAAGTCGTAAAATGCAGTCTCAAGACTCTGGTATACTGCAAATGGAGTTTTGTTGCTGAGCATCTGAGCATCAGGTTCAGTCACATGATTGCAAAGGGGGCCCAAATACTGGAACTTTTGAATCTACGTTTGTAGGAGATGATGTGGCCCAAGGGGTCAAATGCGTCATCATTCTCGAGTCCCTTCAGGCCAAGAGATATTCCAGCCCTACTTGAATTCCTTTCTATTCTTATCTCCCACTAATTTCCCTTGACTGTTAGTAGTTCAGGTTCTTATAGAGAACATAAGCTTGCAATAAACCTTGGACTTCTGATTTTCCACCCCTGACGACGTCATTTTTTGTGTCAGTCATAAGTCAAGGACTACGTCTAAAGGTTGCTTCAAAGACTGAGGAGAAAACTCACCTGTAGTGCTACTAGTGTATTGGCAAGAGCTTGCCCGTAAGTGTCGTGGCAGTGAACAGCTAGAGCTTCAACGGGCACCTCTTTAATGACTGCCGAAAGCATCTCCTTCATGTTGCCTGGGGTCCCCACACCAATGGTGTCGCCGAGGGAAATCTCATAGCACCCCATCGCGTACATTTTCTTTGACACCTGTCACAAAAACGAGATGCTTTTAAATAAAATTGTAGCTTGTAAGATTGTAATCAGGGACGGCGAAACTTTTCCTTATGGCGTGCCAAAATTGTCCCACGGGGAGTGCGTGCACGCGCGTTCCGATTTGGCCACTCGGTGCCAAAAGGTTTAGCCATGGACTGCCCTAATCTATGGTCTCTCCTGTCCTCGCAATGACATCAGAACGGAAGGCGAATCCTGCTCAGGAAGTAGGACGATACCCGCGTGGCGAGATTTAACTCTCTTCTCAAAGGCTCGTCTTTTGTTTTTTTTGTCAAAGGTAGGATTTCGTTTACAAAAAAGAACACCCCTTCTGAGCAGGCCTACAGCATGAACTCACCTCTGCCACTTTAGCAGGAGAAATCTTTCCTTCGTAAGGGCAGCCAAGAACGCAGGAGACGTAGCTGCATGGAGAAGGGAAGAAAATGCAATGTTGTCATGTAAAATTATGGGAGATCGGTTAATGAAAATTAGCAGCCCCTGCCTCCCTTGGCTTCATTCACGAGAGATCTATCCATATTTTTCAGACTATAAGACGCACATCTTCCCCTTCCCTCCCAAAGTGGTTGAAAATGCCTGTGCGTCTTATAGAGTGAATGTTGCCAAAATTCCGTCCATCCGCTGGTCCACACCCTTCCGCCTCTGCCTCCCAGCAATTTGCCTCCTTGCAGCAAACAGCCCGGTCAGTTTCAGCACAGCCTGATTTAGCATGAGCAGCTGATTGGTGGTTGGATCGGCCTTTCGAAATAGCTACAATCAGCTGTTCCAGGCTGCCCCTATCGCTGCCCCCGTGCACTCCATTTTTGGCCACTGCGCGTCCGTTTTTGGCCACCACCTGTCCCGTTTCCAGTCCAGATGCGCAGAGGCCCAAAATGGGACGCGTGGAGGCAGTGATATGCGGCAGCGGTGATGGATGGTGGCAATCCCCGCAGCCTGGAATAGCTGATTGGAGCTATTCCAGGCAGCCGATCCAACCGCCAATCAGCTGCTCGTGCTAAATCAGGCTGTGCTGAAGCTGACCAGGCTGTTTGCTGTTTGCTGTAAGGAGGCAAATTGCTGGGAGGCAGAAGCAGATTTTTTTTCTTGTTTTCCTTCTCAAAACCTAGGTGCATCTTATACTTTGGATCGTCTTATACTCCAAAAAATACGGTAATCCTTTTTTGATTGCGGGGGTGGGGGGACAGGACGGGACAGAATTAATGCAACCCCTTCCCACAATTCGTATTACAAAGGGAAGTTACCAGGTTGTGTAGGGTATTTTAAAAAACATCTACAGAGGAGGAAGAGACTCTTCATTATCATGAGGACTAGCTGCTACAAACAGAACTTCCAATTCGGGAGTTGCAGGCTGAACACATTTGAAGAGTGCCAGATTGGGGGAAGACTGAGCTAAAAGGAACATTTTTGTGTTTTCTGGAAAGGATGCTGGATCGTCTTCGGCTTAGATCCCTCTTTCTTCCATGTCTCAGCCTGCCTTCCTCCTTCTCACGGGCTACACATAAGGATACTTGTTCATCACCCAAATCAGCCTGCAGTGCTAATATTTACCCTCGGACTGGAATACTGGCTTCTTTTGATGCCCGCAGAACGTCGCTAAACCTTTGCAGACTCTCCTCTATGGAACAGTTGATGTTCTTTTTTGTGAAGAGCTCGGAGGCTGCGCCGAAGATTGACACCTCCTTGGCTCCAGCTGCCACCTACCAACAACATAAAGAAGAGCTTCGATATTATACATTTCTCTCTTCAGAAAAGCGTAGCCCTTGTTCCTTCCCTTCACCACGAGTTTATCTATTATTTACTTATTAGATTTTCGTCCCACCTTTTTTTTGTAAAGTTTTTTTTATTTTTCCTTTCGAATTCATTCTTAGATAAACATTCTTATAATTGTTTTTTAACATGTCAATTCATATCGTTTTTCCGCCTGTATAATTTACATTTTGATATTTTCTTATTTCCCCTTCCCCCTATTTTAATCATGTGTCGTCTGAGATATTTATTTCATGTCTTGTTCTTTTTTCTTTCTATTTCAAGCCACTCATAAAATTGCCCCCATGTCCTGTAGTACACTGGTTCCTCTTTGTCCTTTATTCTCAATGTCAACCTATTCATTTCTGCACAGTCTAATATCTTCTTTATTACCTCCCCTTCCGATGGGATTTTGTCTGCTTTCCAACTTTGTGCAAATACAATTCTAGCTTATTGCTTTCATAAGTATCAGGAACAAGAAATCAGAACAACTCCGTGAGCTGTTCAAAGTTACTTCTTCACTGTTGCAATGCCTATTTAAAAGAATCTCGCTAGATGCTCTTGGGATTAGTCAGATAAGGCTTCCGAGATTCCAGAGGTGTAAGGCCTGCACCGCTTCCTGCTGTGCAAGGACTCTAAGCTCAGCCCCCACTTCACTCCTCCCCCCATGCTAGCTGGAGATTCAAACAAAGATAACAAACATACCTAATACTCCCTCCTCCTGTTTTTCCAACAGCAATAACCCTATGAGTCAGTTAGGCTGGAAGTGCTACTGGCCAAGGTCACCAACTGTTCTGACCGAGGCTTCCCAAGAGCATGAAGCAAACTCCTTGTCCCGACAAAAACCCCTTTTATTAATTGACTGTGAATTCTGCTCATTCACATGCAGCAAAGTCTTTCAAGGGAGGATTTACAGTAATGATCCTATTTGGCTTGGAGAGCTGACAAGCAGATATCTGCAAAACCTGTCAAAAAGTCTCGGAGAGTCACGAACCAATTAAGCGAACTAATTGTCTCCTGCAAACTCCACTCCCCTTTTGCTCCTCTTTTATTCCCTCTGGGAGGGCCCATTCATCATCTCCCTGTGGCCTTACTCCCAAGTCGACCCCTGTTCTTGAGCTGTTCCCTTCGTCTGGCAATTATGCACATGCTCACACTGGGAACAGCTGTTCTTCTGCCTCACTGATATCTGACTCTGAAGGCAGCTGATAACTGGCATATCGGCCTGGCCCCCTCTCTGCCTCCGACACAGAGCCTCATCAGAGCCTTCCCCAGACTCCAGGACTGGCCCATGTTCCTCCTCAACCTCCCCACCGTCCGAATCTGCTGCCAGCTCTGCTGGCGGGCCACACCACCAACTTGCTGAGACACAAGCTGTTCCAGACAACCACTTCCTCAAGACACAAGGAAGCAGATACTCTGGATGAGAAACCAATCAGGTGGGAGGGAAGGAGGGGGTCCCCCATGGTCATATAACCACAATTTGGGAGCTTGGCAACCAGGCCATATCTACAGTTATTAGCAGGGCCCTGTGTTCATCTGACCTTAATTTAAGACAGTTTTGCTGAAAACTGGCACTTTCAATTTTCAGTAAATCTGGCCCATAGTAAATGATGGATTTGGTTAACAACCACCAGAAAAAAGATGGCAAGATCGTCGCCACTTACGACCGTAATGGGCAAGCTCCATTATGGTCATTACTTGAGGACTTCCTGGGCCTATCAAAGAGCACTGTGACAGAAGAGTGCAAAAGGTCTTATAGCTCCACTCATTACTACCTTCCCTACTAGCGCAAGGACCTAGGAGCTTTTCGACTGCAGATTTCTCTTACCGCTGCTTCAAATCCCTTGAGGTTGGGCGTCAGAACAGGATAGTTGACCCCAGAGACCTTCCTGATGCCTTGCATAACTTCCGTGTGGTCAGCCATCTAGGTACCAAAAGGAAGAACAAACAGCAGGCTTAAATTCCTCAGAAACAATCCCGCCACATGTGAAGTACTAGAATAGAATAACAAGAATTGGAAGGGATCTTGGAGGTCTTCTAGTCCAATCCCCTGCTTAGGCAGGAAATCCTACACCACTTCAGACAAATGGTTATCCAACATCTTCTTAAAAACTTCCAGTGTTGGAGCATTCACAACTTCTGGAGGCAAGTTGTTCCACTGATTAATTGTTCTAATTGTCAAGAAATTTCTCCTTAGTTCTAAGTTGCTTCTCTCCTTGATTAGTTTCCACCCATTGCTTCTTGTCCTGCCCTCAGGTGCTTTGGAGAATAGTTTTGACTCCCTCTTCTTTGGGGCAACCCCTGAGATATTGGAACACTGCTGTCATGTCACCCATATCATATGTTTCATATGTTTTAGCCTTCAGTCCCCTCATCCTCTTTGTTGCTCTTCTCTGCACTCTTTCTAGAGTCTCCACATCTTTTCTACATTATGGCGACCAAAACTGAATGCAAAACTGTGGCCTTACCAAGGCATTATAAAGTGATATTAACACTTGACGGGATCTTGATTCTATCCCTGTTTATGCAGCCTAGAACTGTGTTGGCTTTTTTGGCAGCTACTGCACACTGCTGGCTCATATTTAAATAGTTGTCCACTAGGACTCCAAGATCCCTCTCACAGTTACTGCTATTAAGCAAGGTACCACATATACTGTACCTATGCATTTGGTTTTTCTTGCCTAAATGAGATGACTAGTCACCCTTTGTAAATGTAGAAGAGGAATGTCCAACCGTGGCAACTTTAAGACTTGTGGGCTTCAATTCCCAAAATTCTGGGAGTTGAAGTCCACAAGTCTTAAAAGTTGCTAAGGTTGGACACTCCTGGGGTAGAGCACCTCCAAGCCCTTTGACTCAGCATTTACTGCAATTAGCTGGAAAAACATAAATAGTCCCTCTCCTTATGAAAGAAACCAAGCTGAGACATTCATTTATACCAGGGGTTCCCAAACCTGGCAACTTTAAGACTTGTGGACTTCAACTCCCAGAAGCATAGCTGGCTGGAGAATTCTGGGAGTTGAAGTCCACAAGTCTTAAAGTTGCCAAGTTTGGGAACCCCTGATTTATACCAAAGACTAAGCCAAAGACTGTGCTTTAATTAAGGTATGTCCAATAAGCCGAACTAGATCTTGCAAAGGAACAAAGTCATTGTAGCCTGTGTAGCCGACTTCTTTACGGCCTTTTCCATAACTGACCTGTGGTACCCATTTTGGAGAGACAAAACTGGTGGCTTCTATAACAGAGAGGCCCGTCTCTGACAGCATGTTGATTAAGTCAATTTTCACCTGGGTGGGAACAATATTCTGGAAAGAGAAAGAGAGAGATTTCCCCTTTAACAGCAATTCCATACTAATTGTATTTCCTGCTCGACATTTAGTTGTGGCGGAATCACTACATTCTATAACCCTTTCCGTTTTTTGGCTCCTTTGTAACTTCCCTATGTGGACTTTTAAAATGGAGCCCACAAAAGGAACAGGCGCACAGAAACAACATGCCTATTATAATAAACAGAAACGCATTTGCCGGATTTAATTTTGTTGACGTTGTGACATCACTCAGATTTGTAAACACTTCCTTTTCTCAGGTTTGCCAATGCCAGCCAGACTTTGAGACTGACCATTGCAAACCAGCTCCCTAGCTGTGATTCTGCATACAGGTAAGTCTCCGACATATGACCACTCATTTAGCAATTGCACAACGTCAGAACAGTAATGAAATTAGGGACTTATGACTGGTCTTTGTATTTATAACCATTGCAGCATCCCCATGATTGCAATTTGGGTCCTTGGCAACTGGCGTGTATTCACAAAGGCTGCAGTGTCCCAGGTCATGGGATCACCATTTACTTCCCAGTTGGCTTCCAAAAACAAAGTCAATGGGCGAAGCCAGATTTGATTAACAACCACAACAAAAGCGGTTGTAAAATCAGACAAAGGTAAAGGTAAAGGTTCCCCTCGCACATATGTGCTAGTCGTTCTCGACTCTAGGGGGCGGTGCTCATCTCCATTTGAAAGCCGAAGAGCCAGCGCTGTCCAAAGATGTCTCTGTGGTCATATGGCCAGCATGACTAAATGCCAAAGGTGCATGGAACGTTGTTACCTTCCCACCAAAGGTGGCTCCTGTTTTTCTACCTGCATTTTTTACATGCTTTTGAACTGCTAGGTTGGCAGAAGCTGGGACAAGTAACGGGAGCTCACTCCACTACGCGGTGCTAGGGATTCGAACTGCTGAATTGCTGATCTTTCTGATCAACAAGCTCAACGTCTTAGCCACTGAGCCCCTTTTAAATCAGGCACAGTCATGTGTAAACTCACTTAACAACCTCAGTGTTCAATTTATAACCACAATTGGCACCGGAAATTCAGTCCTAAGTCATTGCAGTCATAAGTTAGGACACTGTATGGCTGGACCTGATTTTTTTGGCATTTCTAGGGCGGTTATTAAGCAAATCACATAGTCATAAGTGCAAACCCACTCTCCCAAATGGGCACTTTTGGGAAACATTGATTTACTGGCACAATCCAGCATATTTCAAGTAATTAAACTGACAGGAATTTTGGGAAGATAGATTGAGGTTGAATTTTTAAGCTATGCCAACACTTTACCTAGGAGAAGAATCAAAACAGCACTGATGTCAAAACATCCATTTCACAAACATAATACCACCAAAGCCACTTATTTCAAACTTCAGCCACAGCCCAAACACAGCTTAGCAGAGGTCACTTGCCTTTTCATTCTGCAAACCATCCCGTGGACCGACCTCAACTATTTTCACATGCTTGGGAAATGTTCCGGCTGCTGATAAACTGAGCTGTAAAACAAGGGAAAGAAAAAAATGCCAATTCAGTAGACCATCTCGCATCCTGAGTGTATCAAATGTTAAGAAGAAAGATTATTTTGTGGTTCTGCAAGAGACGCAATTTTGTTAGCGATAGATACGTGAATATTCTTTTAACCTTTCAGACTCCAGATATGTCTGATTGTAACTCCTTGAGAATCATGGGATTGCAGATTGTCTTTAGAAAACATCAGACCCAGGAATATCTGATTAGCTGCACAAGGCTGGCCCTTACAATTTCAAGCGATTTTTTTTCTTCAATTTACTTCTATTCCTGAAGTAGAATTTAAAAAAAAATTACCTCCCAACAAATTCTAAAGCAACTAAGGCTGTTTCATGACTAACCTTTTGGAATACCACTTCCATTCCAACGAATTTTGTTTGCAAGACAACTGTACAGAGTTGGCATCCAATTACAGACGCTTCATTGACTAGCACTGGCCAGACTCAAGTTTCACGTTTGGAAAATAAAAAGTGCCTTGGCACAGCGATAGAGAATCCATTCTGAAGCACAAGGTCCCCGAGGCAGTCTTGGCACATCCACGCAGGGCTGGGAAAGAGCTTTTAGAAATCATGGGCCATCACTGCCTCGGATTTCAGGCAATGCTGAACTAGAGGACCCCAAATAAGGTAGCTTTCTACCTCCCTTAGGATGGCTCAGCAGGAAACGCCTGCCTTGCTTCCTACTATTCCACTGTGATTTGACTTGGTTTCTCCTTTTATATTGCTTCATTTGGGGTGTAATTCACCACTGTCGTAAGACATTCCTGCATGTGGATATTATACACACTTCTTCAATGCAGAATATGGCTGTTGTTTTCAAACATCTGTTTTTGAAAACCACTGTGTTCCAGGGAACTAAATCTAATGCTGCAGGAAACCTCAAAGTTAAAAGTTCATTGTAAAATTGGTGATACTTAACAACTCTGCCTACATGTCAACTTTGTTCAGCTATCCTTTCTGGCTACCTCACATCTTCTGATGTGCATTTTTGAGATAGATCATAAATATATTCTAGGATGCTTTCTTCGTTTAAAACAGAAATGGGTAATCTGAGGCTCCATAGCTATCTTTGGCTCCCAAGCCTCAGTTTAGTGGCTTCTGAATTAAAGTGAATTAAAAACTAGCTATGTTTCTGCATGTTTTCAGGTATGAAAAAGACACCAGATTTAAGGCTGTACAAAGCATGCAAAAAACTTCATGAAGCTTATGGGCACAATCAATGCACACCTCCACAAAGCACTGAGGTAGCCATGGCTGCCAGAAAGCTCAATACGCTTGTTCCAAGGCAGGGGTGGGCAAACTTTGCAACTTTAAGTCTGAAGGACTTCAGCTCCCAGACTTCTCCAGCCAGCTTTGCTGGCTGGAGAATTCTGGGAGCTGAAGTCCTTCAGACTTAAAGTTGTAAAGTTTGCCCACCCCTGTTCCAAGGCCTTTCCCAGGTTGTTTGCTCATGAATGTAAACAGACATTGGACAGGCAACCTGGGAATGTCCTTGAAGCAGTGTAAGTGAGTGATTCAGAGAATGAGGCTCAAAGGTTTGAGTGCTACTGAAGCATGAATATTTAAATCAGAGGTTCCCAAACTTGGCAACTTTAAGACTTGTGCACTTCAACTCCCAGAATTCTGGGAGTTGAAGTCCACAAGTCTTAAAGTTGCCAAGTTTGGGAACCTCTGATTTAAATCATCGTCTCCACCCACATAAAAGTCCTAACAGAAAGTCCTAACCCTGCATATACAGGTAGTTTTCGACTTACAATTCATTTAGTGACTGTTGTAAGTTAAAACAGCACTGAAAAAAGTGACTTACGACCGTTTTTGACACTTATGACTACTGCAACATCCTGATGGTCGCGTAATGAAAATTCAGATACTTGGCTAGTGACTCATATTTATGACGGTTGCAGTATCCCAGGGTCATATGGTCACCTTTTGCAACCTTCTGACAAGCAAAGTCAGCAGGGAAGCTGGATTCACTTAACAAATATGTTATTGACAACTGCAATGATTCACTTAACATCTGTGCCAAAGGTCATGAAACAGAGAAAAACTCAGCTGTCTTGCTTAGCAACAGAAATTTTAGGCTCAACTGTGGTCCTGTCGAGGATGCATATGCTACATCATCTGACCTATTTTTTTCCTTGCGTTTTCAAAAAGGTAATAATAATAAACATAGCTCCACATAGTAAAAAGTGGACCATGCTCAGCTTAGGATAAGAATGACCCCCCCTCCCCAATCCCAAAAAAACCCCATCCACCAAACAAATTGGAGTGCATCATGTTATTGTTGTTAGTTGCAAAGTCATGTCCAACCCATCGTGACCCATGGACAACGTTCCTCCAGGCCTTCCTGTCCTCTACCATCCCCCGGAGTCTATTGAAGCTCATGCCTACTGCTTCGGTGACTCCATCCAGCCACCTCATTCTCTGTCGTCCCCTTCTTCTTCTTTTGCCCTCAATCTTTCCCAGCATGAGGCTCTTCTCCAGGGAGTCTTTCCTTCTCACTAGGTGGCCAATGTTTCCTCTTCAGGATCTGGCATTCTAAAGAGCAGTCATTATGAGTGCATCGTAAGTCCTTGGAAAAGTTAAAAGATACTATTCTTATCCCGCCCATGTTGCAGCCACATCTCACAGTTGTGCATGTGGAATTCACCTCTTTCCCCAGTACTCCCAGCCAAAGTCAAAGGCTCAAAGCTGCAACACAGCTCCCTGCTCCAGGCGTAACTCGTTCACGCACACCCATGTCCTAAGGAGAGGGGCACACGTTCTACCCATGTTGTTATTGAGCAGGCTGACTTTTATCCCAAACATCTCGGTACACTTCAGAGCTCGCACAACTACGTCATGGCCCAACTTGTTCTGATCCCGGACTGCAAACAACGCAACCTTCCCCTCTGGCTCAGGCGAAGCTTGGGAGTTTTTCCAAATACGTTGCACTGGCAAATGAATCAAGCAGGTGGGAGTTCTCCCAATACAAATAAATCGCAGCCCACAAACCCAACAGCCAACCTTAAACCTTAATCCAAGTCCATATCTAGAACAGAGGTCTTCAAACTTGGCAACTTGAAGATTTGTGGACTTCAAATTCTCTAGGAGTTGAAGTCCACAAGTCTTAAAGTTGCCAAGTTTGGGAATCCCTGATCTAAAGCAGATAGGATAGGATAGGTAGGATACCATTTCCTTCCTCAATAATAGGGGTCTCCAACATTGACAACTTTAAGCCTGGAGGTCTTCAACTCTCAGAATTCCCCAGCCAGCAAAGCTGGCTGGAGAATTCTGGGAGTTGAAGTCCACCAGTCTTAAAGTTGCCAAGGTTTGGAGACCCCTGATCCAAAGCGAATGCTTTGCAAGCCCCCCTGGCTAAGAAACCCAGGCAAGGAGAGGCTGCCCTCCAGGGGATGATTATTTTTGTTTCGAACTACAGCTCCCAGAATCCTCTGCCATTCACCCTCTACGCCAGCGTTTTGGGAAGCTGTAGTCCCCAGCGCGCGCGGAAGCCGCCCCAAGGTCCAAGCCCCGCATGGACACCGCCCCCTCCCCTTCCCAGCCACGACAGCGCCCGAGGCCGCCACCCCGCCGAAGGCCCGGCAGAAGCCGCGCCCGCTGGCCTTTCGGCTCGCTCACCGGTCGCAGTGAAGCCACCAGCCGCGGCAGCCCCCGCTTCAGCACCACCATCGCGGCGAGTCCTCTCGCTCCAGCAGGAGGAGGAGGAGGAGAATCACGTGATAGGGCCACCCTGTGCTCACGTGGCCACCCTGTGCTCACGTGGCCGCGTGTGTTTTGTGTGTGTGTGTCACAGCCAGTGAGAGAGAGAGAAGTCCCATCACCCCCAGTCAGCAACATTTATGGAACTTGTCACATACTTTACACTAACAGTGTTGGAAGGGGCCTTGGAGGTCTTCTATTCCAACCCCAGCTCAAGCAGGAAACCCCATATACCTCTTCAGAACAAATGATTATCCAATCTCTTCCTAAAAGTGTCCACTGTTGTGAGGAAGCACCAGAAGTTGTTGTTGTTGTTGTTATTTATTTATTTATTTAATTTATATCCCGCCCTTCTCCCTCTCGGGACTCAGGGCGGTGAGCAGCCACAGTAAAAACAGGAAATACAAAAGTTAAAATGACATATTAAAATATATTAAATACTTTGGCCCACAGTTAAAACCCAATACTAAAAACCCAATTAAAAAGGCTATGACAGGCCGGCTTCATGAAATAGATGTGTCTTGTCGTGAAATTCCTACAACAGTTGGAGCATTCACAACTTCTGGAGGCAAGTTGTTCCACTAGTTAACTGTTCCAACTGACATTATCTCCTCCTCCTTTACTTCCTTTTGTTTTTGCTCTTCCCTACCTTTCCCTGTCCCGCCCTGCCCCACTGTGTCCTGCCTTTACTCCACTCTCCTCTTTCCCCTTCCTTTTTTATAGCCCAAGGAGATGCACCTCAAAGAAGAAAAAAGTGTTGTTGCTTTTTTTCCTAACAGAGATTAGAAAGGTAAAAAAGCAGGAAGAAACGTTGACTATTTCAAGTGTCCTCCAGACAGAACACCAGGCCTCCCCCATAGCAAGGAATAGAATAGAATAGAACAGAATGGAGTTGGAAGGGACCTTGGAGGTCTTCTCGTCCAACCCCCTGCTCAGACAGGAAACCCTACACCACTTCAGGCAAATGGTTATCCAATGTCTTCTTAAAAACTTCCAGTGTTGGAGCATTCACAACTTCTGGTGGCAAGTCATTCCACTGATTAATTATTCTGTCAGTAAATTTCTCTTTAGTTCTAAGTTGCTTCTCTCCTTGATGAGTTTCCACCCATTGCTTCTTGTCCTGCCCTCAGGTGCCTTGGAGAATACCTTGACTCCCTCTTCTTTGTGGCAACCCCTGAGATAGCGGAAGACTGCTATCATGTCTCCCTTGCTCCTTCTTTTCATTAAACTAGACCTACCCAGTTCCTGCAACCACATCTTTGGAGGTTGTTATCATCCAAGGTCCTAGTTGTCTCAAATTTAATTTTTAAAAAAGAGCACCTTTTGAGACGGTTATGGGATATGTAGTCCAAGCCTCTGGGGGAACCTTCAGTCACCTGGGCTTCCCTCTGGGCTTCCCTCTGTGTAATGGAGGAGGGCAAGCTTCACCTACCTAACGCCTGCCTGTTACAAAGAGGAGAGGAAGGGAAATGTGTGTGGCGGATGCACTGCTGGCGAGGTTCAGCTGTAGCCTGTACAATAGGCGGTGATTGATTAACAGAGTTGGAAGGGACCTTGTAGGTCATCTAGTCCAACCCCCTCCCTCTCCAAGCAGGAGACCGTACCCCATTTCTGACAGCTGATCAAACAGCGTATTCAGCCTCTCTATTCAAAGTGGGTCATGCAGAGCAGTAAACATGGCAGTTTGTGCTTATCTTTAACCTATCCTATTAGGTCAAATGAAAGATAACCAATGCTACTACTAGGGGTTTCTCTAAAGGTAAACAAAGTGCTTTATAATATAGTTTAAATGAGGAAACTCAAGGCCTCTTTAGGGGCGTTTCACTTTTATGCATCTCATCTAAGGATCTCAAATTTCTAGGCCAGCTTAAAGATTGCATTTTTTACAGGAGACTGCTGCTACATTTAAGTTTTTGTGACAGAACAGAACAGAACAGAATAGAATTCTTTATTGGCAAAGTGTGATTGGACACACAAGGAATTTGTCTTTGGTGAAGATGCTCTCAGTGTACATAAGGAGAATAAAATACATTCACCAAGAATCATAAGACACAACACTGAATGATAATCAAGGTTACTAATAAGCTGTCAAATCATACTAGTAAACAAATACAACAATATAAATTGAAAGATACAAGCAACATGGTTATAGTCATAAGTGGGAAGAGTTAAATACAAGGAAGGAAGAGAAGAGTAGTAGTAATACAGTCTTAGTAAATTATTTGACAATATTGTGGGAATGAGTTATTAAGCAGAGTGATGGCACAAGCTGTCCTTGTGTTTAGTAGTTCTGGTGTGCAGTGCCCTATAGCGTCGTTTTCAGGGCAGAAGTTGAAACAATTTGTGCCCAGAATGTGAGGGGTCTGTAGATATTTTCACAGCCCACTCAGCTCCCTGCCTTAGTTTATGGGACAGACCCAGAAAATGGGTTAATTCAAGGAACCAGGTTAAGCATGCTATAAACAACACTCATGAAGCTTTTAATGTGCTTTTACTCTAGACCTTAACTCACCCTTTGTGCTTTGTGTGGCTTTGTGTGGTTTACTCCTTTCTTGCTCTCTGCTGAAAACCTTCTACCCTCCAACCTGACACCTACTCTACTCTGGATTCTGTTCCTTTACAACAGCATCATACTGGTGTGGATTTTTCTGCCACTGTGAATTGAATTGCCTGCTTATCTTCCAATAGAGGAAACTGCCAATTCCAGTATTTACATTGTCACCAGCTCTCCAGGATTTGGGGGAGGAGTTCTTGAGCATCAAACCTGGGATTTCCTAGGTGCAAAGCAGGCATCCTCTGTATTACCTGTTCTTCCAGACCACCCAGTATTCCTATAGGATGGTGATCATCCCTCTTAAATGTATTATGCCACCCCTCTCGCCTCTTAAAATTAACCTTTGCTGGAAAACAGTTTCTGAGACTACCTATTTCCATTCCCCTTAAATGAAGTTTCAGTCCTTGAGCATATTGTAATCATTACACACACACACCGGACTTAAGTTTTGAATAACTATATTTGAGGTTTAATTACATTCACGGCCCAGCCAAAGTTTGCTGATCCTTAGACACCTATGCTGGATTAAACCTGTCTGGTAAGGAACTCTAGGAATTGAAAGCTCACAAATATGGAAAGTGCCTAAATTGGGAAAATGTGTAGAACTGTGGTTTAGTATTATGGTTAAATGCACTGATCTAGGAAAGATAAAAGAGTTTTACTTACTTACTTTAGTTTATTGTCACTGCACATGGTACAACGAAATTAAATGCTGTCTTCAGTGTACATTATAACTATAAAAAGACTTCCCTTAGGCACAAAAAACAGTTGGGTGATTTGGGGGTCGGTCCATACACTCCCCAATGAAAACTGAAATGTTGCCAAGAAAACTACATGAACTCTCCATGTAATCATCAGGAGTCAAGATTGATATTGGATATTAAAAAGTTATATCCTTGATTTAAAAGTCTTACTTGAATCCAAGATGGAATTTCATTTTGTTGTACCTTTTTATATCGTTGAATTTAACTAACACCATTCATAAACCTTTGCCATTGTAAAGTCTCTTTTGCTTGGAACATTTCTGGTTAAACCAAACCTCTAAGAACTTGATCCTATGCACAGTTGTTAGAAATCTCCCACTGAATCCCATGGGGATTAGCCTTATGCTCCATGGCATGCACAGGAGAGTAACTGAAATCTAAGAGCCATACCATCTTTCTTTGTTGCATCGTATACCCGTTGCAGCAATTTAGATAATTCTCCTCTTCATTTTGGTATTGGGGGGCAAAAAATAAAAATAAATCACATACCTGCCCTATCAAGCTTCCTCTTCGTAAAGGCCCCATTTGGCACTCTGGCGCTTCCTGCTCACGGAGAGGTGTAGCTTGCGCTGCAGACCTGGAGAAGTGTCCTAAGCACATTTATACCATTAAATCAACAGGAGAAGATGGCTTGGAAACAGACCTGCTGTTTGTTTTGGCTCTTGCAAGCAATATCCCCTTCCATGAAGAGAAGTGCATCCCTATTCACTCTCTCCCAGGGTTCAGCAATAATTGTGCTTCGTTGCCAAGGCCGCATCCTTCACTTGTACACAAAGCACGTGTCAAAAACGTGGCTCTTCACGGTGGTGCAAGGGGCATTCCGTGCCAAGACCCGTTTGCCAATGCTCTAAATTGCCTGAACTGCTGTTGTCTCAGGTTTTCACGGATCCCATAAGGCCAGTGGAGAGCAGTGACATCAATTCTGTCTCTTGATCTTTCAGCTGGAATGGATTCCAACCTGGCAGTCTATTTTGCAGGCTGTTCTTGCATAACCTGGCATTTAGTGACGTCCATTGGCAGCCACCTTTATTTGGAGCAAGTGGACCTTGGATATCCCCCCCCATCCCATCCCCGAAGGCGTTAAGAAATCCCTTCAAAAGCGATCCAAAGTCACGAAAGGAGCAGGGCAGGGGTTTCTTTGGCTCAGGGGAAAGAGCTACATTGACAATCGTCCCCTTGGCCTGTACGGCAAAAGAAACTCCAGGGTCTTTTTTTTTTTATTACCAAGAGTAAAAATTTACAGATCCATAGAGGTACAGAAGAAGAAAAGCCGGCTCTGAGGTTTTGGCACAAAGTGCAGTATAATAAAAAAAAACCTTTCCTTCCCCCTCCCAGGCTGCCCAGTGCCCATTGTCCACCAATCCTGGGCTTCACATATGCTACTGTAATGCTCTCTACATGGGGCTGCCCTTGAGATGCACCCGGAGGCTCCAGTTGGTGCAGAATGCGGCCACGCGGGGGATTTTGGGAGTTTCAAAATACTCCCATGTAACACCTCTCCTGCGCGAGCTGCACTGGCTTCCGGGTGCGTTTCAAAGTTTTAGTGACCATCTTTAAAGCGCTCCATGGCAGTGGGCCTGGCTACTTGCAGGACCGCCTTCTACCGCATACCTCCACTCGACCTGTCCGCTCCCACAGGGAGGGCCGCCTTAGGGTGCCGTCCGCTGGACAATGCCGGCTGGCGACGCCCAGGGGAAGAGCCTTCTCTGTGGCAGGCCCCGCCCTCTGGAATGACCTCCCCCCAGACCTCCGGACTATCACCGACCTTCGCCTCTTCCGCCGGACTTTAAAAACCTATTTTTTCCGTATGGCCGGCCTGGCATAGCTGCTACAACCATATTTTATTAGATTTGGGTTTTAAATTGATTGTCTCTTTTAGCACGGGTTAAATTATTTAATAGTAGTTTTAAATTTTGTAGAATTTGTACTATTTGTATTGTTGGTTTTTAAGTCCCTGTGCGATGCCCTGAGTCCCTCTTTTGGGAGATAGGGCGAGATAGAAATCTAATAAATGAAATATGTTTACCACCAGTTCGCCACACACCGACAATATGAACATGTGCGCACGCTTGCTTCATGAGCATGCGCGTCATCTATGCATGTGTGCGGCCTTCCACACATGCATTTTGCTTGTGCACGCGGCATGCACTGGACTTAGAAAACGTGGCTAAATAGGACGGCATAGAGCCGGGGCGGGTGGGTGGCCATCCTCAGGTCACCACTACCAGTTTGCCTGAACCGGTCCAAACCGGCTGAATACCACCACTGAATCCAGATCGATCATTTTATTGTGGGAAAACAAATCTGCACCTTTCAAAAATCTTCTGCCCGTGACCTTGGGGTTGTAAGATTGTTGTACAGAACAGAATAACAGAGTTGGAAGGGGCCTTGGAGGTCTTCCAGTCCAACCCCTTGCTTAGGCAGGAAACCCACTATACCACTTCAGACAAATGGATATCCAATATCTTCCTAAAAACTTCCAATGTTGGAGCACTCACAAGTTCTGGAGGCAATTTTATTCCACTGATTAATTGTTCTGTGAGGAAATTTCTCCTTAGTTCTAGGTTGCTTCTCTCCTTGATTAGTTTCCACCCATTGCTTCTTGTTCTACCCTCAGGTGCTTTGGAGAATAGTTTGACTCCCTCTTCTTTGTGGCAGCCCCTGAGATATTGGAACTTTGCTATCATGTCTCCCCTAGTCTTTCTTTTCAATAAACTAGACCTACCCAGTGTCAGGCCTGCAGCCTTGTTCCTTTCGGATCTCTGACCTGCCATACTTCTATTCTAATATGTTGTTTCTATAGTGGGGAAAAGGGGGGGGGATTCTGTTTCTATAGATTCGGGTTAATGTCAGCGTTCCAGATAGCATCCAAAATTAAATCAGAATCCAAGGCACTGTGCTGCTCAGAGTTCCAGTTTATTAAGAGAGCCCTGCTGGCACATCTGGGGGAAAACCCGAATCTGAAGCTTCTTCCATTCCGCCCGCCCTCCCCCCCCCAAGTTAAAGTTAATGATCTTGCCCCCACTCCCACAAGTCCATCACAGGGTCTAATCTTCCACTGCCATGCTGGCAGTTCCACCCATCCAGTTCCGCTCAGGTGCAGAGGTGCAAAGACAAAGGATGACCTTGGCTTTCTAGAAAGGAATTTTGTTATGGCTACATCACATCCTACTCCTTACTATCCCCCATTCCCCCACTATAGAAACAGCATAGTAGAAAGATTCGAGAAGCAAGGAGGAAATTTTCCTTCTTGTCTAAAATTTTATTTGATCATAGGATTTGGTTCAAGTGGGTGACACCCGAAGGGATGCTGGTGTTCTGGGAAGGAGGAAGAGTGAGGATTAAAACAGTTGCTGAGGCGGAAGCCTTTCTTAAAAAACATTCCTCTGCCCTGGGGGAAGATCCAGGGGGGACGGAGGGGGCCATGGCCCCGCCCGCTGGGGGTCAGGGAGGAGAAAAAGAAGATACAATAGCCAAGAGACTTAGATCGAAAAAATAACTTTGCCTTGATTTTTCTGAACAATTTTGCATAATATTTGTATCTGGATTTTTTGTAAATGTCTGACAGCATGGAACTGAGAATTTAGATATATGTACTTGCTTTTACCTTGTAGTGTTATGAAAAATGCTTTTTTTTGTTATTTTTTTATTGTGTATTTTGAGGTCTCGGAAGGGCCGACGACTCTGACGTGAATGCTCTCAAAATTTCTTTGTATCCCTTACCCTACCCTATAGAAAAAATGTAAAACCAATAAAACTTTTTCAATATAAAAAAAAAAAAAAAAGAAACAGCATAGTAGAATAGAAGTGTGGCTGGCCAAAGATCCCAAAAGGAACATGGCTGCAAGCTTGACACCCAGTTCCTGCAACCGTGTTTTAGCCTCCAGTCCCCTAATCATCTTCGTTGCTGTTCTCTGCACTTTTTCTAGAGTCTCCGCATCCTTTTTACATCGTGGCGACCAAAACTGTATGCAGGATTCCAATAGCAGTTAAGTTACTTAAGAGGTTGCAGAGGCCAAACCTGAACTGTGATGCCCGTCTTTTGCCCCACTTTCTCTTGAGCAAACATTTTGGAAATATTAAGGTATGCAACCAGATGAGAGAGCCAGTTTCACCTTTGCCCCAAAAAGAATTTGCTTCTATTCTGTGAGTTCAACTTCCCCCTTCTTTAAAAACTCTGCTCAGAAGTGCAAGCCTATGTAGACTTTCTGTAATTACGTTAGCCTAAATTAAAAAGTTATTATAGGTATGGCTTAGGTACTGCGTTATTTGAGAAAGATTAGCTTTGATTTTGATTCTTCAAAAGAGGATTAAAATGTAAGGACCTCTTTGTCTCCATTGTCTCTGCTAGTTACAACAATCCTGTCTTAAAAGATAAAATTTCGAGGGGGAAGTAAAATATTTGGGGTGGTACATATTTTGTCTTTCAACTAAATACAGTTAATACTATTGCACGTGATTTAATGGAAAGTCGGGCAAAATTCATCTTTCAGTTGAAAGGTGTTTTTAGAGGTAACGTTACAAAAATGGGTGCTCCTGCAGAACAATGTTAAGATGATCCCAAAAAACATGCTAATGATCTTGCCAAAAGTAATATCTCTACTCAAATTTGTTCCAAGGATTGCTGCATCATGAAGAAGGACCAATGCAAACATTTATATGTATTTCAATATTTATGCATGTTAAAAAAAACATTTAAAAGCCGATAAAAAGGCACCATGATTGATATATTACAGAAATCTGTAGTAGAATAATCTCTTGAACCCTTACCCAGGTAGTCCTTGACTTATGACCACAACTGAGTCTAAAAATGTATGTTGTTAACAGAGACATTTGTTAAGTGAATTTTGCTCTATTTTACAACATTTCTTGTCTCAGTTACTAAGTGAATCGCTGCAGTTTATAAATTAGTAACCCGATTGTTAACTGAATCTGGTTTCCCCATTGACTGCTTGTCAGGAGGTTGCAAAAGGTGACCCTATGACCTTGGGACGCTGCAACTGTCATAAATACGAACCAGTCGCTAAACATCTGAATTTTAATTACGTCATCATGGGGATGCTGGAAAGGTTGTAACTGTGAAAAACAGCCATAAATCACTTTTTCAGTAGTGTTGTAACATTGAATGGTCACTAAACAAACTATTGTAAGTCATGGACTACATGTTCTGTATCCCCTCCCCACTCCTTAATTTACCAGCATTGATTTAATTTATGCATACAAAAATCTATTCTTTTTGGAAATTTGGTTGTAGCCTATTTGCCCACTTTCTCATTCTCTGTCTTTTGTGACCATTGGTGTGACAGGTTAATGGAATGGGAAAGGGATATTCCCAGAATTGCAAAACGCCGGCCCCACAATACTTAAGACTCTTTGTATTGGCTAATTCGTTGCTCCTTTCCCTTCTCCTAATCTGGAGACTGTAGAGAAGGGACAATATTCCACACTGCCCCACATCTCTCTTAAGTCCATTATTTCTGGCTGCTATGAACCCAAGCCCAGCTTGATAGCTGTGGTCCTGGCCTCAAGCAAAATAGGAGATGGATACAATAGCCAAAAGACTCAGATCTCACAAATGACTTTCTATTATATAGTAACTCTTATCTGGATGTTTATAGAAATACATGATCGATTGCATGAAGTTGGGAAATGATATATGTATGTATTTCACTCCACTTTGTAGAGAAATGGAAAAAATTATCGTATTATTGGTTTTTTTTTTGTATGAAGCCTCGGAGGGGGCCGACACCTCCGACACAGATGTCCTCAAAATGTCTTATTAACACCTTATACCCTTTTCATATCGAATTTTTTTTTTGTAAAAACCAATAAAACTTTTTTTGATCGAAGAAAAATAGGAGATGGCATATGCTTAGAAAGCAATAGAGGTGGAAATATTACATATACACATATACATTTTGTAAAAATGAGGAAGTATGAAACAAAGAGGAATATGCATAAGACAACAGGCTGCAAAACGGGAAACCCGAAATTAGAAAAAAAAAAGACCAATAACGGAAAGATGTAAAAGTGTAATTGTGATTTTAATGTTTGGAAAATGTCAAATAAAAACACGATAAAACATTCTTCAAGAAGAAAAGAAAAATAGGAACCATAAAAACTATCAAAAGAAGACCTGTTTGCAAGAGCATCAGGCCAGCTCCTTGTTTCTTACCATCTGGGTTACATTCATTTGCAGGGGGAAAAATCAGTTTATTTCAAAAAGGGTGTTATCAGATTTTTTTTGCCTCACGTGGCTCTCCTCTTACAGTCTCTAAGTGAGAAGCATCAGTTTAGACGTCACTGCTCGATCTCGTGACTAAAAACCTTTCCTTTCCTGAACAAGGATATGGCTGGCTTGTATTTGGAAAACCCAGAGCCAGTGGTGGGTTTCTGCAGGCTCGCACCTACTCGCGAGAGCCGGTTGGTGAAATTTAGAGAACGGGTGAGAGGGGGTTCCACTGGCGTACCTGGAAGTAAATCTGGCCCGCCACTGCCAGTGACCCAACGGGAAGGAAAGAAAAGGAAAGGAAGGAAGAAAGGAAAGAAAGAAAGAAAGAATTTATCATCACAATTGAGTCCAAAATTTTGGTTAATGAGTTTCACCACATTTTAAAAGGTGGCCACTCCCACCCTGTCACATGACTGCCAAGCCACGCCTACAAAATAGGCCACACCTACAGAATAGGTTCTAAAAATTTTGAAACCCACCACTGCCCAGAGCCATCCTTGAGGGATGGAACAGAGGTGTATTTCCTCTCCTATCTCCTTTATTAAAAACCAATTCAAAAAGGAAGGTAGTAGCAAAGGAAGATTGAATGAGAAGCCCACGAGGGAAGTAGATTTGGTCATAATCAGGCTCGCAAAAATAATTGGCTGAAACCGATGGCCGAAAGGGGCCTAACATGTTTCCCTGAAAATAAAACAGGGTCTTATTTCCTTTTGACCCCCAAAATAAGCACTTGGCCTTATTGTTGGGGCGGTCTTATTATAGGAGGCCCCTTAACCTCGGCCCATGGCCCACAGATCAGCTGATCCAGAGAGGGCCGGAGATTCTGTCTCTGTTTCTGGCACACTCTTGCCAGCCCTGGCGTCGCTGGGCCTGCTGCTCTTTTTGTGGCCGCCACTAAGAGAAGGGAGCTAGAGATTGCGAGGCGGTTCTGCGTGGATGGCAGGTGCATGTGGGGTGCAAGGGACATGTTCCCCTCCTTCCCCCCCCTCCAAGGAAACAGCGGTGACTGGCTGTGCACACGGTTAACTATTTTCAGGGAGGGCTTTTTTTAGCGCATGCGCTCAAAAGCCCGATTGGGCTTATTATCCAGGGAGGGCTTATTTTGGGGAAAACAGGTCAATACGCAGTTGTTTCAACTGGATCTTTTGAGCTACCAAATCTTGCAAGAATGACCAACAAAAGACTAGAAAGTATAAGAAATGACTATATTAATCCATAGGTGGAACCAGTAGATGGGATTTGATTTAAGAAATGAATCTTTCATGAAAACCAACACAGCCCGAGACTCTATTCCAGGAGAGCACTTTGCCTTGCCCAATACTGAAATCCCGAAAACAAAGCTGCATGTCATAATACTCTGCTTTCCACGAATGACCTTATTTTTCTTCTCCTCAAGTCATTTCACCATTTCAGTGCACCTGGCATATCGTTCTCTATTGCCCCATAATGGGATCTATTATTAGTGGTTTGCGATTAACAGTCCTGGATTATTTTGTGTTCCCTTCGTCCCCTGCTTATTTTGAAGCGTAGCTTCAAGACTTCTCAGTTCCCGCCTCAACCAGAACTTCTGTGGAGGCTTTTGAAATCACTTTCTGAAGAAACTTCATATACTTTGTTTTCATCCAGGACTAACTGGGCAAAGTAGGTTTGCGTTTCAAAGCCAGCTCCTGGGAAAAAATGGCAACTAAGGCCTTTTCCAAAAACTAAAACTAAGATCATGGCATCAGCCTTCTTAATTCCTGGCCAATAGATGGGGAAGAAATGGAGGTAGGCCCAGACTTTATTTTCCTGGGCTCCAAGATCACCACAGATGGGGACTGCAGCCAAGAAATTAAAAGACGCTTGCTCCTGGGGAGGAAAGCGATGGCAAATGTAGACAGCACACTAAAAAGCAGAGACATAACCCTGCCAACACAAGTGCTTACAGTCAAGGCCCTGGTTTTCCCAGCTGCAATGGATGGCTGTGAAGGTTGGACCATAAGGAAGGCTGAGCACCAAAGAATTAAGGCCCTTGAACTCTGGTGCTGGAGAAGACTCCTGCGAGTCCCTTGGACTGCAAGGCGATCAAACCAGTCAGTCCTAGAGGAGAACCACCCTGATTGCTTTTTAGAAGGTCAGATCCTGAAGAGGAAACTCAAATACTTTGGCCACCTAATGAGAAGGAAGGACTCCCTGGAGAAGAGACTCTTGCTGGGAAAGACAGAGGGCAAAAGAAGAAGGGGACAACAGAAAAATGAGGTGGCTGGATGGAGTCACTGAAGCAGCAGGCATGAGCTTAAATGGACTCCACAGGATGGTAGAGGACAGGAAGGCCTGGAGGAACAATGTCCATGGGGTTGCGATGGGTCAGACACAACTTTGCAACTAACAACAACAAAACGCCTTTTCCACAGCCAGTTTTATGCCAGAAAAATTAATCCCCCTGAGACATCTTTCTTTCCATCAAAGCAAAGTTTCAATGTATCGCAACACTATTTGTTTTATTTATTTTATTTTATTCAATTTATATCCCGCCCTTCTCCAAAAGGACCCAGGGCGGCTTTGTGCATTATATCGAGGTTAACTCAAGCTGGATATCTTAATTTTCAACCCTCCTTTTGAAAATGGAAAGCCCAAGGATGGCCAGCCTGGAAATGCTAAAGCATTCTTTAAGTGCAGCTTCTTCCAGATTTGTTCAGGCTCCCTTAATCACCAGGTTTAAGCAGGAGATAAAAAGGACAGACAGTCATCCTGCGATTCCTTTACAAATGTCCCGTCAGGATACTCCAAGTAGTTTCACGGTCCAGCCGTGCTCGAACCGGAGAAGCCAGCGGCTTTCGGAGGGCAACAAGACCTGCAGTTCTTGTTGTGGTGATGACTGCCATTTTAAAGGCTTGGAGAATCCCAACATGGTGATCTGCCAGGAATAAGGAACAAAAGGTTAAAAAAAACTTCCTTCAGGTGAGCTCAGCTCTATGCCAGGGGTGTCAAACTCAAGGTCTGGGGGTCTAAGTCAGTCATGCCTAACTTTTAACAAAGGGGAGCTGCGTTAGGACTTCTCTTAAACGCCAAGAGCATCTTTTTCTTTCTCAAGGACAGAACATAATATAATCGTATCCCTCCATGGTATGTTAAGGTTAAGGTTCCCCTCCCACACATGTGCTAGTCGTTCCCTACTTTAGGGGGCGGTGCTTATCTCCGTTTCAAAGCCGAAGAGCCAGCGCTGTCCGAAGACGTCTCCGTGGTCATGTGGTTGGCATGAACACGGTTCCCTTCCCACCAAAGGTGGTTCCTATTTTTCTACTTGCATTTTTACGTGCTTTCAAACTGCTAGGTTGGCAGAAGCTGGGACAAGTAATGGGAGCTCACTCCGTTACGCGGTGCTAGGGATTCGAACCACTGAACTGCCGATCTTTCTGATCGACAAGCTCAGCGTCTTATCCACTGAGCCACCGCATCCCTGGATAGTATGTTAGCATTAGACTATTAAAAAGGACTGATCAAAAGGTACACCACAGTTACAACACAGAAGAACCACCAGACAAAACAACTTAACAAGGCGAATTCCGCAAGCTGCTCATTAAGTCATTTCATTTCCTGTCTATTACAGGAACAGTCTGGCGTGCCTCCAGCTACACTTGCCCTATTAAGAGAGTTTCCTCTAATTTTGAAATAGGATTTTCAAGTTCTTACAGTAACTACTGATATAAACCGCTTATTTTTAATTAAAAAATCTTAGAATATGAATCTAAAGTTGGTCAGATTTGGAGAGTTTCAAGACTGATTTCTTCCATATATATTTTTCCTTCTGTAGTAAGTTAAACAGCTGAGTCCTACAGGTGGTCCTCAACCTATGAGTACAATTGAGCCCAACACTTCTGTTGCTAAGTGAAACATTTGTTAAATGAAGTTTGCCTCATTTTGCAAGCTTTCTTGCCACACTGGTTAAGTGAATCACTGCAGTTGTTAAGTTACTGCCATAGTTGTTAAATGAATCTAGTTTTCCCATTGACATTGCTTGTCAGAAGGTCGCAAGCGTGACCCTGGGACACTGCGACCGTCATAAATATGAGTCAGTTGCCAAGCGTCTGAATTTTGATCATGGGAATGCTGCAATGGTCGTTAAATGTGAAAAACATTTGTAAGTCACTTTTTTCAGTGCCATTGCAACTTTGGATGGAAGAACTAATGTAAGTCAAAAATTACTAGGTTTCTTGGCTAGCTGAAAGCCAAGTAAATGATAATTGTGGAATGCCATCTCAACAGAGATATGTTAGATCAGTGGTAGTCAACCTGGTCCCTTACCGCCCACTAATGGGCGTTCCAGCTTTCATGGGGGGCGGTTGGGGTTTTGTCCGATACTGAAGCATTTTCCTTTTTTTAATTTAATTGACTTCCCGACTTTATAAATCACCATTACTGTGCAACCGGTGGGCGGTTAGAAAATGTTACTACTAACAGAGATACAAAAGTGGGCGGTAGGTATAAAAAGTGTGTTAGATGGCAAAATAAGCTTCCTGTCCATTCAGTAAAATTACATCATCTTTTTCCTGGTGAAAAGAGTCACATGGTGCTCTGGATTGAATACCACATAGTGCTTCATATAATGCCTCAACTGCCAATATTTGCAATGCTTTAAAGCAGCTGCATCTTTTCCCAGGGTGACATGGCAGCTGTGGAAAGCAGCCACACGATTCTGGAAAAAGTTGCAAATGATTCAAAAAGGAGCAATAGAATATTTGTAGCTCAGGCTTGAACTCTGCAGTCCCAAGGACTCTCTAAGCCAGGGGTTTCCAAACTTAGCAACTTTAAGACTTGTGGACTTCAATTCCCAGCATTCTCCAGCCAGCATAGCCAAGTTCTTAAAGTTGCCAAGTTTGGGAACCCTTGCTCTAAGCCTACTTTGAGCTGTGGCAGCCTAGTGGTTAGAGTGCAGTACTGCAGGCTACTTCTGCTGATTGCTGGCTGCCTGCAATTTGGCAGTTCGAATCCTACCAGGCTCAAAGTTGACTCAGCCTTCCATCCGTCCGAGGTCCGTAAAACGAGGACCAAAAATTATTGGGGGCAATATGCTGACTCTGTAAGCTGCTTAGAGAGGGTTGTAGAGCACTGTAAAGCGGTATATAAATCTAAGTGCTATTGCTATTGCTACTTGTTTGGTTGGAGATGTTTCATTATCCAATTAGGTAACACCTTCAGTGTGATGCATTAAGCAGCTGCAGATAGGTGTTGTAGTCATATTGCAAAGTATTTTCCCCAAATTATTTTTGAAGTGTGGTATTTGTTGGTTAAAACGGTTTTATGTTCTGCTTTTTTGGGGGGACGGACATTTTTTGCATTTATCAGCAACTGTTTTGGTTGGGGAGAACGTTGGGTTTTGGAGTATTTTGATGATATTAACCTTGTTTTAGATACCCTGCAGATTTGGCTTTCCTCTGTGCAAATTGTTTTAAATTGGTTTTTAGGGATATTGTTTTAACCTATTTAAATTTTTTAGCACAGGGATACTAATTTAATCTGGTTTTATATTTTGTATATTGTTATGTTTATATATGTTTTTAAATTGCTTGTGCACCGCCCCGAGTCCCTTTTGGGAAAGGGTGCGGTATATAAATTTAATAAATTTAATAATTTTTAATTTAATTTAATTTAATAATCTATTGTTGTGGGATACTTCTGTGTCGTTGTGGAAAAGAAACTGAGCTAGTTTACAAAACAAATTTAAGATTTCCCAAAACATCGCAATGTGCTACTCTAGGTCAGGGGTCTCCAACCTTTGCAACTTTAAGTCTGAAGGACTTCAGCTCCCAGACTTCTCCAGCCAGCAAAGCAAAGCTGGCTGGAGAAGTCTGGGGGCTGAAGTCCTTCAGACTTAAAGTTGCAAAGGTTGGAGACCCATGACATAGAGGCCATTCAAAGCAAAGCTGGCTGGAGAAGTCTGGGGGCTGAAGTCCTTCAGACTTAAAGTTGCAAAGGTTGGAGACCCCTGACTTAGAGGCCATTCAAAGCAAAGCTGGCTGGAGAAGTCTGGGGGCTGAAGTCCTTCAGATTTAAAGTTGCAAAGGTTGGAGACCCCTGCTCTAGGTTATTTCCAAACCGGCTTTATTTTTCATGTTGCTCACTTCAGTGCTTGCAGACACAACAGGTGATGAAAGAGTCAGCACACCGTCTTTTGGCCACACCAAGAAAATAGCATAGACTGCCGGTCCCTTTGAGGTGTACCTAGAGAGGAACACAAGGAAAAATACTTGGAATTGTGGTAAGCAACATGGAAATATTGAAGCAGACAAGCCACGACCCACCTTGGAGATAACGGGCCTTTCATTTGTGCAACTCCTTCCCTTGATCACTTTGACGGAAGGTGAAGGCCAGAACACTTAGCTTTTCTCACACGCCGGAGAGCTGGTCAGCCCTGTGTGATGAAACCCTCAGCCTCGCGCACCCTCCGAGCATGCAAATATTGCATTACAGTCCGTCCTTGTTTTTCAACTGCTGCCGTCAACAACATGGCAGGGGAACTGGCAAGGCCTGTGCAAAACTTTCCACAAACTGCCACTGCAGAGAGAGGCTCTTGTAATGTTCTCTTTGTCTTGAGATAACCTCCAAAACTATCCTCCCTTGTTTATGACCATAACAGATAAAAGATTAACAGAGTTGAAAGGGACCTTATAGGTCATCTAGTCCAACCTCCCCTGCTCAAGCAGGAGACCCTACATCATTTCTGACAAATGGCAGTCCAATCTCTTCTTGAAAGTCTCAAGTGATGAAGCTCCCACAACTTCCGAAGGCAACTTCTGGTCCATGGGTTGATTGTTTTCACTGTCAGAAAGTTCCTCCTTCTTTCTAGGTTGAATCTCTCCTTGGTCAGTTTCCATCCATTATTCCTCGTTGACCTTCAGGTGCTTTGGAAAATAGCTTGACCCCCTCCTCTCTGTGGCAGCCCCTCAAATATTGGAAGACTATCATGTCTCCCCTGGTCCTTCTCTTCTCTAGACTAGCCATGCCCAGTTCCTGCAACTGTTCTTCATATGTTTTAGCCTCCAGTCCCCCTAATCATCCTGGTTGCTCTTCTCTGCACTTTTTCTAGAGTCTCAACATCTCTTTTATAGTGCGGTGACCAAAACTGGATGCCGTACTCTAGGTGTGGCCTTACTAGGACTTTATAGAGTGGTAATACTACCTCCCTTGATCTTGATTGCATCCATGTGTCACTCCTTCACATCTGGGCTAGAATCAGGGAAGTTTTCATACAATTCTAGGTTTCCGTTTAAAAGGAAGGAGGGGGGAAAATCAGATTTTGTCTTTGTTTTACAGAATAAAAACAATCCAACCATCTTTCTCTTGCTTTCCACAGATCCATCAAAGCCCTAGCAAGTCAATTAAAATAAACAAAGCCTTAATTTTAATTATCTTTGGACAAGGAGAAGGTACCAGGAGAGTCCTTTGAACAGCAGTTGCAAAAGGCTGTAATCTAGCCACGTCCTGTCACTAAAGTCCAAAGTAGCACAAAGCAGATAAAAGAGCCAATTTTGAAAACAAATATTCATGGACTGTGAACAGTAAAGGAGAGGAGGGGGCTCTAATGCTCAGGCAACTGAATTTACATTAGTTATCTGTATTTAACCAGATTTTTTTCTGTGCATCTTCAAAGTGAAGCATCACATGTAGCTTCTTGCAAAAGTTGCCGTCTACCACCTCAGTAAAAATAATACATGTTTAAACCTTAACTGGGAAGCTTGATGATTATTCTTTTAGCTATTTTTCTGAATGTTCATGTTGTTGTTAGTTGCGAAGTGGTGTCCAACCCATCACGACCCCACGGACAACCTTCCACCAGGCCTCCCTGTCCTCTACCAAAGTTGTAAAAATGGGGCAAAGTTCACCTAATAACTGTCTCACTTAGCCAGGGAAATCTTGGGCTTCCCTTAGCCAGGGAAATCTTGGGCTCCATTGTGGTCATAACTACCTGCAATGCCAAATTTTTGCTCATAGAAGGGTTAGAAACAATGCAATTCAACCTAGCAATAAGGAGGAATTTTCTGACAGCGAGAACAATGAACCGATGGAACAGAAGTTGCCTTCGGAAGTGGTGGGAGCTTCATCACTGGAGGCTTTCAAGAAGAGACTAGACAGCCATCGGTCAGAAATGGTGTAGAGTCTCCTGCTTGGGAGGGGGGTTGGACTAGATGACCTACAAGATCCCTTCCAACTCTTGTCATTCTGTTCTGTTCTGTTCAATGCAGCTGAATGTCCGAGAACAAGCAGCCTATCTCAAGCAACTTTGCCTTACCAGGTCTCCTCGCTGCGGTTCTCCTTCTGCGTCCGCCAAGGCTTGGATTCATATATGGCCTCCCCATTCACTTTCAGCCACAGGCCGAGGGCCAGGAGCCTCTCTTGGAAAATTGGAGCAATCTGTCCTTCTTTGGTGGGCCCCACATTGAGAAGATAATTTCCTCCGTAACTGACAGTATGCACCAATTGCTAGGGCGAAAAGTAGAAAGGGAGCGAAAATGTATTTTAAACCCTTTAGGTTTGGTTTAGGTTTTATTGGTTTTTTTATACCTCCCTACTCTCGAAAGACTCAGGGCGGTGTACAGCCAGAGTAAAACAAATATATAAAAGTTAAAAAAGTTTTAAAAGACATATTAAACAATTTGGCCTAACAATGAAAAAAACCCAACCAACCCTGATTAAAATTAATAAAAATTTGTAATTTAAAAATTCATTTTTATGCCAGCCCGGCTTGTTGGAAGAAAAAGGTTTTGAGAGCACGGCGGAAGGTGCGTAAGTCAGGGATAGCTCTTAATTCCGGGGGCAATTCGTTCCAGAAGACCGGGGCTCCCACGGAGAAGACTCTCCCCCTGGGTGTCGCCAGTCGACATTGTCTAGCCGACGGCACCATGAGGAGACCCTCTCTATGGGAGCGTACTGGCCGGTGGGAGGCTCTCGGTGGCAGAAGGCAATCTCAGCAGATTACAGCAGAGGTGTCCAATCTTGGCAACTTTAAGACTTGTGGACTTCAACTCCCAGCAAAGCTGGTTGGGGAATTCTGGGAGTTGAAGTCCACAGGTCTTAAAAGTTGCTAAAATTGGACATTCCTGCTTTACAGCAACACTTTTAGTCTGGTGGCATTCCTGGCTTTTGAAAACACTGGGTACGCTGCCATGAAAGCATCCGAACTCCCGCCAAGGTATTTAAATATGCATTGATTGATTGATTGATTGATTGATTGATTGATTGATTGGGAAATTAGTAGTGGAGTGGCTTGCTTCCATCCCGTTCCTAAACTCTTTCATCCCAGATTGTCTTTGGAAAAGGGGGAGGGGAGAATGAGGATAGCACGAGGAGAGGGAAGTACAGTTTTAAAGACTGGGAAGCAGCCTCCCATCATTCATATTTTCTAAGAAGGCCCAGGAACAGAGGTATGGAACCAGAGGTCTAGGACAGTCATGGCTAACTTTTTCGACACCGAGTGCTGAAAACTGGACTGCATGCACTTGCATCGGAGTGCCAGAACCTGGAAGAGAGAAACTGGTCGGTGGCCATCTACTCTTCTGGGTTCGTGTGCGTGCGCATCAGCCAGCTGCTCTTTTCTGGGTTCTGGCACGCATGGATGTGCCGGAATCCGGAAGTGCAGCTGGCCACCACGCCAAGGCCTGTTATTTCAGAGCTTGTAGCATCAGTCAGTTAGAAAGCTGATCAATACTGAAGTCTAAATTATATTCAGGCACGTCTTCTTGGGCACATAATGCCCTAAAATGCCCTCTACATTATTGCCTGTGTACGGAAACAAAAGGGGCCTATTCATTGAATGGAAAGTAGCGAAGACCAGCTGGCCGGCGCGCATGAAAGAGCTGGAAGAGCGGCTGGCGATGTTTTGTGTGCCCACAGAGAGGGCTCTGCGTGCCATCTCTGACACACGTGCCGTAGGTTCACCATCATGGGTCTAGGACCGTGATGGCGAACCTATGGCACGGGTGCCACAGGTGGCACGTGGAATCATTTCTTAGGGCACGCGAGGCATTGCCCTGTCAGCTCCAGGACGCTTGTGTGCGCTGGCCAGCTGATGTAGGCCTTCTTTTGAGGCCGTTTTTCACCCTCTGGAGGCTTCAGGGAAGCTCCTGAAGCCGCTGGAGGTGGGGAGGGGAGGGGAGGGTGAAAACAGATGGTGACCCTAGAAAGCCTCTGGAGCCTGGGGAGGGCGAAAAAAGCGTGCCAAAAGCAGGGCGTCAGGCACATAGCATTATGGGTGTGGCACGCCCACGCACAACCCCCCTGCGCTCCCCCCGCTTTTGGCACGCGAGCCAAAAAAGGTTCGCCATCACTGGTCTAGGAAGTAATACTTGGGATTTTGTTTTCTTTTGTTTTCGCTCCTCAGTTATTTATTTTTATTACAAAAGTAAATTCTTCTAATGAAAGCATCAGGAGTCTTCTATGGGAAACGGTAAATCAAGACGCATGGGAAACCTGGTGGATGCCAAAGGAAGCGCCGACAAGGTAGTCCTTGACTTATGACGATAACTGAGCACTGAATTATGGCTGTATGTCATGCTGCTCATTAAGCAGATCATCAACTGACTCGATTTTAGGATATTTTGAGTGGCGGCCATGAAATGAATGTGGCGGTCATTAAGTGAACCCATTGCTTGCAGCGGGCGTTTGTTGCTAGAAACCAGAAGTCCAGCAAAAGACATTGTAAACAGTGGCCGCATGTCCACTGCACACCACTGTAAATGTGGGCCAGTCACCAAGTGCCCATAATACAATCACATGACAGTGGGGAGGGTCAGAATTAATGTGTATCTTTTTGGGATGGTCTTCGAATCAACTTTGAATGGTCCCAATGTGGCCATTAAACAATCAGTCGTTAAGCAAGCAACCAGTCGTTAAGTAACGCCACCTGTGAACTATATATTCATTGATCCCAAGGGGTTTTCTAACCCAGCCCTAAAAATAACAATAAGCTGCATATGTGAATCAACTTAAACTGAAGGGAACTTTATAGTCCTGATTTTTGAAATGCTTTAATCATCATCCACTGAAACCGCCCCTGGTGTCTTAATAATTAAGAGATAATTATTATTATAATGAAAGATAATTTATTTGCATTTAGATATTTCAGGAAACCTACCCTGCTTTCAAAGGCCTAACAATTGCAGGAAAGGCCCAACAACTACTGGAAACCATTCTCGCTTTCAAAGGCCTAACAAAATTCCATTTTTATATTCGCCGCTGTGTTTCTCTTTGTACTTTTGAAGCTGCCTGTATATGACGAGGTCAACACACGCATGTAGCCTCACAGTCAGCGAGCACACACACAAAATGGAGGCCAAGGCAGCAAGCCATCTCTGGCCAGTTGAGTGGAAAGGAATACCAGAAGGCTGCAGATTATCCTGTCCTTTCCTTTCCTACCATATCAATTGCAGGAATTGATACCTTTCCATCAGGCTGCCTAGGTTTGCTCAGTTGTTCATTCACCTTTTCAATTTGAGCCAGTTTGGTCTAGTCTAGTGATTAAGGCACCAGGCTGGAAACCAGGAGACAGCGAGGGCCTCAGGTTTGGAAAACTGGCTGGGTGACCCCGGTGTTGTGGCCCTGGGGAGGTCTTATTTTTGGGGAAACAGGGTAAATAATATTTGGATCTTCAAAGACTTGCTTAGTTCCTAAGCTGTGATTTCTCACGATAGATTACGATTTCAAACCATTCTTAAAGGGTTCTATCTCTGTTTGCAGATGGGTGTGAATGTAGTCGATTCATCGGTTGCTGGACTTGGAGGCTGCCCTTATGCTCAGGGAGCATCAGGGAATGTGGCAACAGAAGACATGGTGTATATGCTGCACGGCCTTGGGATTCACACAGTAAGTGAGAAGCTGAGTGTTGTGGCCCACCAGCAGATTCGGAGAGTGGGGAGGTTGGGGAGGAACCTGGGCCAGTCCTGGAGTCTGGGGAAGGCTCTGATGAGGGCTCTGTGTCAGAGGCAGAGAGGGGGACAGAGACATATGCCACTTATCAGCTGCCTTCAGAGTCAGACATCAGTGGGGCAGAAGAACAGCTGGAACCTGTTGTTTGGGGGGAAATATGTTGACTCCGTAAACCGCTTAGAGAGGGCTGTGAAGCACTATGAAGCGATAGTTAGCTCTTGACTTACAGCAATTTGTTTAGTGACTGTTCAACGTTAGAAAGGCGCTGAAAGAAGTGAGTTATTACCCTTTTTCACAGTTACGACCTTTCCAGCCTCTCTCTGATCATAATTCAGAAGCTTGGCAATTGACTCGCATTTATGACCGTTGCTGTGTCTCAAGATCACGTGATCACCTTTTGTGACCTTCTGACTAGCAAAGTCAATGGGGAAGCCAGATTCACTTAATAACAGATGACTTAAGTTAACAATTCCAGCGATTCACTTAACTACTGAGGCAAGAAAGGTCGTAAAGTGGGGCAAAATTCACTTAAAAATGTTTCGCTTAACAACAGCAATTTGGGGCTCAATTGCGGTCATAAGTTGAGGACTCCCTGTATATACTGTATTTTTCAGAGTATAAGACGCACCAAGGTTTTGAAAAGGCAAATTAAAAAGTTTTTGCACTCTGCAGACCTCCCAAAAATGGCCTGTTTTTTGCAAAAACAGGCCCATTCCCTCCCCCCAAAGGAACGTATAGCCTTTAGGAGGCTTGTAGAGTGCTGGGAGGGGGGGGGGGGGCAAAAACAAGCAAAAAATGGTCTGTTTTTCATGAAAATGAGCCCGTTTTTTGTCAAACAAATTGCATGCATAGCCTTTAGGAGGCTTATAAAGTGCACCTGGGGGCTAGGGGTGGGGTAAAATTGAGCAACATATGGCCCCTTTTTCACTCATTTCTTCCCTCCCCAGCCCCCAGGAGCACTCTGGAAGCCTCCTAAAGGCTCTGCATGGCCATTTTGGTGAAGGGAGGCCAAAAATGCTGTATTCAGTGTATAAGATGCACCCAGATTTTCATCCTCTTTTTTGAAGGAAAAAGGTGCGCCTTACGTTCTGAAAAATATGGCAAGTCTAAGAGTGTTAACGGCATTGTTGCAGCTCCAGCAGCTCTTTGTAGGTTCCAGTGAACCTACATCAGCCTCTCTTTTATCCTTCCTGGGGCTTACCTGAATAATGGTGAAGTCATTCATGACTTCGGAAACTTGCATGTTGCTGCGATATCCCCACGAATTCATGTCAACCGAGCTGCACATCTCCCACTTGTGGTCTAGCAGAGCGCTGGGCTCGAATTTATCCTGGCAGTTGTAGTAGCCCCCATGTTTGCAGGAGCAATTGGCGCCCCATCGATCGTTCACCACCACGGTATCCTGGAAAGAGAAATCCAGAAGGAACCTTGGGTTGCATTGCTGTCTGTTTAAGAGTAAAACTAAAGGCTTTGGGGCGACCCTTACCAGCAACCTCCAAAGTGGGCTGACTCACACAAAGTTATTCCCCCTTAGCTCTTCAACCATGGATGGATCCATCAAAATCAAAGGAAAGCATCCCTTGGGATGGGAGGGAAGCATCCTGCAAATATCAATTGCACTTCTCAGCAGCTCCAGTCAGCCTGGTGAGGGATTTTGAAAATTCCAGTTCATCTACATTAATTTGTTTCTCAATCTTAGCAACTTTAAGGGGGATGGACAGAAATGCTGGCTGTGGAATTCTGGGAATTGAAATACACAATCTTATAGTTGCCAAGATTGAAAAAACACTGATCTACTTCTTGAAGGCTACAGGATGCCTAGCCCAGAAGGTTACTGTAATTCCCTCCCGATCAGCTGGGACTCGGAAGGCAGAGAATAGATGGGAGCAGGGCCAGTCAGAGGTGGTATTTATTGGTTCTCCGAACTACTGTAAATTTCAGCTACTAGTTCTCCAGAACTGGTCAGAACCTGCTTAACACCACCTGTGGCCCAACCTATAAACCCTCCAGTGACACCAGGTTACCTCTCCCTGCAGGACCGGGAAAACAAGGCCAAAGTTTCATTTTGGATGTAAGCAGGTGCAAAGGACCCAAGTATCAGAAGTCATTTTAATGGTTCCCTGTTAAGTTTAAGCGAACAGGAGAAGAGCCTCCAGGTCTAAACACCTGCAAGGGCAGATACCTTAACTGGGCTTTCATTGTACAGCCAGGCAAGGAAGGAAGTTGAATTCCAATACGTATCTGGAGCTTCCCAATCGCCATCCGACCAAATAAGATCCGGCTTATACCTAAACAGACAAGTGATAAAAATCAAAAGATTTTAACGGCTGCATTCTTGACTTATGATCACAATTTCTGTTGCTAGGCGAGGGATTCGTTAAATGATTTTTGCTCCATTTTATGACTTTTCTTGCCACAGTTGTTATGTGAATCACTGCAGTTGTTAAATTACCAATACAGTTGCTAAGTGAATCTGACTTCTTTGTTGGTAGGTGGCAGAAGGAGATCACATGACCCCGGGACACTGCAACTGTCAGAAATACGAGCCCGTTGCCAAGTGGCCAAATTTTGATCATGTGACCATGGGGATGCTGCCATGAATGTAAGTGTGCAAAATGATCATGTAACTTTTTCAGTGCTATTGTAACTTCAACACACTATTGAGGACCGCCTGCTTTGGATTGTGAGGGGAGGAAAATATCCATTGGAAAGTTGCAGGTAATAGGCCCAGGAGTGAGCTTGCAGGTGTCACTGAACCAAAGTTTTAAACTAACCTAATTGCAAAATGTATGGAGTAATATTTCTAATGTGCTGACTTGTGTCTGCATTTTCTGCAAAGTTTGTACTTGATATTTAGAGCAGGAAGAATGAGATGGTGGGAAATGAAGGACTGAAAATAGCAGACATCTGAGAACTTCAAATGTACACAAGTGTTTGCAGAGAGTGAGTAAGAAAGTAAGACAGAATAAGGAAATAAGTTGTGAAATGCGTGCAGAAAAGTATAAAAAGATTGTCTTGGGAAATGCTCAGGGCCACTGCCCATAGCTAATCCTTGCTGGATTTAGCTATGTCAGTAGAGCTTATTGGAATAAATTGCTAATCTAAGTAATGCTGTTTGTTCTTCATGTTCAAAATTGTCCATGAAACAATAAACCTCTGATCCTAAAGTAAGATTTATTACTATATAGTAAATATATATTTTTATGACAGGATCATCCTGCTAAGATTACTCTTCTCCATGACGACTTTGTAATTAATTAATGAAATAGAACAGCTTATATTTGTACATTATATAATATTTGTACATTATATAATATTTATATATTATATTTGAACATTTTATGTACAAGAACTTCTAGTTTAGAAACTGCTTCAACCCTTCTTTCTCAAGCTACAAAAATCTGGACTAAGAAACTGAAGGGAATCATTCTCACCTCTCAAAGGAGCACAGCATATGGTGAAGGTTAAGGCAGCAATCCAAGGAACGCTTATTTAGGAATAGCAAGACTAACTCTACTTTTTGAGAAAGCATGTCTAGAGCAGAGCTAATTGAGGAGAGGAAGAAGGACTGGTGTTTGTAATTTTTCTTAGCCCAGAGAAATGCCATATAGACAGTCCAAAAATTTTGGCTTGTTCCATCTTGCAGTTTAGCTCCTGGACACTTTGTTAGCAGACTAGATAAAATCTTCAGCGAGATTTTGGGTGAATTCTGGGAGTTGAAGTCCACAAGTCTTAAAGTTCCCAAGTTTGGACACCCCTGGTGTAGATGAATTCAAATAACCAGCCACATGGCCTACTGACCACAACAACACACAAGACCTATATCTGTAATGGTGAACCTATGGCATATGGAGCCATATTTGCTGGCAGGGCCGCCCTCAGCTCTGTGCGCTGACTAGCTGGTTTTTCAGCCTTCTGGAGGTCTGGGGAAAGCTGTTTTTGCCCTCCCCAGGCTTCAGGAAAGCCTCTGGAACCCAGAGAGGGTGAAAAACAGGCTCAACGGGCCAACTGGAAGTTCAAAAATGATCTGTTTCTGCATTCCTAGAGGGCCGTTTTCACCCTCCCCAGGTTTCAGGAAAGCCTCCGAAGCCTGGGGAGGGTGAACCCAGGCAGTAGAGGGGACGTGCGCACAGGTGTGTTTGTGTGTCTGTGTCATGCACACATCACTGACCTATATAAACAGAGGAATCTACAACCTGAGCTACAAATATTCTCTATTTCACAATCCAAAAATGTTCGGCTCTTACCTTAAAACAAGATCATAAAGTTCTGGAAGAATCTTCTCAGAGACAAAAAACTGGCTCTTGAAACTATTTTTTTTGTCCAGTAAATACAATGGATGAAACCATTCAAAAAGGGAGTGATACACTCCAAAGGATATGTTTCTAAGATTAAACAAAATAAAAGTGAATAGCTGATTAGTAAACCTGCTTTCCCCTCCCCCCCCCATCATCCTGACCCCCCCCCCCTTTAAAATCAGATCAATACCTTTTTCGGACAGCCTCTCCCAATTCACCAACCAGGTCCCGGTGGGGCCCAGTATCCACTGAATTCCAGTTCCAGGATGCTTCCGACCCCCAGTTGGTAAAGCCTTCATGATGCTTAGAGGTAAACACCACATACCTGTAGGAACCCAAAGACAAAGCATTAGAAGGAACTTCATCCTCTTTTGACATTTACAATACAATACAATAGCAGAGTTGGAAGGGACCTTGTAGGCCTTCTAGTCCAACCCCCTGCATGGGCAGGAACCTTATACCATTTCAGACAAATGGCTATCTAACATCTTCTTAAAGACTTCCAGGGTTGGGGCATTCACAACTTCTGGAGGCAAGCTCTTCCAGAGGTTAATTGTTCTAACTGTCAGGAAATTTCTCCTCAGTTCTAAGTTGCTTCTCTCCTTGATTAGTTTCCACCCATTGCTTCTTGTCCTGCCTCTAGGTGCCTTGGAGAATAGTTTGACTCCCTCTTCTTTGTGGCAGCCCCTGAGATATCGGAACACTGCTATCATGTCTCCCCTGGTCCTTCTCTTCATCAAACTAGACAAACCCAGTTCCTGCAACCGTTCTTCATATGTTTCATCCTCCAGTCCCCTACTCCTCTTTGTTGCTCTTCTCTGCGCTCTTTCTAGAGTCTCCACATCTTTTCTACATCGTGGCGACCAAAACTGTATGCAGTATTCCAAGTGTGGCCTTACCAAGGCACTATACAGTGGCATTAACACTTCACGTGATCTAGATTCTATCCCTCTGTTTATGCAGCCTAGAACTGTGTTGGCTTTTTTGGCAGCTGCTGCACACTGCTGGCTCATATTTAAATGGTTGTCCACTAGGATTCCAAGATCCCTCTCACAGTTGCTACTATTGCCACAAGTACCACCTATACTGTACCTGTGCATTTTGTTTTTCTTGCCTAAATGTAGAACCTTACTTTTTTCACAATTGAATTTCATTTTATTAGATAGTGCCCAATGTTCAAGTTTGTCTAGATCCTTCTGTATCTTAAGCCTATCTTCTGGAGTGTTGGCTATTCCTGCCAGCTTGGTGTCGTCTGCAAATTTGATGAGTTCCCCATTTATCCCCTCATCCAAATCATTGATGAAGATGTTGAAGAGTACTGGGCCTAAAACAGAGCCTTGGGGTACTCCACTGCATACTTCCTCCCTCTCATTGGTAGGAATTTCACCAGTTAGCATTTATAAGGTGAATGTGGGAAAAGAAGTAAGTTAAAAACGTGAATATGATTAAGGATATACCAAAAATATGGAGATGCTGAGGGATTTTAGCCTCGTGTGCTCCACCCTATTGAGTTACACCAGATGTGGGGACCTTTGCAAAACCTTATTCTGTACAGAATCATTGATGCTTGGGAATAGATATTATTATACAGCTATTATATCATTATATCTATTCCTGTGCTGGAGTAAGATCTGCCTTCATCGTTCTGGCATTAAAATATCCTGGTTTTGCTAGCTGGCTTGGGGGAGCAATGGGGATACTGGAATGCTTTCCAGTCTTATAGCTTTTTCTCTACTCTCATTGGTAGGAATCTGAAATTAACTTATTTTCTGTATCTCTGTCTCATTGTTCTGACAGCTTTCTCACATTGCATGTCCTATTAATTTAACAATTTCCTTGCAATTTTGTTTTTATGTATTTTTGCTACCTATCACCTTTATATATAATTTGTTTGTTTCTCAAGACTGGTGGGACTGCCCTCCCTCTCTCTTCGGTAAGCTAGCTGTATCGAGCCTGGGAACACAGCCTATATATGTTGTTGTTGTGTTAGTTGTGAAGTCATGTCCAGCCCATTGCGACCCCATGGGCAACATTCCTCCAGGCCTTCCTGTCTACTACCATCCTCTGGAGTCCATTTAAGCCTACGCTGACTGCTTCAGTGACTCCATCCAGCCACCTCATTCTCTGTCGTCCCTTTCTTCTTTTGCCCTCCATCTTTCCCAGCATGAGGCTCTTCTCCAGGGATTCCTTCCTTCTCCTTAGGTGGCCAAAGTCTTTGAGTTTCCTCTTCGGGATCTGGCCTTCTAAAGAGCAGTCATTATGAGTGCATCATAAAGTCTTTGAGAAAGTTAAAGATACTATTCTTATCCTGCCCATGTTGCAGCCACAGGGTTGATCTCCTCTAAGACCGGCTGGTTGGATCGCCTTGCTGTCCAAGGGACTCGCAGGAGTCTTCTCAAGCACCAGAGTTCAAAGGCCACAATTCCCTCAAACATCCTATGTTAAATATATCTAAATAGGTTATGTTATTGGTTCTTGTTCTTTTTTCTTTGGGACTTTGAAGTTTATTTTTAGACCAGAAACTTCCATCTTTGCTGCTTAAATAACTAACACTTGGGCCCTAAAAATTGTGCATATGATGTATCGTATTTTTCGGAGTATAAGACGCACCAGAGTATAAGATGCACCAAGATTTTGAAGAGGCAAATAAAAAAAAAAGTTTTTGCACTCTGCAGACCTCCCAAAACCGTCCACTTTTTTGCGAAAACAGGCCCATTTTTGGTCAAAAAAAGGGCATGCATAGCCTTTAGGTGGCTTGTAGAGTGCTCCTGGGGGCTGGCAAAAACAGAAAACAGCAGAAAAAAGCAGAAAACAGCCCAATTTTCGCTCATTTTCCCCCTCCCCAGCCCCCAGGAGTACTCTATAAGCCTCCTAAAGGCTATGCAAGGCCATTTGGGTGAAGGGGATAGAGTTTTGGGAGGCCAAAAATGCTGTATTCAGCGTATAAGATGCACCCAGATTTTCACCCTCTTTTTTGAGGGAAAAAGGTGTGTCTTATACTCTGAAAAATACGGTATCTGTGGTAGAATCACCAGCTAAAGGAGAAGGGGCAGTGCGTAAAGAGGTGTGCCAGCATGGAGTCTCTCTGTGGGAGGAAACACTCCCAGGCCAGACTAGTGAAGCCTTATCTACTGGTTCCCAAGGGAATGCAGTCAGTCTAGCCAGATTCTTGTAAAACAGGTGATCAACAATAAAGTAACTACTGTAGCCTATTGACAAAGTTGTTCTTGTTCCTTGCATCTCACATTAATCTTGCCTGACTGGCTGCATTCCTTTGGGAACCAGTGGATAATGTCTAGCCTATTCTTTCTACGATGTTTCCTCCCAGGAAACGACTGGCATCTCTCTTTATACTTACCCCTCTCCTTAACCAGTGATACCACTCGGTGTCACAAATCCATGCAGTGTACAGCTTTTTCTCTGAGCTATACACAATTGCTTTTAGCCATGCCAATTATAATTTCGGGGCTCACCACTATGGATCGTATTTAGACTGCAATACTTCTGCCTTAATTCTTCATGGCAAGGAAAGCCAAGAGTCCATTTTCAATTCTCTTATCGTTTCAGTGTCCATCTGCTAGAAGAACTTTAATCAATCTTGGCAGGTCTTAAAAGAAAACTAAAGTAAATTAAGCAGAGCACTGTGGGAGGGAGACTGCATAACATCATATCCTGTTATTGCAAACGCAGGGTAATTTGCACAATAAATTCCCCCCTACAGAATCGTTCAGGAATTCCCAAGAAAGCTTGAAAATAAACGGCAATTGGGAATGGTGTGTACCACAACATTATTCATGATTTGCAAAAATGGCTAATAATATAATAATGACAATAATAATAACAACAATAATCATACATCTTAAGAAGTATTTGGTTGATACCCAGGATGCTGGCAGCAACATGTATCAAGTATTAGCACTAGTCAATAGTATTTGTGATGCGCTTTTTTTAATGGATAAAGTATATTATATTATTATTATTATTATTATTCAATAAGCATGAAACTCAGTCAAGTGAACATTTAAAGATGTGTCACAAATACCACTAACTGGTGCTAATGGTTGATAGGGGGTTGCTGCCAGTGTCATAGCTATCAACCAAGTACAGTATCTTCTTAAAATATACGATCTTCTGAGCAATGCATTTTTTTGCAGTTCCGCTGGTGTTATTGTAGGAAGCTGCAATTTGTTGATGTATCTTATAAAATTCTTGGCCATGGTACCAAGTGCCTCCTTGACAATGGGTATCGTTGTTGCTGTTGTTGTTGTTAATTATATGTTCAGTTAGCTGAGTTTCATATCTAATGAATAAAGCATATAATAATAATAATAATAATAATAATAATAATAATAATAATAATAATAATAATAATTATATTTTGTTTTGTATCGTACATTTTAAGAAGGTACTTGATTGATACCTAAGATGCTGGCAGCAACCCATATCTACCATCAGCGCCAGTCAATGATATTTGTGATGCATTTTTAAATGTTCAGTTGACTGAGTTTCATGTTTAATGAATAAAAGTTGATAATAATTTTAAGAAAATACTTCCTAGGATGCTGGCAGCAACTCATATCAATCATCAGTGCTAGTCAATGGCATTTGTGATGCATTTTTTAAAATGATGATGATGATAATAATATTTAAATGGTAGTATTATCATCATTATCATTATATTCATTAAATTCATATTTAATGAATGTAATGATGATGATGATGATGATGATGATGATAATACTAACAGCAGCAGCAGTAATAAAAATAACAATAATAACAGCAGCAATAATAATAATAATGATAATCGAAAAAGAATGAGAAGAATAATGAAATATCGCGACCTGGCCATTGAAACCACACGGCTATGGATGAAGCATGTCACAGTGACACCCATTGTCATCGGGGCACTTGGCACCATGTCCAAAAATTTTACTAAATATCTCAGCAAATTGCAGCTTCCTGCAATAACACCAGCGGAAGTGCAAAAAAAACTGCGCTACTTGGGACATCTTACATTCTATGAAGATACTTGGTTGATACCTAGGATGCTGGCAGCAAACCGTATCAACCACTAGCACCAGTCCATAGTATTTGCAATGCATTTTTGAATGTTCAGCTGGCTGTTTCATGTTTTATGAATAAAGTAAATAATAATAATAACAACAGCAACGACAATAATAGCAGCAGTATCCTCTGCGGCAGGCCTTGGGATGATCCCCTCTCCTATCCCTCACTCCCCCGAGGACCCCGCGGCTGGGGATGATGGGAGGTGGGATCTTCTACCGGCTACTGCCCCAGGGGCTGGCGGAGGGGCTGACCTGGCCCCGGCGTCCTGGAAGAGCTGCGCCCACTCCTCCGGCTGGAAGTCGACGGCGGAGAAGCGCGGGGCGAAGTCGGCGTAGGAGGTGCCCGGAGGGAAGTGCCGGCGGACGAAGCTCTCGTAGCCGGGCTGGAGCTCGCCCTTCCAGTGCCACCAGAACCACTCCGAGCCCCAGGCGGGCACCGAGAAGAGCCCCCAGTGCACGAAGACCCCGACCTTGGCCGCGTCGAACCAGCCCGGCAGGGGGCGCGCATCCAAGCTGGGCCAGTCGGGGGAATAGCGCGGCCCCGCGGGGCTCCGGGTTAAAGCCCCGCCGCAAGAGGAGGAGAAGAAGAGCAGCAGCAGCAGCCACGGCGGAAGCAGCCGAAGCCCCTCGGCAGCCATCGCGTCCGCTCGGCGACCCCGCCCACCGCCATTGGCCGCTGCCTGGCCAATGGGAGGGCGACTGCGCGGGCGGGGAGGGAGGGAGGGAGGGGCGCGCCGGGGAAAAGCACGTGATGCAGCTGCGGGCTCAGCCTTTTTTTTCCACCCCCTCCCCTTTTCGCAATGGCAAATGCAGATGAACAGAGTTGGAAAGGGACCTTGTTAGGTCATCTAGTCCAGGGGTCTGCAAAGTTGGCTCTTTTAAGACTGGTGGACTTCAACTCCCAGAGTTCCCCAGCCAGCATAGCTGGCTGGGGAACTCTGGGAGTTGAAGTCCACCAGTCTTAAAAGAGCCAACTTTGCAGACCCCTGATCTAGTCGAACCCCTCCTCACAAGCAGGAGACCCTTCACCAGGGCTGTCCAAACTTGGGGAACTTGAAGATTTGTGGACTTCAACTCCCAGAATTCCCCAGCCAGCCATGGCTGGAAGTCCACAAGTCTTAAAGTTCCCCAAGTTTGGACACCCCTGCCCTCCACCATTTCTGACAGATGGCAGTCCAGTCTCTTCTTGGAAGCTTCCAGGGATGAAGCTCCCATGACTTCAGAAGGCAACTTTTGTACAGATTAATAGAGTTGGAAAGGGACCTTGTAGGTCATCTAGTCCACCCCTCAAGCAGGAGACCTTACACCAGGCATGTCCAAAGTCCGGCCCGGGGGCCATTTGCGGCCCGGGGGTCAGTTTAATACGGCCCTCCAACAGCCCTCCCTGCTCTGTGTAAATGTGGCCCTCCCTTCCTCCCTCTGTCTCTGGGGCTGTGTGGCTGGGAGGGAGGTGGACGGAGGTTACGGACGCCTCCTCCCGCCGCGGGCGAGGGAGCAGGCGGGGTGAGGACCCAAGGCTACCGTCATCTTAAGCACCACCGAGGCTGTCGCCCGGCAGGGGCGGCAGGCAGGGAAGCCGGTCGCGCCTCCATCGCTGCACGTTCTGGGGCTGTGAAGCTGGGAGGGAGGTGAATGCGCGGCCCCAGAACGTCCGCTTGGCGCGTTCACCTCCCTCCCAGCCACGCAGCCCCAGAACGTGCAACTCCCGCCGCACAAGGTCACCCGGCAGGGGCGTCAGGCAGGGAAGCCGGTCGCGCCTCCATCGCTGCACATTCTGGGGCTGCGAAGCTGGGAGAGAGGTGAACGCGCGGCCCCAGAACGTCCGCTTGGCGCGTTCACCTCCCTCCCAGCCACACAGCCCCAGAACGTGCAGCTCCCGCCGCACAAGGTCGCCTGGCAGGGGCGTCAGGCAGGGAAGACGGACGCGCGGCCTCAGAACGTAAGCCGTGGTGCCTGCCGGAAGGAGCCGCGATGGAGACGCGACCGGCTTCCCTGCCTGACGCCCCTGCCGGGCGACAGCCTCGGTGGTGCTTAAGATGACGGTAGCCTTGGGTGCTCACCCCGCCTGCTCCCTCGACCGCTGCGAGTGGCGAGGAAGTGACTGACAGACACAGAGAGAGACAGAAGGGGAGGGAGGGAAAGACAGAGAGACAGACAGAGACAGAGAGAAAGAGAGGGAGGGAGAGAGACGGAGAGAGACACAAATAGAGAATGAATCGAAATCGGATTGATTCGGAGACAGACGGGGAAAGAGGGAGAGACAGACATACAGAGGGAGGGAGGGAGAGAATCAGAGAGAGTGACACACACAGAGACAGGGAGAGACAGAGAGAGGGAGGGAGAGACATAGATAGAGACTGATTAAGTGAGTGAGAGACAGACAGACACACACACAGAGTGACAGAGAGAAAGAGAGAAAGAGAGAGAGAAAGAGAAAGAGACAGAGACAGAAAGAAAGAGAAAAAGAGAGAGAGAGAAAGAGAGAGAGAAAAAGGGAAAGAAAGAAAGAAAGAGAGCGAGAAAGAATGAGAGAGAGAAAGAAAGAGAGAGAGAGAGAAAGAAAGAGAGAAAGAGAAAGAAATGGAGAGAGAGAGAGGAAGAAAGAGAGAAAGAGAGAGAGTGAGAGAGAAAGGGAGACAGAAAGAAAGAGAAAAAGAGAGAGAGAAAGAGAGAAAGAGCGAGAGAAATGGAGAGAGAGAGAGAGGAAGAAAGAGAGAGAAAGAGAGAGACAGAAAGAAAGAGAGACAGAAAGAAAGAAAAAGAAAGAGAGAAAGAAAGAGAGAAAGAGAGAGAGAGAGGGAGAGAGAAAGAGGTAGGTACGTTTTTTTAAAATTTATTTTCAATACATTGTGAAAACTCAACTGTCAGTTGATCTTAATGTTATGAAATGAAAAGTATGTCATTTGCAATTAACTTAGCATAAAATAATTTATTTGCATTTAATTGTAATGGTTCAAAGAACGTTCGGAAAAATGTTCGGCCCTCCACCATGTTCACTTCATCCAATCTGGCCCTCTTTGAAAAAAGTTTGGACACCACTGCCTTACACCATTTCTGACAGATGACAGTCCAGTCTCTTCTTGGAAGCTTCCAGGGATGAAGGGATGAAGCTCCCACCACTTCTGAAGCTGTTCCATTGGGTAACTGCGAGGACTGGTTGTAAAGTCTTATCATTGTAACTTTGAATGGCCACTAAATGGATGGTTGTAAATCAAGGACTACTAGCTGTACCTAAGAGAGGACATCAGACAACCTTTGGCAAGAGTTGGGGGGGGGGGCTCAATCATCAACCCCAAACCTTTTTTTTTCATTTATAGGAAGACACTACAGAGTTTAAGTACCAAATGAGGGATGGCAGCCTTTCTTGCTTAACGACTGTAGCAAGAAAGCTCGTAAAATGGGGCAAAACCCGCTTAACAAAGGCTTCCCTTAGCAATGGAAATTTTGGGCTCAATTGTGGGTCCTGCATTGAGGACTCCTCATACTAACAATTATTAAGCTCCTATGCTAGTTTCCCCACCCACCCGCTCCCGAATCTCACAGTTCTGGGCAGCGCAAAACCACCAGAGGAGGAAATTGCAATAAAACCAATAAAGCATAAAAATAATTGGCGAAAAAATGGGTAAGTGGGAGGGAGGGATCCCAGACTTATGCAAATCAAATAAATAACCCTGTGAGGTGTGTTGGGCTTCGCCACCACATTAGGGGAGGGGGTTTCTCCTGTGGCCATATAGTGGGGCAGGGCAGGAAAAGAAATGAGCAGTGAAGTTGCAATATATTAAGGGGGTCTCTGAGTCAGATGTGGGGGATGTGCCAAACCTTTTCTGAATGGAATGTATTACCTGGTTTTGCATATATTTTGCATCCTGTTCTCCCCATGTGGACTGGCTGGCATTACGTTTGTTTCTGGAAGGGATCCCAGGTCTAGAACACCTGGTAATTTTTAATGTTACAGGATCTATTTTGCAAGTCCTTCGTGTTCCTTGTTTTTTATGTCCTTGTTTAAGTAGGGAGAGTTTGTCTTTTTGTCTGATCTCTGTAAATTAAGTAAATGTATTTTAATGGGATTGGCTTCAGGCAGAACAGAAGATATGATGTAAACCCTTTTATTGCGATCTCTCTCTCTCTCTCCCTCTCTCTCCCTCTCCCTCTCCCTCTCTTTCTCCAGATAAATCACACACACACACACACACCCCAGAGGTGGGTTCCTACCTTTTTCCAAACAATATGTTGTTTGGAAAAAGGTATTGTCAGATTCCTCCTGATCTGTCTTCCTATCACAGACTAATCTGGCTCTCCCAAATTAATTAAATCACTTAACGCATAAATTATTATAAGACCATCCTGCTGCAGGGAATCTCTTGAATGTAATTAGTGCTGAGAGCTCTCAGGGTTGTTGTTGTTTTTTAAACTCTAGGAACTGGATGCGAGTCAGATTATTACTAGGTACTAACTAAGTTGTTCTAGTACATGTTGTTCTGGCAACCTATTGATCTCTCCCAATTGCAACCTTGGGGAATGTTTGATCTCAGAGGATAACTGTTGCCTGAGGAATGGAAGTGTGATTCCAAAATCCCTTGGACGATGCCAGAGAGCCCCACTGTGATGGGGTGGGGGCCAAGCTTTTTGCTTTTGGGGTGCTTTCAAGAGCAGGCAGTTGAAAGGCAAAATAGGTGCCTTAACCTTTGGAGATGCTTAGGTCTCCCTTTTTCTCAGGGGTGGGTTCCTGTACTGGTTGGTACTGGTTCGCTTCGCACGAGCATGCGCAGTGGCCAATCGATTGTTCTGCGCATGTGCAGAAACATACTGGCAACTGCAGAAGAGACCAGGGAACCGGTCCGGGGGCGTGGCCAGCCTGGGTCACTGCCAGTTCTACCCCCCCCCACCCAGGCCAAATCACCACTGCCAGTTTGACTGAACCGGGCCGAACTGGCAGCAACCCACCTCCCAGGGTTTAAGGAGGGGCTTTGTCCCCTCCTCAAACCAGGGGTGGGTTGCTACCAGCATTACTGCTGGTTCGGCGCACAGAAAATGCTCCGCACACATGCACATTTACACCTAAAAAGGTCTGCACATGGACAGAATGTTTAAAAAACATTTCTGCAGGGGAGATTGTTCTGCACATGGACAGAACCAAAAATCAAGATGGCGCCGCCGACAATAGAACCGGTTTGGGTGTGTGGGCGACCGAGTTACTACCTACTCGGTCAAACTGGTCCAAACCAGTAGGAGCCCACCTCTACCTTAACCTCACCCCCTCCCCAAAGCTTCTAGGTCTCACCTATTGTCAGAATGTTTGCAGCGTGACTGTACTATTAGGAGACAACCCAGGAGCAAAACATGGCACACAGAGATGTAGACATTTAACAGTGGTTTATATACAACATATACAGAAATGCCCGTAGTAGCAAAGAACCGACCAGTAATCAATCTTCTTAACTCTACACAGAGAACTTAAGCAATGGACACCGGACACGAGGAGAGAGAAATACGCCCTCTCTTAGCTCCCTTATATAAACGCCTCTTAAAGTGGTAAAGACTTTTGGGGACCCCTTCGTAGTGCTGATTCATCTTTGTGGCAACCCCCCGTACATTTCATCAGCTTTACAGCTGGGCAGCTCTTAAACCTCAATACTTTAACACTCCTGCCATTTAAAGCTGAACAGTTGATAATCCGAACGCTTTTAACGTAGGCCTTATACCTTTCCACAGATACAGGCTTTGTGAACATATCATGTAACATATTACAATCGCTAGAACAATGCTAGATCAGCATCTCCAACATTACAGTCTTTAATACCTACATGTTTACTTCTACTTCCAACACGATCTCCTGTCGCCATTGTTATACATGCAGCGCAGTGGTGGGTTCCGGATCCCGGTGCAACCACCACATGAATGCACACACATGCCTTCACAATGCTCCAGCTGCTCGGCGGCACATCACGCAAGTGCCATGCACTCCATGCGCGGAAGCCCCGAACAGCTCAAATACAGGTAAGGAGCATGGGCGGGCAGGTGGGCCCTCCGGAGCACCGTACTGGAACGGTACCTGGTACTCCCGGTAGGCACCAGCATGCCCATACCGGGGAGTACCAGTCGTAACCCACCACTGATGCAGCATTATCTTCAAACACTGGCACAGCATCTTTTACATTTGTCTTGTTCTATTCTGGGCAATGACAACATTTCCTGGTAATTTTGGGGTTCATACCTGACATTGTATGCTCTGAGCTCACTTGCAGTGAACCGTTCAGGATGCCTTTATTACTCCTCTCGGATCTCCTTGGCAGTAAAGGTTCCTGCGTTACTGTTTCAGGTCTCTCCTCTTCTGTATCTATATCTATATACCTGTGCTTTTACTTTACAGTTGCATCAGCTCTTAAATCTCAACAGCTTAACACATGTCCTTCAGCAGAAGGAAGTGTATCCTTTTAGGCTGTAGGAAGTTAGTGCTCTCCCCTCTCCTACAAGAATGAAATATCCTGGGAAATATTTAAAAAAAAACCAGAATATTATATTTCCCTGGGTAAGAAATGGAGAAATGTGTTTTTAGGCAGGAAACAGATTCTTAATAGCCCCCACCTTTTTTCAACGGGCCACTAAAGGCCTGGGTCAGTCTATTCTACATAACAAAGGTAGGATTAGCCTTCTACAGAAACTCACCTGGGAAAATTACATCAGCCAGCAAGGCAACCAAACTTGGACTCAATGCACAGCCTACAGAGTTGCTCCTGCGTTGCCCCATGGGAGTCTGACAACCGATCAGAATGCAAGCTGAAGATCAAAAGCCAGAGAGGGCCTAAAACCAGGGACTTTCAGCATCTCTGCCCCTTTTTTCTTCTTCACCCAACATCTTGAAGCATGCGATCATCCCCTTTTTCCCCAGGACCTCAAACCGTGTGGTCCTGTCCACCATTAAAACCATCTTTCCAAGCAGCCTCCATGTTTCCAGTATCTCCCCCCCCCCCCCTGCCCCCAACTTGGAACTGAACCCAGAAGGACATTTCTTCCAACAAGACTTTAGAGAACGAGAAGGAACCTGCACCCTTCTGGATATGGCTGATCTGGAATTCCCAAAATCCATAGTAAAGAATGCTGGGAATTATAGAGTTCAAGGATAGCTGGAGAGATGACATTGCTATGAGTTGCTTCCAAATGGATCAACATGTTGATGCCTAGGAGCATGGCGGTTAATTTCCAACCGGGATGTACTTTTAAGAGCTTTCTCCTTCCTGGTTGGTCTCTGAATTGCCCAACACCCTCCCCAAACAAGAGCAGCAGATCCTCCTCAGGGAAGAGCTTAGCTCCTTGCTCCGTAGGGCGTAGATAGCTGGGTTCACCATTGAGTTCACCAGGCAGAGCGTGATGCAAAAGGCAAAGACTACCCTAGTAAACCTATCCATGGGTGAAAAGAGACTGTAGGCCATGAGTAACAAGCCCGGTAACCAACATATCACCAGAACCATCAAGACGATCGATAGAGTCTTGGCCAACTTAATGTCAAGTCTCCTCTTTGGGTTTTGTTGGATTTCTTCCAGGTGGTGCTTCTTCATGTTCTCGGTGTGTTGGTGAGCCTTCCAAAGGACGTGCATGTATGCGTAAATGATGGAAGCCAGGAGGACCGTCACCAAGATAATCCAGCTTGAGAGATAGCTGTTAGACACAAACGGGAACAGCTGGGAGCAGATGGACCGGAGCCTACAGCAGTTCCATCCCATAAGAGGCAAGGAAGAGAGCAACAGGGCAGCTGCCCACAGCACTAAGAGAGCCACTACAGCTCTTCTTCGGGTGACCAACCGCTTGTAGTGGCTGGGTCGGAGGATACAGATGTACCTGTCAAAGGCCATGAGGAACAGGCTGCCGAGGGAAGCTGTGAAGGAGGTGTTGACTCCCGTAAGCTTCAGCAAGTATATCTCCTTGGAAGCATTTTGCATGTTGTAAACATGGAAGTTAAGGAAGCTGCTCACAAAGGTCACGGTCGCCAGTGTGTCTGCCAAGGCCAAGCTGCTGAGAAGGATGTAAGAAGGTTTCTTCCGGAGCTTTGAGGAAGAAAAGATGAGGAACAGCACCAAGAAGTTCTCTACGATGCAGAGCCCACCAACGCTGAAACATAGAACAGTAATAAGGGGTTTTTGTGACTGGCTGAGGATCATGAAGCATTGCAGGTATACGAAGGTGGCGTTGCATTGAAGGCCAGTGAAGATTTCGGTCGCCTTGCATTCTTCCATCCCGGGGAACTTGAGACCGCAAAGGTCTTTTTCAGAAAAGTGTTCGGCTTCTTCTTTGTGATGCAACTGCAAGAGATGGCGGCAAGGGAAATTAAATGGATCATAGCAAAGGTAACCCTTTCTGCGCAGCCTGGATTTATCCCAGTATTTTTAAAACTTGGCCATTTTAAGAGGCGTGGACTTCAACTCCCAGAATTCCCTAGCCAGCATGCAAGTTGGAGAGTTTGTATTTGCATTTATTAGTTTGTCAAACATGTACAAGATAACAGGTATAAATATAAACATGGATATAGAATAAAATAGAATAGAATATGGAATGAAGAACAGGACAGAATAGAATTCTTTATTGGCCAAGTGTGATTGGACACACAAGGAATTTGTCTTTAGTGCAGAGGCTCTAGGAATATGAAATATGCTCATATGAATTAAAGAAATGAATACAAATAAATGGGGACAGTAGGACAGGGGCATTAGGCACGCTGGTGCACTTATGCACACCCCCTTTTATGGACCTCTTAGGAATGGAGTGAGGTCCACACTAGACAGTTTAAGGTTGAAGCTGTGGGGGTTTGAGGATGTAACAACGGAGTCAGGTAGAGCATTCCAGGCGTTGACCCCCTCTGTTGCTGAAGTCGTATTTTCTGCAATTGAGTTTGGAGCAGTTTACCTTGAGTTTGTATCTATTGTTTGCCCGTGTGTTATTGAGGTTGACAGGTAGGGCGTTGCAGCAGACAATTTTATGTACTATGCTTAGGTCAGACCGCAGGCAAGTAAGAATTCTGGGAGTTGAAGTCCACAAAACGTAAAGTTGCTGGGTTTGAGAAAACAATGGTTATTCCATGCCCCACCTTATTTCATCTTGTTGCCTGACAAACATGCTTTTGTGGAGAAGTTTTTATTTGGTTTCTGATTCAGAATGAGGATCGGATAATCTCTTGTTGGCAGATGAGGTGATGATGCAAAGTGGGTGGAGATCCATGGATCAACAACCTTGCAAGGATTGGGAGGGGATATTATTAAATAAAGGCTTCGCTTTCAATTATAAGCTCTTTTCAACTGTTTTAATTGGCAACACCTTTAGAGGCTATTAAGGTCTCTGAATTGTATGCAAACTCAGAACAGGTTGCCAGTGGGGGTTTTGCAAAATGTGTGTGATGCTTTTTGGTTTCTTATTTTATTTTTGCAAAAATATTTTTAAAAGCTATGCAACTTAAATTCAAAATAGGAAATAGGAAAACTACTAGTAATAAAGACATACCCACCATCATTAGCAACAGTCTGGATTTAATCCAGTTCTTACCCCACTTTTAAATTCTACATTTATATTTTTCTGGATATTGATTGATTTCTTATTTTCCTGTTACATTATTATAAATAACAATGCTGATTTTATAGAGTATGATTGCTGTTTCTAAAAAAAATACAAAACAATACATTTTAGCAAAGCACAAAATATTTACTTAAAGATTAAATTTATTTCTTAGAAGAAGAAAAAACATGCGAATTCCAGCTTTCTTTTACCCCATTCTTTATTTTAAAGTAATTCCCAAGTAATTCTCCAAAGAGACATTCTGTTCAATGTAAGATAGGAGCATTTTTAATATGGAAAGGATGTTGTTTGATTTTAATCCCTCCTTACATCAATATATCTCTTCAAACATTTTCCTCATTTATATCCAGCAACTAAAATTTATGAAATCTATATATATGAAAATGGCTGTGGGTATACTGTGGGGGGTAAGACACCCCTAACATCCTCAGGATGTGTGTTCTATTAAGATACAGACTGTTGTGCCTTAAATGGCTTCCACTGTGCTGCTGTAAAATGGCTTCTACTGTACAGCACTGTGGAGTTGCCATGGTAATGGCTTCACAGTACTCCACAAGGGGGCTCCCTCTGGTAAGGGGGGAAATCCAACATTAGAAATTATGCTTGGTCTGGACATTTCCCCCCCTATAAATAAATATCCGGGCAACACCAGGGTATCAACTAGTTCTCATTAAATCATGGCTGTCATCAGTTTCTTTTTAGATTCAATTTTTTAAAAAATTGTTTTCTGCCCAGTTTCTTGGATAGATGGGCCGCTGTATAGATTTGTTATTTTCGTTTCATTTCATTTTCATCCCGCCTTTATGTTTTGCTAATTCAAAATAGCATATGTACTTAATGCTTCCGCTGTTTTGCCCCAGCAACAACCCTGTGAGGTAGACTAGGCTGATTGAAAGGGACTGGTTCAAAGTCACCCAGCCAGCTTTCATGCCTAAGGGAGGAGCAGAAGTCAAAGTTTCCTAATCCTGGAGGCAGCCACCACATCAAATTGGCACTTGGTCCGTGTATATCTATTGATTGATGAATGTATGTTCTGTGCCACAAATAGGGAACCTGTGGCCTCCCACCCTATTTCTACAGCTCCCAAAGCCACCAAGATTACTTTGATAAAACCAAGCACTGTCAACATAGGTTTTGACCATTTTTTGCAAGGTTGACCAAAGGGAAAATTCTCAACGAGTCTTCTGACTACAGAGGAAGTCGGTTCTTTTTAACTTCCTGTTTTCCCCAGCATAAATTCTAACCAGAACATCCTTTTTAAGTCTCCTTTGAGGGTATTTATCAAAGAATTTAACTAAGCTAAAATAATTGGAAGGTTTATTTCAACCTTCTTGCTTTTGAACAGTATACAATTCTCCTTTTCATACTCACCTTTTCCACTTAGCTGCCTGTGTCTTTCAAAAAAAAAGAAAGAAAAAGATGCCCAATATTTTTCCCCAGGCCTGGTGAAAAACAGATCCTAATATCAAATACATGGAATATTGGTTTGTACTTCTAGATTTACTTGTTCATTGACTTCCCAAGCTGAGATAATACGCCCCTCTCCCAAAAGTTCAAATTTAGAAAAAGCAGAGCTACGATTTCCCGATGCTGATTAGTGGACAAATAATAGGCAAACCCTCTATTGTCTTTCCACGTGGATATGTTGGATTAAAACCCTCATAAATTTGCCCTGGAAATGCCCCTACTCCTAATTATACATGTTGGAGCCTCAGGCAAATAACAAGAGATCACTCTCCCTCTTAAAGTTTTTCCCCAAATTGTTCTAGCCATCCACAAAGAATACCACCAGCAAAAAACCTTCATCAGGGCATCTCATTCCATCTATTTAATCTTTGATGGATTGTTTTGCTTAGGGAAGAGCCAGAGAGTCAGTCAGTCAGTCAGTCAGTCAGTCAGTCTGCTTGCCTGCCTGCCTGCCTGCCTGCCTGCCTGCCTGCCTATCTATCTATCTATCTATCTATCTATCTATCTATCTATCTATCTATCTATCTATCTATCTATCTATCTATCTATCTATCTATCTATCTATCTATCTATCTATCTATCTATCTATCTATCTATCTATCTATCTATCTATCTATCTATCTATCTATCTATCTATCTATCTATCTATCTATCTATCTATCTATCTATGCGACTGTGGAAATGAACAGCTCCAGTCCAGACCCAATTCTCCACGCACAGCAAAATTACAACCATGTTCCGCTATTATTTCTTTTTTCCAAGGATTTATTTGATTTACACTCTATCTTTTTCTTCTGTGAAGCACTCAATTTGGCAAACCTTTTATAAATAAAAACAGTGTCAACCCAGGAAAACAGGCATTCAGATTAACCTGCCCTTAAATCCTCTAACAATGAAATTCCAAAGGAGAAGCTCCTTCTCACATTTTCTACATGCTGTAGGGGTAGAAGCTAGATGGATCTCCCAAAGAAGGACATTCATTATGACATTCTAACGTTGCCTACTTTCCCCCAAAGAGAAGAACGATGGGGCAGTGGGGATAGCAGAAAGCAGTGGATATCAGTACCAGCAAGAAAAGGAGAAATCTTCATTCCAAGGGAGGGGGGGGGGGAAATAAGTCAGCAATGCCTTGGTATCTTCAGTGGCAACATGGGTAAGATGCTGAGCTTATCGATCGAAAGGTCAGCAGTTCAGCGGTTCGAATCCCTAGCGCCGCATAACGGGGTGAGCTCCCATTACTTGTCCCACCTTCTGCCAACCTACAAGTTTGAAAGCATGTAAAAATGCAAGGAGAAAAATAGGAACCATCTTTGATGGGAAGGTAACAGCGTCCCGTGCACTTTTACGATTGAGTCATGCCAGCCATATGACTACGGAGACATCTTCGGACAGCACTGGTTCTTAAGCTTTGAAACGGAGATGAGCACCGCCCCCTAGAATCGGGAACGACTAGCAGATATGTGCGAGGGGAAACTTTACCTTTACCTTTAGTCTCATATTTAGAAGGGGTCAATTTAGCAGAATCCCAGTGTGTAGCCTTGCATGTTTCCTGTACCTCAATCTGGTTGTTGTTTTTTTAATCATCTCAGAATGCATTATTTAGAATATTAGGATATTTCTAACAACAAGAGCCATTCAACAGTGGAATTCAGATGTTTGAATTCAGTAGCTCCTTCACTCTAGGATATTATGCATTAGATACAAAATAAAGATAGGATAATAAAAGGAGTGCCTGCAGTTGAGCCTGAAGTAAGGCCCTTAGAACAGAGCCCCAAAATCCAAGATTTCTAAGGAATAGTTGCTGGACCAATGTGTTTCCTACTGTTTTCTGACCATGTCCTAATCATCATATTACATGCTTCTTTGCTGGACTGGAGAACTTTAGTTCAACCATATTTCTTGGTATATAAATAGAACTAATCTTATGGTGGCATCTTCTTCCTGACTTACTCCAGTTTGCAGTTAATAGAATAAAAGAGTTGAAAGGACCTGGGAGGTCCTACTCCAACGCCCTGCTCAGGCACGAGACCCTAAACCATTTTTGACAAATGGTTGTCCAGTCCCTTTTTAAAAGCTTCCAATATTGGAGCACGCACAACTTCTGAAGGCAGGTTGTTCCACTGGTTGATTGTTCTTGTTGCCCCGAAGTTTCTCCTTAGTTCTAGGTTGCTTCTCTCTTCGTTCAATTTCTATCCATTGCTTTTTGTCTGGTGCTTTGGAAAATAATAGGTGCCCCTCAAATATTGGAAGACTGCTATCCTGTCTTTCCTAGTTCTTCTTTTCACTAGACTAGACATACCTCATTCCTGCAGATGTTCTTCATATGTTTTAGCTTTCAGCCCCCCCATTTCTCTTTGTTTCTCATTTCTGTCCTCTTTTCAAAGTTTCAACTTGTTTTTTTTACAATATGGTGACTAAAACTGGATGCAATATCCCAAGTATGGTCTTACCAAGGCATTACAAAGTAGTAGTAGCACTTCCTGTGATATAACACTTCTCTTGATGCTAGAAAAATAGTTTAATCATCTAGTATCTCAGGATACTAGACAAGTAGTTTAGTTCCCACTCAGACAATCTTACCTTCTTTTTGGATGCCCTTTTGGAGGGACTTATCCATATCACCTTAGCCCGTACCTTAGCAAGAGGTTCAAAACAGATCAGTGACTTGCCAAGATCCCTGAAATTAGGCAGACAGTTGTGTTTCTCCTACTAGAAACAGCAAATTACTTGTGTAGAAAAGCCAAGTTAAGTAGAAATGTTTTGAAAGCCATTGCAAGGGGGAATATTTCAGCTTCCTATATGCGCTGGCAGTTGCTACATACAGTCATTACTTGTGGTTTTCATGTTTTTTTAATCTGCATTCCCATTTTTTCAATGTTCACAGTGCGCATTGTAGGATCCAAAATACTTTCCCCTCCTTATATTTAAGTCTAGAAGACCGATCCAGGATTTGATGTTTCTCAGTGTAAAAAAAAAAATGCTTAGGACCTACCTGTGCAAGTTTCAGATGTCTTTTTGGGTTTTTTTGGTTGTTTGAGGGGTTTCCGCAGAGTCCTCACCTGTTCTGAGAGAGTGGTGGGAAAGCTTTCTTAAAGTGGTTTGTGCAGCCAGCTGGAGAGCTATGAGGTAGTGGAGAGAATTACCGGTAGTATTTGTAGAGCTGAAACCACAAAGTCCACTGGAAGAAGTAAAGCAGAGAAGCAAAAGACAAGTCATTATGTGTGGGAGGCAAGAGGATGGAGCACTAGGACAACGCAAGAGGTATCTCCAGTATGATTGCCATTGGACGTTTCCCAGGGTAGGATCTGGTGTGTAATTGGGTTGCACACCCTCCAGGGCTAGACAATCTTTGTGGCAGGTGGTAGCATCCACAAGAAAGCAAGTAGAAGGAAGTGGCTGGAGAGATAATGGATGGGCAGTAACAAACTCAAACTCAACCTGTCCAAGACCGAGTGGCTGTGGTTCCCGGCTTCCCGGTTTAGCCAGATGACACCATCACTGGCCATGGGGGGTGAAAGATTGGCCCCCATGGAGAGAGCGCGCAATTTAGGAGTCCTCCTGGATTCCCGGCTGTCCCGGAGGACCAGGTGGCGGCCGTGGCCAGGGGGGCGTTTTACCAGGTTCGCCTGGTCTGCCAATTGCGCCCCTTACTGGATCGGGAGGGCCTTCGCACAGTCACTCAAGCACTCGTGACTTCTCGTCTGGACTACTGTAACACTCTCTACATGGGGCTCCCCTTGAGATGCACTCAGAGGTTACAATTGGTTCAGAATGCAGCCGTGTGGGTGATCATGGGAACTCAAGACATTCCCACATAACACCACTCCTGCGCGAGCTGCACTGGCTACCTGTGACCTACCGGGTGCGGTACAAGGTCTTGATGACCATCTTCAAGGTGCTCCATGGCACGGGGCCTAGCTACCTACGAGACCGTCTACTGCCCCATACATCCCTACGACCGACTCGCTCCTACAGAGAGGGTCTTCTCCGGGTGCCGTCGACCGCGCAATGCCAATTGGCAGCTCCCGGGGAAGGGCCTTCTCTGTGGTGGACCCAACCCTCTGGAACGACCTACCTCCCGATCTCCGTACCATCTCAGACCTCCGCTTGTTCCGCCGGCACTTAAAAACTTACTATTTTCATCTGGCCGGCCTAGCATGATCTACTCCGCACCCTATTGTCTTATAACAAATCAAAGTTTTAATCTATGGGTTTTAAATTTATTTTAAGCAGGGTCTTGATTTAATTTAGTTATTATTTAGTAATATTTTGTATTTATGTATATTTATTTTAAATCTCTGTTCGCCGCCCCGAGTCCCTTTGTGGTGAGATGGGTGCGGGTTACAAATATGAATAATAAATAAATAAATAATAAATAAATAATAGAATGTTCTGAGTCAAGGCTGCTCAACAAAGGCAGCTGGAGATGTTGGTTTAACATCTGGAAAATGGATGGTTGGTGTGAGGGCTAAAATGGGTGGAAGCAAAGGCCTGGTGTTACTCTTACCACAATAACACAGAGATGCCAATTCCTTCTCCAGGTTAAAAACAAGTGGATCTCAGTGTGCCACAACGCCTGGGTGTGAGCAGGAATTTTGAAGCTTCAGTCACAGTAGTGGATAAAATTGTGGAAACCTTTTGGGAAAAGTATATGTCCATGGAAGATCAAGTGACAGCCGTGGCCAGGAGGGCGTTTTACCAGGTTCGCCTGGTTCGCCAGTTGCGCCCCCTATTGGATCGGGACGCCCTTCACACAGTCACTCATGCTCTCGTGACATCCCGACTGGACTATTGTAACTCTCTCTACATGGGGCTCCCCTTGAGGTGCACTCGGAGACTTCAGCTAGTCCAGAATGCAGCCGCGCGAGCAATAATGGGAACCGCAAGGTGTACCCACGTAACACCGCTCTTGCGCGAGCTGCACTGGCTGCCTGTCGTCTTCCGGGTGCACTTCAAGGTTCTAGTCATCATCTTTAAAGCGCTCCATGGCTCGGGACCTAGCTATTTGCAGGATCGGATCCTGCCGCACACATCCACACGGCCGATTCGCTCCCACAGAGAGGGACTTCTCCAGGTGCCGTCCACTAGACTTTGTCAGCGGGCGACGCCCAGGGGAAGGGCTCTCTCTGTGGCGGGCCCAGCCCTCTGGAACGACCTTCCCCCCGACATTAGAACTACCACGGACCTCCGCTCCTTCCGTCTAAAACTAAAAACATATCTTTTCTGCTTGGCCGGCCTAGGATAGTCTCTCTTCGATGGGGCTACTAGAAATTTTAGATGGGGATTTTAGTTTTTAATTGGATTTTTAGCGCAGGGAAATATTTAATTTGTTTTTTAACTATATGTATGTATTTATTGTTTTATTAGCCCTGTGCACCGCTCCGAGTCCCTTCGGGGAGAGGGAGCGGTCAACAAGTTTAATAAATTATTTATTATTATTATTATTATTATTATTATTATTATTATTATTATTATTATTATTATTATTATTATATAGTATTTTTGAGGTTGGATGGCTAATAACACCACTTTTTTGGGGGAGTAGTACCATAACATCATATATCAATGGAAAGATAATTTAATCAAGAATGCAATGCATCCTTTTGTGAAAGATTTGCTATTAGAATAGTAGTTATAAAGAAGAAGAAAAGTGAAACACGTAGAACAAAGGAGATACACAAAAATTATCACCATAGAAAAAACAAGGCATACACATATTATCACCATGTCTGTTAATACTTAGGTGGGTAACCTTTCACATGAATTACGGCCTTACAGTGCCTTCCCACAGATGGACCAAGTCTTTTAGTTCTGTAGCTGTTTGAATGTGAAACCAAGATTGAATGATTGCTTCTATTAACTGGGTTTTATCGCTGGCTATATTTGGCTATAACTTTTCATAGACTACAGATCATTGAACAAACTTTGTTCCATTACATTCTTGATTAAATTATCTTTCCGTTGATATATAATGTTATGGTACTACTACTGCCCCCCCCCCCCCCAAAATGGTGTTATTAGCCATCAAACCTCAAAAATACACTTTTCCCAAAAGGTTTCCACAATTTTGGCCATTACTGTATGTTGCTTACTGTTGATAGTAGCTAGTTTTCTTCATTCTTAATATCTATTCTAATATCTGCAATAAAACCACATTATCAAGAAGCTTGGAGCAGCTTGGTAACACTTTTCATTAAGAAGCTTAAGCTTTCATGAGCTTAGTAATGTTTGTTAATACCTGAAAAGATGTAACTCCTTAAGATTCCTGGCTATCAGAAACTAACCGTGATTCGCCTCCTACAATATCTAATCAGGAGTGTCCTTGAAAACTCTGGTTTTGAACCACCAAGTTCGGGTATCAACTGGATGAAATTTGTGAGATGGAATTTTTTTTAGGCTTGTGCAACATTCAGAGACTTAAGGTTTTACAACACACTTGCATAATTTGTTGGTTCCTTATTTGCTTCTTCTAGCGGTAAGAAAAAGGCATCTTCTGAGGTTGCGTGTCATCTTTAAATTTTCTGGACATTTTCCCTTGCGAATTGTGAATGTTGTTCACAGTTGCCCATGGCTTAGTCATCTCCTGTTTGGATGACGGCAATGGGCTCTAGGTGGGGCTGCCCTTGAAGACCATCCAGAAGCGACAAGTGGCTGAGAAGGCAGCCTGCATGCACAATTTTGGATGCAATTCAGCTGAGTGACACCAGAGCTTCTCTGGTTTTCAGTGGTCTTCTGGGTGCAAGTCAGAGGTGGTATGGGACCTAGTTATCTACGGGATCGCATCCTGCCCCATACATCCCTCCAGCTGATTCGCTCCCACAGAGAGGGACTTCTCCAGGTGCCGTCCACTAGGCAGTGCCAGTGGGTGACACCCAGGGGAAGGGCCTTCTCTGTGGTGGGCCCAACCCTCTGGAACGACCTACCCCCCGAACTCAGAATGACCACGGACCTCCGCTCCTTCCGCCAGAAACTAAAGACTTACTTTTTCCAACAGGCCGGCCTGGCCTAATTTACCTCACCTAGTCTATAGTCTGAAGCTAAGTTGCTTTAATTGGTTTTAAGGGGAAATAGTTTTAATGATTCTATAAATTTTAGCACAGGGGATAATTATTTAATCTGGTTTTAAATATTTATAAATTGTTATGCTTATATGTTTTTAATTTCTTGTGCCCCGACCCGAGTCCCTTCGGGGAAAGGGAGCGGTCTATAAATCTAACAAATAAATAAATAAAATAAATAAATATTCAGCCAGTTTTTGGAGAACCGGTAGCGGACATTTTGAGTAGTTCGGAGAACCGGTAAATGCCACCTCTGGCTGGCCCCGCCCCATCTATTCTCTGCCTCCCGAGTCCCAGCTGATGATCGGCTGGGTCTTCTTTTGTTGTCCTGCACAGGAGAACGGAGCTGGGAAGCAGGTTACTGGGGTGGTGAGGGAATGTGGATTTTACACTATTCTTCTCCTGCTACCCAAGCCATGCCAAGTCCACAGAACAGGTAGTAAAATTTTTTGACTCCCATCACTGGTGCAAGTCAAGGTGCTGGTTTTCACCTTGAAACCCCTACATGGCACAAAGCCAGGCTATCTGTAGGACTGCCTCTCCCCTAGTCTATCTGCCTGTCCTACTACTAGGTAAGATAGGGTGGGTGCACTCCAGGTCCCCTCCCTTAAATGTTGCCATCTGTTGGGATCTTGGAGGCTTCTGCCTTCTTTATGGTCCCCCTCATTCCTTTGGAACAGCCTCCCAACAAAGATAAAGGGGACTCTCATCCTTTTAGCCTTCTGGTGTGCTATAAAGACCTTGCTCTTCCCTCAAACATTAAGCTAGGATGGGGGTTGAACTGCAAGGATGCTTGGTCCTTTAATTTTTTAACTATACTTTATGGTTTGTCATCCATCTAGAGCAGTATTGACAAACCTTTTCAGCACTGAGTGCCGAAATGGGAGCATGCGTGTGTGCCGTAAACCAGAAGAGCAGTTGCCTGGTACGCATGTGCATGCTGGGAAGATGATCTTCCAGTTTCTGGCCAGCGCATTTGCACTGGCCACCTGGTTTTCCAGTTTCCGGCATGCATGCACAAGCAAAGTCCAGCTTGGCAGTGCCCATGAGCATGCCAGAAACCAGAAGAGCAGTTGCCTAGTATGCATGCGCCCTCTGGGAAGATGATCTTCCAGTTTCTGGCAAGTGCATGCACACCGGCCATCTGGTTTTCCAGTTTCTGGCACGCATGCACAAGCAAAGTCCAGCTGGGCAGTGCCCAGGAGCATGCCAGAAACCAGAAGAGCAGTCGCCTAGTACGCATGCGCCCTCTGGGAAGATGATCTTCCAGTTTCTGGCAAGTGCATGCATACCGGCCACCTGGTTTTCCAGTTTCCGGCACGCATGCACAGGCAAAGTCCAGCTGGCCAGTGCCCATGCACATGCCAGAAACCAGAAGAGCAGTTGCCCGGTGCACATGCGCCCTCTGGGAAGATGATCTTCCAGTTTCTGGCGAGCGCATGCGCACTGGCCAGCTGGTCTTCCAGTTTCTGGCACTCCCTCGTGCGTGAAAACTAGCTGGCTGGCGTGCCGGAACCAGGAAGAACAATGGGTGACGGCTTGCGTGCCCAGAGAGATGGTTCTGTGTGCCACTTCCGGCATACATGCCATAGGTTCGCCATCCCGGACCTAGAGCCTTTGTTTGAGATAGGCTGCTTTGTAAGTCCTGTAAATAAATAAACAAGAAGGCAGCCTCTGTGTGAACTAAGAATGGATATTTCATTAGTTTCTAAGTAGTGCTGCTAATTGGAAACAAGTGATCTTTTTATTTGTGACCAGCTCTGCATACCAAAGCAGGCAAGGACAAGAAAAGGAGTAGTGGGTGGAGACGTATCAAGGAGAGATCCAACCTAGAACTGAGGAGAAATTTCCTGACGGTGAGAACAATTTATCAGTGGAATGGCTTGCCTTCAGAAGCTGTAGGTGCTCCATCACTAGGAGGTTTGAAGAAGAGTTTGGATTGGCATTTGACCTGAATGTCCTGAATGGTATAGGGTAGGGTCTCCTGCTTAAGTAAAGGGTTGGACTAGAAGACCTCAAAGGTGCCTTCCAACTCTGTTATTATTAGTTTTCCCATAAATAGCAACTTTTGACTCACTTCTTGACCTCCAAGTTTCAACTCACTAGCAGTCTTAAAAGGGGAAGGTGGCATAATATCCAATAAAGCAGATTCTACTTTAAACAGAGCCATGATAAATTTGGCTGTTTTTGCCTATTTATGTTCCTTACAACTTGGCTAATAGCCACAACTATCCGCACTAATCCTCTAAAAGAGCTGAGGTGAAACTGGCATGAATCCAGTTTCAACAGACTACAGAAGGGAGCAGAAGGCTCAAGAAAAAAATGAAATTCCTTTTGCAAACCATTTGCCTGCAAGACGATTCTACTCAATTTGCTTTTGCATAGACCAGTGTCGTTTTAAAAAGCATTTATTATACCCTTAATCCCATTTATCCTTGAGGCTCCTAGCTTTGGATAAGATCCAGCCCTGTCTAGTTTTAGGCAAAGCGCGCCTGACTTCAATAATGTCTTCAATTTCATCTTAGTTCTGTTATGAAATAAAACCTCTATTAATTCTATTTATTTCTCTGTGAAGTCTTTTATCTTGCTTTTCTATTCAGGACCCCAAGGTGGCATAGGTAGTGGTCTTCCATTCCCGTTTAGACCCTAGTGACAGAGAGGAACTGGCCAGCCGAAAGTTTTCCAGAGAACCTCTGAATTTTGTAATTCAGCTTTTTCTTCTTCTTCGGATTTATATAACCGCACCCTCTCCCCGAAGGGACCCGGGGCAGTGCACAGGAAGTTAAAACACACAGTATCACAATATAAAGAAGTCTCTCTTCTATAGGGTTTTTAATATATTAATTTATGGGGAATCTTAGTATTTTAATGGGGAATTTTTAGCACAGGAATATCGTTTAATCTGTTTTTAAATATGTTTGTATATTTATTGTTTTTTATCCTCCCTGTGCACCGCTCCGAGTCCCTATGGGGAGAGGGAGCGGTCTACAAATTAAAATTTATTATTATTTATTAGAAATAATTAAAACCAGATTAAATAAGTTATCCCTGTGCTAAAATTTAAAAGGTTAAAGCATAATCCCATTTAAAACCCAATTAAAACAATTTATTGTACGGACTGTAGGCTAGGTAAATAACTTAGGCCAAGCCGGCCTGATGAAACAGGAGCGTCTTTAATTTCTGGTGGAAGGTGCGGAGGTCCGTGGTTGTTCTGAGGTCGGGGGGTAGGTCGTTCCAGAGGGTTGGGCCCGCCACAGAGAAGGCCCTTCCCCTGGGCGTCACCCGCTGGCATTGCCTAGTGGACGGCACCCGGAGAAGTCCCTCTCTGTGGAGCGGATCGGCCGCAGGGATGTATGAGGTAGGATGCGGTCTCGCAGGTAGCTAGGTCCCGTACCATGGAGCGCTTTAAAGATGGTGATCAACACCTTGAAGCGCACCCGAAAGACCACAGGTAACCAGTGCAGCTCGCGCAGGAGCGGTGTTACATGGGAATACCTAGACGTTCCCAAGATCGCACGCGCGGCCGCATTCTGGACCAGCTGTAGTCTTCGGGTGCACCCCAAGGGGAGCCCCATGTAGAGAGCTTGTCCTTAAAGAACAACCTTAGAGAAATGTTTGAAAATCTCTGAAATGGTTGGGAATGGTCAGAGCAAATAGCACCTGAACTGGGCTTTCTCAGTGATGGAACCACTTTTCCTATAGCAAACAATTATTTAGTTTTTGTTTTTTTTAATTGTAGAGAAGATGTCTTTCTTCACTAGTTCCTTGTGTGTTTGGAAATACAAATTGTGACTGGACACACAAATTCCTTGTGTGTCCAATCATACTTGGCCAATAAAGAATTCTATTCCTATTCCTATTCTATTTTGGGAATAACTGAAGCAAAGTAAAACATGTCAGTTTGTAGCATTTTGTAACGAACCTAGTTGCTGGGTGCTATAGGGTATAAAAAATGGGACATGGTGGCTCAGTGGCTAAGACACTGAGCTTGTCGATCAAAGGTTTGGCGGTTCAAATCCCTATTGCTGCGTAATGGAGTGAGCTCCCATTACTTGTCCCAGCTTCTGTCAACCTAGCAGTTCGAAATGCAAGTAGAAAAATAGGGACCACCTTTGATGGAAAGGTAACAGCGTTCATGCTGGCCACATGACCACAGAGACGTCTTCGGACAGCGCTGGCTCTTTGGCTTTGAAACTGAGATGAGCACCACCCCCTAGAGTCGGGAACGACTGGCACATACGTACAAGGGAACCTTTACCTTTACGGGGTATAAAAGAACCAGATACACTGAGCCAATCTTCTGGCAATGTATTCAGTGCACAATAGGGACTACAAGCACTTCAGGCAAATCATAACCTGTTAGTTAAGGTGGACCAACTCTTTATTACAGAAATAAATACTGCCTGTATTATATGTATGTGACTAGTCAGAAAGCAACAAATCAAATAATAAACGACATTCATGTGCAGTAAAGGCTTTGTTTTGTTAAGACACAGACTTTAAACTGTTGCACTTTCTGCTTTCCCACCAGGGTTTCTTTCTTTCTACATACTTGCAAGGTCTTTAGAATGCAGCCCTGTTGTTTCATTGCTTTTGCCTTTTGCACATTCAAGGAAATGGCTTTGATGAAATGGTAAGGATCAAACCATGGCTTGTTTAAACACGGTCACTGAATAAGCCACCTTTGGGAGAACGCACATCCGCTATGTAGAATTTTAAGGTTTCCTAAACTTCAAAAGGAGATAGGGATACCATGCTAAAATACCAATTATCGCCTTTTATTAAAATGCTAATAAGAAAGCCTAAAATGTAGTTCAGCCAAAAGGTGGTTTGTTCAACACACCACATTTAAACAAGCCATGGTTTGATCCTTGCCATTCCATCATCGTGGCTTGTGCTAACAATATATCAACACCTCCCCCCCCCCCCCCCCCCAGCAGGGCCCTTTCCCTCACAGGCTCCTCCTTGAGAAGTTGAAACAACAACAATGGCTCCTCCTCCTTCCCCCTCGGATTTTCCTTTCCTGGCTTTGACCCGCCTTCCCTTCCGCCCCTAGCAACAGGCGGACCCGGTTTCTATTGGCTGCCCCTCGGTGGGCCCCGCCCTCCCATTGGCTACTCTGGCCAAGAAGGCGGGGCGGTATTGTACGTGTTGCCCCCCTCCTCCCTTTTTCTCTCCGGCCTCAAAGTCGGGGAAATTGTCGGCCATTTTGTGCGAGAGTTTTTGAGGGTTGTGGAAATCGAGCGCAGCCGGAGGAGCGGAGCGGATTCGGCTGCAGCGGAAGGTGAGGTTGAGCGAGGGCCGGAGCCGTCTTAAGTAGCGCGGAAGGGCGACGGGAGAAGGGGCAGGGAGGGAGAAGACCAGCCGGGTTGTGCGTGTGAGAGTGAAGGGGTGTGCCGCCATGTTGTGGTGCCCCATTGAAAAGCCCAAGATGGGAGCCTCCCCTCCCCCTCAGTGCTTCAATGGGGGGAAGATAAGAAAAGTGCTCTCCACTAGCAGGGTGTCGGCCTTGCCTTGCTATTTGTGGAGATACAACTCCCCTTCATAATACAGCTTGTGTGTGGGGGGGGGGGAAGGAAAGGTTAAGACTCCCTTTCCTCAACTTGGCGCGCTTCAAAAGTTTCGACCCTGCTGGTATACAGAAGTTTCGACCCTTGATGGGGTGGGGGAAGGCAGGATTGTGCCCGGTTGGGGGGCTCAAGAGAAGCGCGGACCGAACTTGGCGATGACTTGGCTGAATAGTTCATTTGGGGGGTGGGGGTTAAGCCTTCCAGGGCAGCCTTTAAAAAAACAACAACTCTGAAAATACTTGTGTGTTTTGTGGGCCTAAAATGTAGTAAGCTAAAATGAGTAAGCTTTTTGCTTACTTATCCCTCTCTTTCCATCCAAGACTTTTCTGTGACTGCAACAGCCCCTCGCCTTGAGTTTAATTAGACGCCCCGTCCCCGTTTGGGGATTAAAAATCTCATCTGTGTCTCTTTAAAAAAAAAAGTTTTTAATTAAACCTATTTCGACTTTAACACCACATTCCGACGCTTTACAGCGTTCCAGTATCGATATCACCCCTATTTAACATCATGTCTATTTCAGTTTTCTTTCTTTCCAATTATGTACATCGCTATTCTACGTAGTGTATAATTAGGCATAAGTATATACAACATCGTTCCTTTTTTTAAATATGCCTCTCAAGTAAACTTTGTGTAGGTTCTTTACCTCTATTTTCTAGCCAATTATACCATACTTCCAAATCTTTTAATTAACTTTTAATTCCAAAGTTAACCTGCCCATCTCTCGAATAGCTGGGTAAGTTGCCTATTTGGCAGTGAAAGGAGGTGAAATTTCACTTTTGGGGACTGCGGGGTATGATAAAGGCTTTGTTTGGTTTCCTTCTCGGGAGGATGTGGTTTGGGAAATCCCCCCCCCCCCCCTGTGCTTTGGAAACCCCCTGTGAGTTGTGTTGTGTGGACTGTCAGGATTAGAAATGGGATCCGAGGAAAGGAATCCTGATGGCAAACTCCTTCCTTGTTGGTAATGTTTTTTTTAATTAGTTAGGATAGAGCAGGGATCTCCAACCTTGGCAACTTTAAGCCTGGTGGACTTCAACTCCCAGAATTCCCCAGCCAGCTTCTTTGTTGGGAATGGTTTTTTACTAATTAGGATAGAGCAGGGGTCTCCAACCTTGGCAACTTTAAGCCTGGCATGTGCAGAACTGGGGAATTCTGGGAGTTGAAGTCCTCCAGGCTTAAAGTTGTTAAGGTTGGGAACCCTTGGGATAGAGGGTTAATAATGGGGCCAAAGCTGGTGAGTCTGATGAAATGGATGTGCAATATTTACATTGGATTGTTTGCAGTGCAGATCAATTCAAGGGGGTGGGTTTTCTGTGAGTGAGGACCGTCTTTCTTACAATGGTTTCTTTCTTGGCTGCTGAGAAGTTTGGGGTTTTTTGAGTATGGTGAGTGATAATTAACGTTAATTAAAATTGCCCTCTCCCAGCCTATACCCTCCAGATGTCTTGCAGAACAATAGACTTTGTTTTGGCTAGTAGGTTTATCTGGGCCCAGGTCTGAAGAAGGCAGGAATGGCCTTACACTTTAAATACCTTAAATACTTCCTAAGAACTTTACTTTGTTGTAAGGGTGTCATTTAAGAATGTTTAATGAAGTTTTTTTGGTTAGCTGTTGATGTCCTCCCACAGGAATTAATTTTAAGATAGGCTCCTCTTGATGTAGCTGTGCCAAAATGCTTCTGGATTGTGCTAGGCCAGCCATGGCGAACCATTTTAGGCTCGCGTGCCATAAGGGGGGGGGAGCGCAGGGGGGTCGTGCACCAGTGTGCCGCACCCATAATGCAATGTGCTCACCCCAGTGCGCATGTGTGCATGACAGGCACCCCCTCCCATTTTTTACATGCTTTTTTCACCCTCCAGAGGCTTTATAGGAGCCTAGGGAGGGTGAAAAATCGCTTTAAAAATGTCTGAATCAGCTGGCCAGCGTGTGCATGCATGCTGTCCAGCTGACAGGGCAATGCCTTGCGTGCCCTGCCAATTGGCTTCGTGTGCCACCTGTGGCACGTGTGCCATAGGTTCGCCATCACTGTGCTAGGCAAAACTTGCCATTCAGATAGAAACTTGTATAGGCAATGGAACACTGTGATTGTGGAAAGATTGCTCTCTGGGTGTTTTGATAGAGATGAATTGGCTAACAGAGAGCAGAAACAATGCACTGGGTTTTGCTGGCTCCATTCCTCCTTCCACCGTTGCTGAGTGATTAGTGACTTACCAGTAGTGGTAGGTCTTACCTACTGCAATTCTTTGCCTTAGTAGTGGTAAGAATCCAGGATGAATGCAGTTAAGTTTGTTTAAATATGAAATCTTTTCTGAAGATAAGATCTGTGCAACAGTGGAAAAGCTTACTCATGGAGGCTATGAGTTCTCCCATCTTTTAAAGTTTTAAGAAGATGGACAGTCACCTCTCATTGGTTTAATTGATTGCTTATTGTAAAGGATAGGATCAGATTAGTGGTCACCAACTGGTGGTCCGTGGACGAGAAAATTTTGGTGGTCTGCAGAAAAATTTATTTGGTTTCTGACCCCTGGATTAGATAGTTTTTGTGGTCTTTTCTGCTATAGTTCTGATTTTGGGAATAGGCATCTTTAGAATTGGGCTTTTTGTACTTGTATTTTAGATATTCCTTGGGTTAGACAGATAATGCAATACAGTAGAAATATTGGATCAGGGTCTGGAGTCTCCAACTGGATCCCTCAAAAGTGGGTTTGGGAGCCAAACGTTTCCATCTCTGTTCCTAAATGGAATTGCATTTCTTTGTTTGAGAGATGGTTCATGCGCCTGCTTGAGCAACAAGTGGCAGCTCTGACTATGAGACCTTTTGTGAAATTACATCTTGTAGACTAGGTGTGGCCACTCCTGGATCAGGAAACTCTTACAGACTTTCAAAACCTCAGTTGCCTCCCACTTGGATTATTATAATGTAGTCTGTGCAGTCCTGCCCTTGGAAAGCACCTGCCCATACGCTAACCTAGGCAGTGATGACTAATATCTAATATTCTTGGGTGAGTTCATTGTATCAGGAGCGGCACTGATTGCTGATTGGCTTTTGGATATATTTCATGATACTAGCCTTCTGGACTACCTTCTGCCTCAGTCATTTCCCTGTCTGATCAGGTTAAATAGACTAAATTTTCTTCAGACTCCATCTCAGACAAGGTATTGGCATTTTCAATCACTGCTCCCATACTTTGGAATTCTGATCGTGGTTACAACTGGTTATTATTCCATCAATTATATATATGCTGTTATTATGCGAATTTGATGTATGTGTTTTGGACATTTTGTATGTATGTCAGTATTGTATATATTTGTAGGTTTAATTTCAATATTGTATATATTTGTTTGTTTATTATTTTGAGGGTTTCCCCCCTTGATTTGGTTATCTTTCTGTTTGCTGTTCAAAGCACACCTTGAAATAAAACTGAAACTCAATATATGAGTAATAATGGTGAATTTGTATTTGACGTATGCTGTTCAATTTCTAGATACATATTAAGCTTATGAAGCCTTGTTGGTTATGGTACTCTCCTTTTACAAATATTCTGTGTGCCATTTCCCCCAGACCTATAATGTTGTATTTATACATTTTCACATAAATTTATTTTATTTTAGTGATTTATAAATTTAATAATTTGCACCAATTTAATCTATAAAATAAACCACTTTTGATACCTTTTAAAATAGGAAATGGTACAATATTATAACATCATATAGATTTTTGTATTCAAGTAGTGGTTATATTTTGCCTCTGCCAAATTATTGTTTAGGCACTTTTGTAAAAGTATAGGTCTGTAATCAAGTAAAATAAAATTAACATTTTTTAAAAAATAAAGCACCATTTGGGATTGGGAACTTTCTTTGACTTTCTACTTTAAATTTCATTTTAGAACTGGGACTTCTATCCTTGAAGCCCACGTGCTGAGAATCTGATGTTGGGCTCGGCTTCGTTGCTGAAAACGGCAAACCAGCCCATGAGAACTACCATTCCTGGCCAAAAGAGATCTAATAAAAGTCAGCATCTTTTCTTTCAAGTCTGGCATCAAGAAAAAGGACAGGAGGTGGACATTGTGGAATCTGAAAACAGAACTGAAAGGTAAATGGGAACCACATAAATTGTGTCTCTACAAAAGACGGGATCCTTTTTATACTGTTGTTTCTTTGGAAGACTTATTCCTTCTGTAGGAAGTAATGAAGTTAAGGAATCTGCCTTTTCCCTGGCAGCCCTTGCCCTATGGAACACCCATCCCCTTTCAAGTTTGGCAGGCCTCTACTTTCTTAGCCTTTAGAAAAGCACTTGCTTTCCCCTAAGAGCTGAGATAGGATGAGGTGGATAAGAGGATTTATTGAGTATGTTGGAAATTTAACTTTGGAGCCAGGTTTTTAATGTCTGGTTTTAATAGATATATGTATTCTGCTCTTTATTATAGTTTGTTATAATTGTTGAATGGGAACTACCCAGAGTTGAATAAATGGGTGGGTATGTAAATATTTTAAATAAACTGGTCCAAAAGTTATGGCTTATTTTGTACCTTAAAATTCAGTAAGTGGTTAAATACTAACATCTTTGTCTTTTATCAGCCTATTAAAATATCTGATTGGCTGTTCCTTTTGGTTTTATTCTGCATGGAAAATTGCCATGCAGTATAAATTTGAGGACACTGAGTTCTAGCCCCATGTTAGGTACAAAAGCTAGTCAGATGACCTAACAAATATTTAAAATGGTTGGTTTATTATACAGTGAAGGTGCGCCTTCACTGAAATGGGAAGAGGTTGGTGATGTTAAAAAAAAAAATCAAACCTGATGGAATGTTGTTTCAAAGATAGTTGTTTCAGAAAAGCTCTTTTAAGTGGCTTATTGTGCAATGTATCGTAATCTGTTATGCTTTATTTAATAAACCACGGTTGGGAAAAAAAACCTGTGATATGTGAAACAAGCCAGTGTACTATGGAATTCAATTTCATAGCAATTCTAAACTTCCAGAGGTATTTGTGTTGAATGAATTGTGCTATTACCCAAAATATTGTTGAAATCCATTTTTTAAGCAAATGTTTGCTTCTAGTTAGATCAATATGGTAGCTCAAAACCCAGCCTACAGGCCAATTTTTGGAACCAGGATAATTTGAAGACTTAAAGCCATTTGATTCTTGCCTTTGCAATCTGAATATACTCTGGCCATTGCCATTGAAGGTTTTGGGTTTTTTTTACAAACGAATATTATGGTTACATCATATGCCATATTTTCTTAGGTTTTCCCTGACATGTTTTGTCTTTTCTTGACTCTTCCCAATCCCTGGATAGGTGACATTTAACTTGAAGATGGGAGGTGGAGAAAGATTCAGTGTTCCATCTGTCCAGTCCAGAAATGCTACCAAGAGCCATCAACAACTGAATAATAGAAAAAAGAGTAAAGATCAGAATTCCCATATGAAGAAAATTCACAAGAAAGAGAGAGGACATGGCTGCAACTCATCATCTGTAGCATGGCAGGCCATGCACAATGAAGGAAAAACCACAGTGCATTTCCAAACCAACCAGACTTGGAATCCAGCTTTATCCCACTCACTTTTCATGCCTCAAACCAACCAAAACTATGCTGGAGCAAAATTCAGTGAGCCGCCATCCCCAAGTGTTCTTCCTAAACCACCAAGCCACTGGGTAACTGTTTCATTTAACCCTGCTGATAAAGAAATAATGACTTTTCAACTTAAGACCTTACTGAAAGTACAGGCTTAAGTTCCATAGAAAATGACACTTCATATTTCAATTTTCAGTATGAATCCATTTTGGAGTCCAGAATTCAAACAAAAGCACAACATGCAGAATTAAGTCACCATGTTGGAAAGTAGTTGAATTGTGTATGATGGTGAAAGGTCACTCCTTAGAATTAATTAAATAGTTCACTTTTGGGTATTCCGATGCACAGTTTCCATTTTTATGTGCTGCAGATGCATTGATAGTCTCGACCAAATCTCAGTCATTGTTCTCTATACAAATTGTATTGATGTTAGTTTTCTTTCTCAGAAAAGTGCTTGACAGTATGTCTTTTGAGATTGAGTAATATAAGCCAAACAAATTTCTAACCACAATGGCAATGTAATTGCAAAATATGATTATCCCCTATACTGTGAAATTCTGTAAGTATTCAAAATCAGATGTTTTTGAGCTCTTACCCAAAATTGTTGTGAAAAGCAATTTAATTTCTTCAGGTAACTCATTTTTCTATCACTGAACTGATAGGTTGGTCAAGCAAATATCCATTCAAAGGCTTTAAATCCAAAATTTGGATTTAAAATGCCAATCTACATAAACCCTCGTTTAATTGCATGCCAATTTTTTAAACTAATCTATAATTCTTATACAACCCTTACAATGCATTGAAAATTGATACCCCAAAATGTGCCAACTTGAATGTTTGTAATGATTGGTACTGCCAAAAGCTTCTAGTATCTTTTTTTTTGTCAGTGAATTTCACTAATCTGTTTTTGATATCCATTTTGTATGTTTTGCATCATTTCCCGAAACTGAACTGCTAAGGCCAGTGTATAATTATGTGAATTGTTTAAAGGATTTGACAATTGTAAAAACATCTTTTATGGAGGGAAGGAAGAGCCATGTAAATAAATGTAAAACTTGTAGCATATGTAAATTTATTGTGGGCTTTCCTGCCAAAAAAGAACTATTTTAGTACAAAACTGCTGAATGTAAACAAGTCCATGTTAAATACATGGCATGATTTTTATAAAAAAAATGCTTAAAAAAAACCTTTAAAAGCACATATCTATGCCATTGCACTTGAGTATCGGTGAAAGAATGTGCTCAGCTTGCGTCTGCTTAGATAAGAATTTGGATTTAACTTGGTAGAAAGTACCATTTTAAAGTTAAGGCGCAGTTCAATTTCTGTTTTAATGCAGAGAAAAAAAATCTTGATAATTAAATGTTTATGCACTCTTTAGATTTCAGTCCTAATATACTTTGTTGAAAACGGCTTCATCCAAGTGTGTTTGGGACTGGGCTTGTAAGGTTGCATTTCAATGAAACCTCAATTCCTGCATAATATTAGAACTGTTGCAGTTGTAACGTACCCTCTGATGGTTGCTTTCATTTTGGATGTATAAAGTACTTTTAGCAGAGAAACAGCATTAGAAATTCTAGTGTCCAACATGCCAAAATCCCATCTTGTATTTGTCAAAATATACAATAAAGTGTTTTATAAGTGTTTATTTTTAAACTATGTATTATATTGTAGCACATTTCTTAGTTGTTTTATATGCTGTCATTTGTTTAAAAGTATTTCATTATATACCATTACAATTATTTTTTGACTTGTGTCTGAACTCTTCTTAAAAGCAGCTTTAGAATTTGGTAGAATTTCAGATGTGTTAGGCACTATGTATCTTGGTGAAAATAGATTATGTAAATAATTATGTAAACTAAAACATTATACATAATAAAATGTGTAATGTTGCTAAATTTCCAACAATTGGTAATGAAACATTTAGTGGCCATGAAATGTTTTTTTAAAAAAATTGTGAGGGATATTTGGCTGTACATTGTTGCACATTTTAGCTTAGCTACATATATATTCAAAATGTTTTAGCAACCATCAGAACATTTAAAATATTTCCAGATAAAAGAGATCGGACAATTTTCTCAAACTATTACCTTATGTCCCAAATGTATCCCAGACATTTGAAAATGTTTGTATCCCAGATGTAATTTTGATACTCTAAATTCTATGCTTGATATACTTAGATATGAATTTGAAACAAATTTTAAATAAACATCCTTAACCTCTTCTCCCCAACAGTGTGTTGATGTGCTACTTTATTTTATAGTATTTTTTTCAAACTAAAAAAGCATATATATGTGTATGTATGTATGTATGTATATGTAAAAAAGCTTACTATATATATATAGTAAGCATTAAGGGGTATCTTGCCCATAGGTCTAAAACACATTGAAGAGAAAAAGCAAGCATGTACATGAATTCCATTTTAATATGAACGGCTGCAGATAGTTGGCAAGTAACCCAATGGTTTTGTTTCTTTCAATACAAAACTTTAGATCAAAGTTTTTTTATTTGTAAAGCAGAGGCTTTAACGTGTGCTTTTAACAGGTTTGCTAAAATATTTGCCAGTGGGCATAAGGCAGTTATGATTAGCCCTATCTAATGGCTATGGGAGCAAATTCAATTTTTTTGTATATTACTAGATTACAGTACACTGGATAAGTTAAACCAAATAAGCGCTGTACTGTTTAAAGGTAACCCTTAATTCTGCTTTAAACATTACAATATGAAATATATCTGCTGCATAAGAATGACTCGTACAAAAAAGATGATCCACCAAGCCTTTTTTTAAAGTTAGAAAAATAGGCATTAGTTAGCTATATTGTCCTAAATTGAATGAGATTTTAAAAAATATATAACAATTTTAGTTGTTTTGCAGCCCAGGTATCTGTACAACATGCACCAGCAATAGTTCTTTCAAAGCCATATGGACTTGTTCTGGTCAAAAATTTGACGTGGTTATTAAGAACATGGTATATTTTCAACATCTGCCTGATTGAGGGAAACTTCCATTGGCCTATTAATTCGTTTCACTTATGGATGAAATTTAATCTTTTTGTGAAAAAGGCAAATTTAGTAAAAAATAGTGCACAATAAATTAGTGCAAACTCTCCCCCTTTTATTACTGTATTATTCTGGGGTTCAGAGGTTTTTTTCTTTAAGTTCACTACTCAGAAACAACTGGGAAGATGAGTTACACAAACCAATAAAATATGTATATAACTGCTTCAGGACTCAATTTCTGAGGCAGAATTTGTTCTGGTGTAACAAAATATTTTAGACTTGTCTTTCTCATTGACTAATGAAGCTCTGAAATAATTACTACTGTATTGAACAAGCAGCATTGGTTTTCTCCTTTAAGTATGAACACATCTATTCTCAAACAATACTAGTTAAGCTACAGTAGATAATTTCTGTGGTTCTACTTCCTTTTTTTTATTAGTTTGTATGCTAGATTTACAGCAAGCAAAATATAAACGGGTCCTCCTAATCAAAACAATGATCTCTTAAAGTAGTACCTGGTATTTAAAAAAACATAAAAATACCTTTTTGGAAACCTCTATAAGAAAGAAAATATAAAGTTTATTTCCACAAGTTTTTTCTGACCAGAGCTGCACAGTAACACAATTTTACACTTTTTTTTAAAAACTACATTAGGAAGAAATCTTAAAAAAGCAATAAATGATTGCATAGCAGGACATTAACCTTTAGTAATAAACAAAAATTAGGATATCAAATATACAAAGATTCTAGAATCACTCCTTCACTCCTTGAAGTCAGCATTTTAAAAGACAACCTTACTCCTGAGCAGCTTACTGCATATAAATAGCTAGAACTTAAACCTGAAATTAGCTCTCCACAGAAACAAGAGTTCCATCAATACTAAATTTTTCTGCTAAACAGAAGTAGAGGGCCTTTAAAGTTTGATGCTGACTTTCATTCTTCCAACAGAAAAGCTATGTTCTTAATACAATATTATGGTCTTCCAAAGAATACTTTTGAGATTATACCATGGTAACTTTCCATAGTCTAAATAATATTACCAAAAGCAAAAACAACATATATTGAATAACCTTCCTGATCTGAAGAGAAAGTTAGATTGATGTATACACTCAAAAACTGTCACTTCTATTTAGAAATACTGCTAATGAAACCCCGGGGCACTAAATAGGGAAGCCAACTACTTATGAATACTTTCATGTTGAGGTTTATACATCGTGCAATTTGAATGTTTAATTTAATACAGCAAAAAGCAATGGAATTTGCTCACTAAACCTCAAAGACTCACATAGCATACAAATATTTATCTAATGATTTAATTGAGTATTTTATTTTTGGAGGTTAACATATTAGGAAAAAGCACCTGGATCTTGACAAATCCACAGTAGGTCATTGCGAGTAATTTCTGCTTTTTCTAATTTATTCTCAAGACCATCGCTTCAGAAGTTATCGGTATTTCAATGTCTTTCAGATGCCCAAGGAACCAACCATTTTGGCACAAGTGTCCATGACAAGCAAACCTTTACAACCTTTTGAGTCTTGACATTTTTTAGCTCAGTCACTACAGAAAAACTGCTCAATGCTGAAATTAAGCAAGTGTAAACCGTGATGATCAACATACCATTGATATTTGAAGCATAAGACCATACTTTTTTTCTTTCTTTTTTTTTTTTTTTTTTTTTTTACAAAAATATACATAGAAACACAAGAATTTTAGTAGCTGCCCAAGACATTTAACAAAGTGGACTCTATTGTGTAAGATTATCTGTATTGTATTTTTTAATAGTAATAGTTGCCTGCTCCAGGGATAACTAACAAAATTATTTTAAAGCAATGTTGCAACATCATAACTCAATTGTTTATCTAGATGATACATGCCTAAAAACAAAGTACACTGTTTAGTGGCCACTGGACTTGGGACTAGCCCATGATCTGGATCTGGATTTTGATCTAGATCTAGACTGCGATCTTGACTGAGATTTGGATCTAGCTGATTCATTTTTCCTTGATTCTTTTTCATATCTTGAGCTGGACTTATAATGTGCCTTAGAATCCATTTTAGAGTTGTCTCTAGATTTAGTGCGAGATGTAGACCTAGACCGTGATTTAGCCTTCATTTCTTTTTTGGCTGGTGACTTAGATCGTGATCTTGAATTGGACTTTGACCTTGAAAAAGATGTGTTACGGTGTTTGAACCTATCAGAAAGAGGAAGATAATACATTTGAATATGGTCAAGCTCATTAGGTGTTGTATTATCTCACATTAAAATGGCTTATTGTTGCAGGCACAGGCTTTTCTGATTTTGAATGTGTTATATAAAAGAATGTTTACCTATCATTATCTGAAGGACTTCTGCTACGGCGATGTCTTCCAGCAGGTCTACTGCTAAAAAGGTACATGAGAAAAAGTAAACAGTGGCATATACCTTTAGAATTACTCACACACCCCCAACTAAAGATTCTTCAGTTGCAATATTTCTTTTTTCTTCAAGGATGCACTATTTCTCATAGTTCATGCAAGGTATAACAACTTCCATGCATGTTACTGCTAAGGTGACTTGGAATCTAGGTGTCAGACAGTCAATGAGTTTCCTCTTCATTACAGGTCAGCATAGGTCAAGGTAGTACAACACTTACTTTCTAGGACTATAAGATCTGCGATAGTTGTAATCAAAAGAACGGCTTCTTGACCGCCTTTCATAACTGCGACTTCTTGAACGCCGGTATCTATCATAATCATCATAACGAGATGAGCTATACACATTTCTTCCTTCCTTGGCTTTCATTTGGTTTGGTGCTGTAAGGAAAAAATGAACAGTTTTTAATGAAACGTTAATATGTAATGCAACAATACTTCATTTATTTGACTTCTATAATGGTTGGATACTGAAAGTCCAACTAGGATCGGCTTTGAACACATTTAAGTGGATATGATCTCTCCATTTCTTCTCAATTCTAGAAAAGCTCAGCAGTTTTTAACAGAAAAAGCAACTGAGAGCTTAAATTATTTATACTAGCCCCATCTCTTATTGATTTGTAAGCTAACTTGTGTTTAATGTTTAAGCTTAGTATTTCTTATTAGATCCCAAAAGACTGCACTGAGGGCAGAAGCAACTCATCTATAAATTATCCTGCTCCACTGTTATTTTGAAAGTTCCGCAAAAAAACAGCATGCCTATTTATTCTCTTTGCATCTATCTCCCTTATCATCTTTGTCACAAAGTATTTTCAAATCTGTCTTCTCTTGTAACCATATTGCTTTTCTCTCCCAATAAACTCTCACAACCTACTTTCAGTGTTCCATTATTTACTGCTTCACTTCTCCATTTTTTTCTTAAAACTTTAGCTCTGCATTCCCCTAAAAACCATTCTGTTAGATCAAGTATGGATAGTCCTCATTTAATGCCGTTTAGCGGTTGCACAAAGTTACAACGAACCTGAAAAAATAACTCTACAACCATTCCTCACACTTATAAATGTTGCAACATCGCCAGTCACGATAGCTTAATAATCCATGGAGATTTGATTAATGATTGCAGAGAAAGTAAGGCCGTAAATCCACAGCAGTTATGCAATATCTTGCTTAATGAGCATGTTGCCAGTCCCAATTATGGCCATTTTAAACGAGGACTACCAGTATTTTAGTAATCTAATATTTTGTTTCTTCAATGGCCAGGTGTCTACAAATCATCTGCAACAGGTCATATCAACTCACAACATATATTTAGATATGAAATTTCTTACAAGCAACAAGTGCTGAGTTTTAACTATGAATTTCTCAAATCATCTTGTATAGGCAGTCAAACTGGTGGCCATGATAGATTTGTTTTGCAAATTCTTGTGCGAATTACAATTCAACTTTGCTGGATTAATCTGAATTTTAGATTTAGAATCTCTTCTGAAATTATTATGAATATATTCTGTTCCTTGTGCAAACCTTTTCTGGGGCCTCCTTTCTTCCTTGGATGAAGTTTTAAATAAACATGAGATAGTCTTAACTGCAGCAGCTCTCTACAACCTGGTACTGATTACACAGGTGAAAAAATTGGGAATGAAACACCCAAATGTGAAATGTTTCTTCATTTTGTTGAAAAGTAGTTAATTGAAAGCAGACCAAATTCCTATCTCTTTCTCTCCTAATTGCTACTACTTTCTACTATGAGGGTTTTTATGACTTCCTAGTCTAGCCAAAACCCTGGTGTTTCCTTCTGGTCTCCTATATAAATAATAATCAAATTAGACACTGTTTTACTTTTTCTGAAACTAGTGAAGGTTCATACTGCCACTATATCCTGTATTCTGGATTCAGGCAGCTAATGTCTGAACAAAAAGATGTTTGTTAAGTGGGGCAATCTTTTGAACATAATTGCTTCATATCTCAAACCAACTTCCATTGCAGTTGAATGACTTATGTCTACAATTATACTAAATGGATATAAAAAGACGGGGAAGGACAATTTTTGTACTCTTGAGTTGTAACTATATTTAACTGGTAGGTTTTACATTATTTTTTTTCATATTGATTTGGAAAAGTCCATGTAGCCCAGCTGACTGCTCATGATAAGCATTCCCATCAATTATTTGTGCCCAGCTGATTCCTGATTTTAAATATATATTCTTGTATATATTCTTGATACTCTTGCAAGTATCACACATTCTAATCAGAATATTTCACTATATTTTTTACCAGATCATTTAACAGTAAATAGCAAATATGACATTTCAATAATTTGCATGGCGGAAAAATGTTTGTGTACTGTAGCTGTGACAGAATAATCCATAAGCCTATATGTGTTATGTTTCAGTATTAATTTTCTGACAAGCTTTACTTAAATATAAATACAGTACATACTTTTCCGATCTCCTTGAGCAAACTGGATTTCTATTTGGCGGCCACAAATCCATTTCCGGTCCAAATTATGAAGAGCATCTTCAGCATCCCGGACATCTTCAAATGTGCTAGATGTTAAGGTACTTGAGGATTTGAAGTATTTGCAACTATATAAGTAGTAAATTACTGTTTGCCCATAATGCCATTACAACCTTGCAACTAACTTGTCCTCATTTTTTGTATGTTCTACAGCATAACAAAAATTAGTTGATATCAGTAATGTCAATTTGCATTTGCCTCAAATTTTTAATTAAAAAAATTGGATTCTTAATATGTTTCATCTATCAATGCTTAAAAAATATCTCACCCTTAGGTATTTTTCTTAGAGAGCTTTAATATAGTAACACTGTAGCATTTTCCAGATGAAGCTAATACAGGCAATCCTAGGGTTAAGCACCTGTTGTTTCCTAAATATCTTTAACCCAATATTGTTTTCAGGCTATTGTACCTGTGCTTCTGCCTATTAGAGGTGAACATCCTCTATCCTAGTCCTGTTAGACCTCTCAGCGGCTTTTGATACCATCGACCATGGTATCCTATTGCACCGACTGGGGGGGTTGGGGCTGGGAGGCACCGTTTTACGGTGGTTCTCGTCCTACCTCTCTGGTCGGTCGCAATATACAGGGGGACAGAGGTCGGCCTCGAGGCCCCTCGTATGCGGGGTCCCTCAGGGGTCGGTCCTCTCGCCCCTCCTATTCAACACATATATGAAGCCGCTGGGTGAGATCATCCGTGGTTTTGGGGTGGGATATCATCTATACGCTGATGATACTCAGCTGTACATCTCCACCCCAGACCACCCCAACGATGCCGTTGAGGTGATGTCCCGGTGTTTGGAAGCCGTACGGATCTGGATGGGTAGTAACAAACTCAAGCTCAACCCGTCCAAGACTGAGTGGCTGTGGTTTCCGGCACCCCGGTTCAGCCAGATTACTCCAACTCTGGCCATTGGGGGCGAAACACCGGCCCCCGTGGAGAGGGCGCGCAATTTGGGTGTCCTCCTGGATTCCCGGCTGTCCATGGAGGACCATGTGGCGGCCGTGGCCAGGGGGGCGTTTCATCAGGTACGCCTGATGCGCCAATTGCGCCCCTTACTGGACCGGGCTGCCCTTTGCACAGTCACTTAGGCCCTCGTGACATCCAGACTGGACTACGGCAATGCTCTCTACATGGGGCTTCCCTTGAGGTGCACTCGAAAGCTACAGCTAGTCCAGAATGCAGCCGCGCGGGTGATTACCGATCTTGCGCGAGCTGCACTGGCTTCCTGTGGTCTTTCGTGTGCGCTTCAAGGTTTTGACGACCATCTTCAAAGCGCTCCATGGCTCGGGGCCTAGTTATATGCGAGACCGTCTCCTGCCCCATACATCCCTTAGACCAGTGGTCGGCAAACCGCGGCTCGCGAGCCACGAGCGGCTCTTTGGCCCCTCGGGTGTGGCTCTTCCTCTCTCCCTCCCCCCCCGCGAGCGAACGGGCGGGGGGGGGGGGGGAACACCCGGGGCTGCGGCTTCACTGGAGCCGTCTGGGCGTCGTGCTCCCGCCTCCGTGGCGGGAGACCCAGGGAGCCGTCCCAGCGCAGGCGAGAGACCCAGGGAGCCGTCCCAGCGCAGGCGAGAGACCCAGGGAGCCGTCCCAGCGCAGGGGAGCGTGGCTCGCTGACGGGAGACCCAGGGAGTCGTCCCAGCCCAGGCGAGCGTGGCTCGCTGACGGGAGACCCAGGGAGCCGTCCCAGCGCAGGCGAGCGTGGCTCCACCCGCCCGCTACAGGGGGAGGCAGCTGAAGCACCAGCAGCCAACATGCCAGGCTCTCCTCTGCCTCCGGGCGGGGGAGGGAGAGAGGAAGAGCCGCCCCCGATGGGCCAAAGAGGGACCTTGTGGAAACTTGGCCGGCTGTCCTGCCCGATGCGCTCGGACTGCAGGAGCTGCATGTCGCAGGGCTCGGGGGGCAGCAGCAGCAACAGCCGCCTGCAGAGGCCGCCGAGCCGTGCTTTCCGGGGCTGGCCGCCGCGTGCAGCTGGACGGAGGTGTGCGTGCGGTGCCCTGACAGCCTCCGCGGTGCTTGGGTGGCCGCGGCCTCGGGTGCTCCCCCCGCCCGCTCGCTGAGGGGAAAGGCAGCCTCCCCGGCCGCCGTGCCATGCTTTCCACTGCCTTTGGGGGGGCGAGGGGGGGAAGGGAGGGAGAGAGGGAGGGAGGGAGGGAATCACACACACACACACGCAGAATGACAGATGGGTGGAGGGAGGAGAGAGAGGCAGATAAAGAGAGAGAGACACAGAGAGAGAGGGAGGGAGAGAGGGAATCACACACACACACACACACACGCAGAATGACAGATGGGTGGAGGGAGGAGAGACAGATAAAGAGAGACACAGAGAGAGAGGGAGGGAGAGAGGGAATCACACACACACACACACACACGCAGAATGACAGATGGGTGGAGGGAGGAGAGAGAGACAGATAAAGAGAGAGACACAGAGAGAGAGGGAGGGAGAGAGGGAATCACACACACACACACACACACACACACGCAGAATGACAGATGGGTGGAGGGAGTAAAGAGAGAGACACACAGAGAGACAAAAAGAGAAAGAAAAATAGAAAGAAAAAGAAAGTAGGAGAGAGAAAGAAAGAAAGAAAGAAAGAAAGAATGAATTTTGGTTGCTAAGCAGGACCTTCGTTAAGTGAGTTTCACCACATTTTTCAACTTGGCCACGCCCACCTGGTCACATGACCACTGAGCCACTCCCACAAAACAGGCCACGCCTTTTGGCTCTCAAAAGAAATTTAAATCGTGGTACTGTTGATATTTGGCTCTCTTGACTAATAAGTTTGCCCACCACTGCCTTAGACCGATACGCTCCCACAGAGAGGGCCTTCTCAGGGTGCCATCGGCCAGACAATGCCGGCTGGCGACACCCAGGGGAAGGGCCTTCTCTGTGGCGGGCCCTGCCCTTTGGAACGACCTACCCCCTGAACTCCGGACCATCACCGACCTCCGCCTCTTCCGCCGGTGTTTAAAAACACACTTATTTCATCAAGCCGGCCTAACATAGCCTCCGCTGGGACAAATATTAGACAGTTTTAAATGGGGGATTTTAATTTGGTTTTAGCGCAGGTTTTTTGTCATTTAATAGGTTTTTTAAATTTATATATTTGGTACCATTTTTGTATGTTGTTTTAAATTCCTGTGCGCCGCCCTGGGTCCTGTTGGAGAAGGGCGGGATATAAATTGAATAAATAAATAAATAAATAAAGAACAACAAAGTTGCTTGCAAAGGATTTCCCCCCCTAAAGTTTAAAGTTATGACTTCAAAATTGAGTTATGGCAAAGACAGATTTCCGGCAAGGAGAACCCAAGTCAAGGAGAATCCTCTGGAATTCAATCTCTCTCTGTCCTGAAGGCAAAGTGATCCAACTCAAAACGGCAGGCAGTGTTCTCCTTCTACTAAAATTGCACAATGCTTTCAAGAACTGATAAAAAGGAATATAATGTATTAGAACATATACTACTTTGTAATGTTCATGAAATTTTTTTGCAGCTTCAGCAATTTGTCAGCTCAAAGGAGAACACTGTCCACCACTTGAATGAGATCACATTGTCAGTCAGCCATCTGCTGTTTTAAATATTGTAATAAGTGATTTTGCAACATGTCTGCCATTTTGTAATTATTAGTCCTGTTCCTCTGTAGAGGCTGTCTTTAAGTTGGATGTTCTTAGCCCACAGACTGCCTGTATTGATGATTTTCATTTTCAATAATTCATTTAATTAGATCATTGCAAAATTATATACGCTTTTATGACAAAGACATATGCTGGAAAATTAAGCTTGTTACATATTGCAAGCCCCTAAATGAGCCTAATTGTCCCTATATGTCAAATCACAAATATCCTGTGCAGCAAATGTCACCTTATTATCAGTAATAATTAGTTGAAATTGTACTTCTCAATTAAATGCAGACATCATGGTTATTACAGGGCCACAGCTAAACTAAATTAAAATAAAAAGTATTGGTTAACCACTTACACAACCAGCAAGAGGACAGCTCTTATTCTGTAGGATACATCAGGTAAGGCTCCTTTTATCTTGGCCACCAGTCAACTTCATCTTGACCTTTAACTCTTTAAGTGTTTTTCAGAAGGACTTGAGATGCTTGGTCAAAAGTGACAGATGGCTTTATCTTTACACTTTGAAAAACAACCTTTTCCCCCATTTGTAGATAAAGCGAAGCTTTTTCTCCCATTATGGCTTGTCCTTCTTCCAGCTTTTCTTTATATTTTCTTTTCCCAAACTTTCCCTTCTCTTCAAGCCTGATCCTTAAGAGGTCTTTGGCTTGTCTACTTGCCTTAATTCTTGAATTCTACTCTAAAGGTTCTTTCATGCTTTTTCTTTGGGGTCGCCATTACTGTACAGCTTTACACTCTGAGGCAACAACAGAGGACAGTAAATTAGGGGACAATAATCAGAGCAAGAATTTTCACCTTATTTTATACAAGTCTGTTCTTGATCAAATAAACAATGAAATATCAGTCACATTTTGCTAAGCATTAAGAACAAATTTACTAGAAATGCCCAATATGTTGAATTGAAATGATAAACTTTGGAGGCAGCAGCAAATGCCATTTCCATACTAAAAGCACAAGTCTAAATATGAGGCCTGTGCTACAATAATGCAATATATTATTGACTATAGTTAAGTTTTCAAAGTCTGAAAATTTGTTAATGCATTAATCTTCTGAGGAATGGAACACAGATAACATATTACAAATAACACAAGAAAACAGCCTTGTCATTTAGGTTTGTTACCTCATACACAAACGTGATTTCAAACTCCAACACCCCTCTCACCAATCAGTCATCTGAAGAAAGGATATTGAACATAAGCAAATCCTCTTGGACGGCGGGTGTAGAAATCCAGGGGTACATATACGTCAACTATTGGACCATATCGACCAAATTCCCGACGTAAGTCTTCAGACCTGCAATGAGGCTTAATGTTAATTAAGATACTTATGTGTATAAATACTGATCAACCCATATAGAATCAGGTGTGTGTGTTGCAATCCTATGACTTTGCTAAGTACCCCCCACTTATTTGTTGCAGAGTATGAACTCAGCTGTTAATTTTCCCTTGCCATCTTGAAGCAAGAACTCCATTTTTAATAGAGTATAATGTAGCAATACGTAACACAATATGCCATTCATGCTAAATATTATTAAGAATGCAACCTTTGGAGAAAATAAATTCAAACTTGTAAATGGCTACCAGCCAGAGATATACAAAAGTTCTTGCAGCAGAATAGCTGATTTCAGGTGGTTTGTGATTAAACAGAAACCCGCATGACTGGCCTGGAAACATCTGACTGCACTTCCAAACCCCAATTTATTTTGTGCGTGGAATGTGTACTTTTTTGTGTGTTCACACTCCTACAAACCATAATACTGTATGACTTCATGCACCAACTTTAATCAGAAATCTGACCATCTACTTAGATGCAAAGAGGAAAATAGATTTGCTGTAGATTTCAAGTAATTTCTGAAGTCTTAGGAAGGAGAAGAATCTGGCAAAAATTTAGCTTAATGTAAATCTCAAAACACAATCCAAATTTAAAGGGAAAAAATGAAGGTTTGGAATGTGCTAAAATTGGAATTATATATCATTACCGAGGAGTCATCTTAACGAGGCTAAATTCGAATAAAGGAAATAGTTGGATACAGCAAACATGCAGCAGTGTCTTGCAGAAAAATTTGCAAAAAAATGTACAAAAAGGACACAAAGGGAAGCTGGCAGAAAAGCAGGCAAGGAGAAAGAAAAAGGGGGTTGGGAAAATAAATAAATACTCTTCCCTTCCCAATAATCTCTCAAACCCAAGACCGGCTTCATCGTTTGACTGACTGGCGCGATATTCTTGATTTTACACACGACTCTTTTTGAAGTCTCTTTTTGGCGCCAACGAGAGAAGGGAAGCGCAGAAATGAACGGAGCCCCAAGGGGCGATCTAACGGAGGCTTCGAAGAACGGGCGAGGCAGGAAAACCAGATCCAGAACGCCTTTCCAAGCAGGCCTTCCCTGGAGCTGAGGGGCGACTAGCGACCCCCCCTACCACGCGCAAGGCCGGGACGCGGGAAACGGCGAGGCAACCAAGCACCTCCGGTGGCGCCTCAGGCCTTCCCCGCCTCCCTCAGTTCACACGCACCTGGTGTCGTCGGCCACGTTCCGCACGAATAACGAGGTGTTGGGCGGCCGCAAGTAGCGAGACATGGTTCTTCCGGGGGAAGGGAAGCGGCCCGCGGGGCGAGAGGCGAACCCAAAGAAGAGCTGAAACGGACCCGGCACTGAGGAGAAAGAGAGAGAGAGAGAGAAAAAAACCCACACACGCACACAGAGCGGGGAGCAACCGCCTTGTGGCCAACTCTCGCGAGAGTCGGGCCGCGCGCGCAATCAACGGGCGGGCGGGATGGCGTCTCGCGCGCTCAGCCGCCGGCGCGAGATGGCGAGGCCCCTGCGCCTCAGCCCGCAACCGTTGGGCCGAGGCAACTCTCGCGTTATTTTGCAGAGGTTGGGCGCGCCTGCGCGGTGGATGCAGGGTTGGCTTTGCCGCCTTTGGTGCGCGGGGGAAGGTGCGGTTGAATGAGACTTAGAATCAGGGGTGTCCGAAGTTGGGAACTTTAAAGACTGGCGGACTTCAACTCCCAGAATTCCCCAGCCAGCATGGCTGGCTGGGGAATTCTGGGAGTTGAAGTTCGCCAGTCTTTAAAGTTCCCAACTTCGGACACCCCTGGCATAAGTTTATTTGTCAGTTTGAATGTACACCAATCGGGACACATAATGAAATTTCGTTGCATGCAGCTCTCGGAGGGTGGCCGCCTCCAATATACACTATGCAAACATCACATAAATAAATAGATTCGGGGGGGGGGGGGGATGCAGAAAACAAAATAAAATCGTTTAAAATCGTGTCTTTATAGTCCTTGGTCATTTGGTTGGTTAGGCTGCGTTTTTGCAAAATTAACCTTCGCTTTAAGACATGGTAATGTTCCCTGGGATTTTATAGGCTTTGTTGTTAGCATTACTATGTTCAGTTTTGGTCGCCACGATGTAAAAAAGATGTTGAGACTCTAGAAAGAGTGCAGAGAAGAGCAACAAAGAGGATTAGAGGACTGGAGGCTAAAACATACGAACTGGGTATGTCTAGTTTAATTAAAAGAAGGACCAGGGGAGACATGATAGCAGTGTTCCAATATCTCAGGGGCTGCCACAAAGAAGAGGGAGTCAAGCTATTCTCCAAAGCACCTGAGGGCAGAACAAGAAGTAATGGGTGGAAACTAATCAAGGAGAGGAGCAACTTAGAACTAAGGAGAAATATCCTGACAGTTAGAACGATTAGCCAGCGGAACAACTTGCCTCCAGAAGTTGTGAATGCTCCAACACTGGAATTTTTAAAGAAGATGTTGGATAACCATTTGTCTGAAGTGGTGTAGGGCAGGGGTCTCCAACCTTTTGCAACTTTAAGCTTTGCTGGCTGGAGAAGTCTGGGAGCTGAAGTCCTTCAGACTTAAAGTTGGAAAGGTTGGAGACCCCCTGGTGTAGGGTTTCCTGCCTGAGCAGGGAGTTGGGACTAGAAGACCTCCAAGGTCCCTTCCAACTCTGTTATTATATTCTATTTTAAAAGGAGATATTAGCACTTTTAACCTGGTAGAGAGGCATAGTGGGTTGCTCCCGGTTCAGCCTAGTTTGGCTGGTAGTGGTAATTTGTGTCACAGAACTGGCAGCAGCCCAGGCTGGCCACGCTCCTGAACTGGTTGCCCAGGTTTCTTGCCCAGGACCTCAAACCATGTGGTCCTTTCCACCTTTAAAACCATCCTTCCAAGCAGTCCCCATGTTTCCAGTGTCTTTCTCCCCACTTGGAACTGAATCCAGATGGACATTTCTTCCAACAGCTCTAAACAGTAGCACAGTGATGGTGAACCTTTTCTGCCCAAACCAGAACGTGCATCCATGTGTATGTGCTAGAGCATTGGAAACCCAAAGATCAGCTGGCTGGTGCACATGCCCAAAAAATGACCTGAAAACAGACGGGAAAATGGCCTGAAAAACAGCCAGAAGACTGTGTGAAAAACGGTCTGCAAGCAGCCCGAAAAACAGCTGGTTTTCTGCCCGTTTTTGAGGCCGTTTTCTGGCGTTCCGATGCCCGCAAAGACCAACTGGCAACAGCACGTGTGCCCTCAGAGAGGGCTCTGAGTGCCACCTCTGGCACACATGCCATAGGTTTGCCATCAAGGCAGTAGCATATTCTGAAAATTCTTGAATGTGCCTGCAAGTTTTCAGAAAGGTACCAGAGCCCAGCTGGGAAAGAATAATGTAACCGATAAAGTTGCCACTTGTGGAATGTTATTTAGAAGCAATGTTTTTTGTTGTTCAAGTCCTGCATGTAATGCTTTTTTTATTGTTCACTTGTTTTCTGATGTCTCACATATACCAAATATATGTATCATGTCTGTACTCTATAAAAAGACACTTAATAAATGCTTTTTGCTTTGTCTGAATTTATTTAGTGACTGGTATTTTCAGGTGAGCAAAAAACCCACTTTGCAAAGGTAAACGTCTCTCAAATTCAGGGATCGCTCTTATTATCTGATCAATAGACTCAGGATGCCTTCATTTGGTGGTAACAGTAAGAGGAAAATCATGTCAGTCTATTGCAGTGTTTCTCCAACCATGGCCACTTTAAAATGGGTGGAATGATGGTATCTGAAGTCCACAGTCTGCCTAACAAAACCTTCCTGGAAGTTGACTTGTGAATTGGTATGAGGGGTGGTTAATATATCGCTGAAGGAGAGGGTGATGCTCCGGGCCTTTAAGGTCGTTGTTTGGTCCTTAAGAAACCATTGCTAGATCCCACCTAGATCAATAGTTTTCATTTTGCCCCTAATTTTCCCTTTCTGGGGAGGGTAGTTGAGAAGGTAGTTGCCCTGCAGCTCCGAAGGATCCTGGAGGAAATGGGTAATGTAGACCACTTTTGGTTGGGATTCCGGCCTGGATTGTAGGATGGAAAAAGCAGTTCTAGAAAAAGAACTGCTTTGTGATGACTCCCTCTTTTTGGAACATCTTTCGCTCCGATAAGGTTGGCCCCCTTCTTGTTGCTTTTCTACAAACGCCTGGAGGACCCCATTCAGACCCCGTCCAGTGGCTTGTCCTATTCTGTTGTTGCCACCTTGGTATGGGGGTTAAATTGTGGATTCTTAACTAGGTTTTTAATGTTGTATATCGCCTGGAGTCACTGTGTGTGATTTGGGCGGCTGTATAAATTTAACAAAATAAACATTTAAAAAAGAGGCAAATCAAATACACCATCAAATGCACCATGTCCCATCCCTTTACTATTTCCAGGGTGGCTCCTCAGGCCAGATCTAAACACCCTGCAGGCTGGATGCGGCCTGTGGGTCTTGAGTCTGGTCTACAAAAAGGTCTAGGATTTTAACAATAATAATAATCTATATAAATAAAAATGTAACAAGAGTTTGTTCAAAACTGCTAATCTCCGAAAGTACTGCACCGATTGCTTTCAAATTTTCACACAACTTTCCTTTCAAATACGGCACCAATGACATATATAGATTGTGTAGATGTCACACCTGTGCCAGGTACACGCAAGAGAAATGTAAAAAATTGTTAAAAAGGTAGGTAGATGCAGCTAGAGAGAGCCTTGGGCCACAGGTATTATGTCATTTTTATGACATAAAATACTCGGTCCACAGGTTCAAGGAGAAATACAGTAGGTAGTAGGTAGGCAGCTATAGGGATAGAGAGAGGGAGGGAGAAATGCGGTAGGTAGGTAAGTAGGTAGGTAGATGGATAGAGAGAGGGAGAAATACAGTAGGTAAGTAGGTAGGTAGGTAAGTAGGTGGGGGAGAAATACAATAGGTAGGTATGTAGGTAGAGGGATAGAGAGAGGGAGAAATACAGTAGGTAAGTAGGTAGGTAGGTAAGTAGGTAGGGGGAGAAATACAGTAGGTAGGTAGAGGGATAGAGAGAGGGAGAAATACAGTAGGTAGGTAGGTAGAAGGATAAAGGAGAGGGAGAAATACAGTAGGTAGGTAGGTAGGTAGAGGGAGAGAGAGAAAAATACAGTAGGTAGGTAGGTTGAGGGTTATATGGTGGTTGTGTGTACATGTTTGTGTGTGCAGGTGTAGATCTACACACAGATTGGTTGGCCATTTAACCTGCCTGGGCCACAGCAATGCATGGCCAGGAACGGCTAGTAAATGTATATAACATCCAACATTCCACATCTAATTGCAAGAAAATCTATTTAAAAGGCCTGAGTGGGTCTCAAAATTTCAGTGTAACTAGAATGACGAAAACCCAAGTTTAACATGACCAAGAGATACTATTTTTCCTTTACAAAGAGCAAGCTCCAATGCACCAAAGCTTTTCATATTTTAAATACAATTCCAAAAAAATAATCCCATTCCTAACTCTGAATGGTTTATAGTGTCAAATGCTTCTTTATTTGCGTGTAGGAGTTTTATATATTTATGCTCGGCCAACAGAAAGAAGAGATTTGTGACATCATTCAGATTATGATTGAGACAAATCATTGATTGGTTGGTGGCAAATAAGCTTCTTAGTTCACAGGTCAGTATTTAAGTGCTGTGACGTTGTGAATTCCTTTGCAGATATTTCTTACACCAGTATTCCCACTATTCCAGTAACCGTTGCTATGCCAGCTTGGGTAATGACAGAAAGGCCTCCTGCCCCTAGGGTTAAAAACAAAAATAGGTAACAGAATTAGGAAGACAAAAAAAATCCTTATCAAATGTAAGCTACACATACATACAGAAGTACTGTAAATACTACAATTAAACATTGATGTTGTTTATTGTCTGCTTAAGTTCTTGGGTAACTGCACCCTGGAAGTTCTTGGTTCCTATAGATCAGGTGTGGGTTGCTCTTGGCACTATTGCTGGTTCTGTTGTCCCCAAAACTGGGCTCTTGCTTGGTGTTGAAGCCGATAAGTCACCGGACACAAGATGTGATATAGCGCTGTGTAACAAGCTCCCATTACTTGTCCCAGCTTCTGCCAACATAGCAGTTCGAAAGCACGTAAAAAAATGCAAGTTACCAGATACTCCCACGTAACACCGCTCCTGCGCAGGCTGCATTGGCTGCCAGTGGCCTTTCGGGTGCGTTTCAAGGTGCCGGTCATCATCTTTAAAGCGCTCCATGGCACAGGACCTAGTTATTTGCGGGATCGTATCCTGCCCCATACATCCCTTCGGCCGATTCGCTCTCACAGAGAGGGACTTCTCCGGGTGCCGTCCACTAGGCAATGCCAGCGGGCGACGCCCAGGGGAAGGGCCTTCTCTGTGATGGGCCCGACCCTTTGGAATGACCTTCCCCCTGATATTAGAACGACCACGGACCTCCGCTCCTTCTGTCAGAAACTCAAAACCCACCTGTTTCATCTAGCCGGCCTGGCCTAACTTCATGCTTCCCGACCCAGTCTGTAATTTTAAATTATTTTATTTGGTTTTATGGGTTTTGTTGTGAATTGAGAGAGAGGGTCCAGACCCGGTTGATCCAACGGCTTTTATTAACACAGTTCAACAGAACAGCAACAGTAAGTTGAAGTAACCAAAAAGCGCGCGCCTTCTCTCTGACAGCTCCTTTTATATGGAGCTGTCATTGAGCCGGCCAATCCGCGCGTCTCCCGCTTCGGCTGCAGCCAGTCGCGTCTTGGCCAATCAGACGCGACTGGCTGTTGCCGGGGAATTCAAACGGGTGTCAGTACATAACACTCCTTTCCCCCCAGCGAGTACGCATGCGGGCCCATTAGCATACGTACTCGCTGAGATAGGCGGGGCTACGTCGACTCCGCCCCGAGCGCCTCAGATCGCCCTCGGAAGGTGGAGGAGGAGGACGTGTCCGATCGGGCTCCTCCCTGCCGGGGGTGTAGTCCCGGACTACGTCAGAGCGGCCTTGCGAAAAGCCGGAAGCCTCCGGAACAGGTAGGATGGGGCGAGGGGGCGTGGCGATCGGGTTTGAGTCAAAGTCAAGTCCCCGGTGTGGTGGGGACGGGTAGGCCGGGCCAGTCGGGCCTAGTGATTCGGATTGAACAGGGGGCCGAGCTGGTTGTTGTTGGCAGGCGGCGTCCCGGGGCCCCCCCAGGCAGGGCTGTTCCTTCGCCGTCAGCCCCGGGGATGGCCCTGCATCGGAGTTGGAGCCCGCTGCGGGCCAGGGCTCGGCCGGCTGTGCCAGGTCGTCGAGCGGGATGTCGGTCGCTTGGTCCGCGGTTGTCGGTCGGGGGCACGGGACGTCCTGCACTGGGTGGCGGCGCCTTAGTTGGTCCACATGGCGCCGCCACTCGGATCCATCGGGTCTCCGAACCCTATAAGAGCACGGCCCGGTTAGTGCGTCTATGGTTGCGGGGACCCATCGGGGGTCTCCGGCAAAGTTCCGGGCAAATACCTCCTCGCCCGAGGTGAAAAGGCGGGGAGGGGGAACCCCTAGGTTGCACGGCTGCACTTCGTTGTAGAGGGGGTGCAGTCGGTCCAACTCGGTTCTCAGGCGGCGGCCCATCAGCAGCTCCGCGGGGCTTTTCCCTGACGCCGGGCAAGGCGTAGAATGCTGACCTAGGAGGTAAGCATCTACCCTTGCCTGCCAGTCCCCCCCGGCCATCCTGCCGAGGGCCTCCTTGGCCGAGCGAACGGCCCGTTCCGCCCGGCCGTTGGCGGCAGGGTGGTAGGGGGCGGTAGGCGCGTGACGGATCCCCAGGGAGGCCAGGAATTCCTGGAAGGTGGAGGAGTGAAATTGGGGGCCGTTGTCGGAGACCAAGGTGTCCGGCAACCCGTGCGTGGAAAAGAGGCGCCGGAGCGCACGCACGGTACTCTCGGCCGAGGTGGAGGCCATGAGAACGACCTCCACCCAGCGGGAGTAAGCGTCCACCACCACCAGGAAGGACCGGCCGTGGAACGGGCCCGCGAAGTCGATGTGGATGCGGGCCCATGGTGACTTGGGGACATCCCAGGAGCGGGAGGGAGCAGCGGGAGGGGCGGGGCGGGAGGATTGGCACGCTGGGCAAGCGCCAATGAAGGCGGCCACCTCCTCGTCCATGCCCGGCCACCAGACATAGCTCCGGCCGAGGGCCTTCATGCGAGCTATGCCCGGATGGGTGGCATGGAGGGCTTCGAGTACCTGACGGCGCAGGGGCAGTGGGAGAATGACACGGTCCCCCCAGAGCAAGCACCCGCTGTGGAGCGACAGCTCCAGCTGGCGGGCCTTGAAAGGCCTGAACTCGGCGGGCACGGCGGCCGAAGGCCACCCCCGCAGGACCCATGTGGCGACCCGGGAGAGGACGGGGTCGGATCTGGTCCGGGCTGCCACGTCCGAAGACGTGAGGGGAAGGCCGGCGTAGGCCACAGACAGGACGGAGAGGGCCGGCACCGGCTCCTGATCCGCCTGAGGGAGGGGGCAGCGACTGAGGGCATCCGCGTGCCCCAGGTGCTTGCCCGGACGGTAAAGCAGCGCGTACTCGTACGCGGCCAGGAACTCCGTCCACCGTGTCATCCTGGGCGAGAGGATGGGGGGGGTGGGCCGGTCACTGGCCAGAAGCCCAAGGAGCAGCTTGTGGTCCGTGAACACTGTGAACGAGCGGCCGTACAGGTACTCGTGAAATCTTTTAATCCCGGAGACCACAGCCAGAGCCTCCTTATCGATCTGGCTGTAGTTCCGCTCCGCTGGAGTCAGCGTCCGGGAATAAAAGGCGATGGGGGCCTCCGAGCCATCGGACAGGACATGGCTCAGGACCGCCCCCAATCCGAAGGGGGAGGCGTCCGCCGCTAGTGTCAGGGGCTGGCTTGCAGAATATTGCACTAGCACGGCCTGTGACGTCAGCAGCTCTTTGACAGCCGCGAACGCATGCGCCTCGCGGCTGCCCCAGCACCAAACCGCCGAGCGATCGAGCAATCGATGCAGCGGCTCGGCTAGCGACGCCTTGTGGGGTATGAAGGGCGCGTAGAAGTTAACCAGGCCGAGGAATGCCTGCAGCTCCGTTTTGGAGCTCGGCACGGGGGCCTTGTGGATGGCCTCGACCTTAGCAGGTGCGGGGTGGATGCCGTGGGCGTCGACTACGAAACCCAGGAACTCCACCCTCGGCACAGCAAATTTGCATTTGCTGAGCTTTAATTTAAGACCCGCGCCCCTAAAAACGTGGAGGACCTTCCGGAGTACTTCGGCGAGGTCTGACAGGCTGGTCGCAGCTATCAAGACGTCGTCGAAGTACGGAACGACGCCCGGGAGCCCGTGGAGCAGCCGCTCCATGAGGCTCTGGAAGATCCCCGGGGCAACGGATACGCCGAATTGGAGGCGACGACAGCGAAAAGCTCCTCGGTGAGTGACGATGGTCTGGGCATCAGCCGCATCGTCATCCACCGGTAGCTGCTGGTAGGCCTGAGCCATATCCAGCTTCGCGAAGATGCGCCCCTGCCCCAAGGAGTGGAGCAGGTGCTGCACTACGGGAACTGGATATGGGTTCGCCTGAAGCCCGCGGTTGATCGTCGACTTATAGTCGGCGCAGATGCGTATGGACCCGTCGGGCTTGATGGGGACCACAATGGGGGTCTCCCATTTCGCCTGGTCGACGGGCTCCAATACGCCCTGCGCCACGAGACGATCAAGCTCCGCGTCAACTCGCGGCTTCAAGGCGAACGGCAGCCTGCGGGCCTTGAGCCGAATTGGGGCAACCTGGGGGTCGAGATTGAGGGAGACCGGGGTGCCCCGATAGGAGCCCAGCGAGCCGTCAAAAATATCCTTGAACTCGGCCAGGACCGCCTCAACGGCCGAGACAGCGGGCACTCGGTGGACCCGCTGGACGGAGAGGCCCAGGGCGTCAAACCAATCGAGGCCTATGAGCGCGGGAAGGGGGCGTTCGACCACAAGGATGGGGAGGGCCCCAGAGAAGCGTCCGTATGCGACGCGGACTCGGCATAGGCCCATGACAGCGATGGGGTTGCCCTGGTAGTCCCGGAGCATGGCGTCTGGGCGGGAGAGGTCTCCGGGTGACAGGTCGGGGCACAAGGCTTTCAGCTGTCCCCACGAAATGAGGGACCGGGACGACCCCGAGTCAACCTCCATAGAGAAGGGGCGCCCCTCAAGGGTCAGGGAGGTGGAAATTCGCCTACGGTCATCGGCAGCGATGGGAATGGTGTCCCTGAAGTCCGTCGTGGCGTAGCAGGCCGCATCCGGAGCCGAGCGTCGGTTCGGGGGCCGTCTTCCATAGGCTGGAGCGGGTGGCTGAGCTGCCGCCACGGGGCGGTGGGCCTGGTCCGCCTGGCGGGAGAGGACAGCGCGGCACGCGCGGGCGATGTGGCCCCGTCTATCGCACCGGCGGCAGATGGTATCTTTATAGGGGCAGTCGCTCCTTGCGTGGGCACCGCCGCACCCGGCACAAACGGAGGCCCCTTTTCGGGAGGCGCTAGGCCTGGCGTTGCCGCGGCCGGAGGTCTGCAGGCGGGCAACGCTTTCGAACGGGGAGCCGTCCTCCAGGGGGTCGAGCGGCGCAAGATCGTTCACGAGGCAGGCCCGCGGGGAAGGCAGTGGCTGCGCCGGCCGACCCAGGAAGAGGTCGGACGTGGCGTCCGCCAGCTCCGCGGCCCTTGCATCCTCGATGGCCTGCTCCAAAGTAATGTCCGAGCGGGCTAGGAGCCGGCGGCGGAGCTTGATGTCCCGGAGCCCCGCCACGAACTGCTCGAGCAGGGATTCATCTAGGAACGGGGCTGGAAATTCACAGAGGAGGGCGGCCGCGCGCAAGGCCTGCAGGAAGTCGGTCACAGACTGCATTGGCAGCTGGCGGCATTGCCTGTACGCGCAGCGGCGCGAAATCTTAGAGGGCGCCGGGGCGAAGTGGGCCTTGAGGCGGGCCTGTAGGACGCCCCACTCAAGGTCTTGGACCGCTGCCGGGGCGGCTATGTTGCGCGCGACCGCAAAAACAGTCCGGCCGCCGCAGCCGAGGAATAGGCCCAGGCGCCTCGCGGGGGTGATCTCTCCGGCCACATCGGTGAGGAGAAAACAATCAAAACGCGCCAGGAAGGCCTCCCAGGTCTCCGCCGACGGGTCGTATGTCGCGAAGGGAGGCAGAGTGGCCATGATCGTGAGGCAAAATATGACTTGCCGGTGAAACGTTAAATCTCTTCGATCCGCAGTGTGAAGAGGTCGGTTAGGAGGATCGATGCCGGGCCCCAGTCCTCGTCGCCAGTGTTGTGAATTGAGAGAGAGGGTCCAGACCCGGTTGATCCAACGGCTTTTATTAACACAGTTCAACAGAACAGCAACAGTAAGTTGAAGTAACCAAAAAGCGCGCGCCTTCTCTCTGACAGCTCCTTTTATATGGAGCTGTCATTGAGCCGGCCAATCCGCGCGTCTCCCGCTTCGGCTGCAGCCAGTCGCGTCTTGGCCAATCAGACGCGACTGGCTGTTGCCGGGGAATTCAAACGGGTGTCAGTACATAACAGGTTTAGTTTTTAATTTTGATAAATTTGTACAGAGGACTATTTAATTTGATTTTAGCTTATATGTATTGTTATGGTTTTGATATTTTTAATTTTTACCTGTACACTGCCCCGAGTCCCTTCGGGGAGAGGGGGCGGTCTAGAAATCTAATTAAAATAAATAAATAAATAAATAAATAAATAAATAAGTAGAAAAATAGGAGCCACCTTTGGTGGGAAGGGAACAGCGTTCCTTCGGCATTTAGTCATGCCGGCCACATGACCACGGAGACGTCTTCGGACAGTGCTGGCTCTTCGGCTTTGAAACGGAGATTAGCAGTCGGGGACTGCTAATCTTAGAGTTGGGAACGACAAGCACATATGTGCAAGGGAAATCTTTCCCTTTTTAATTAGGTATCAAATTTAAAGTCAGATACACACACAAAAAACGTGCACAGCTTCCATTTGTACCATTGTGGCCGCCATCTTCATCTTTTGGACTACACCCTCCAAAAAAACCGCTGGAAGTAAATGGTTTTTGAAAGGGATGTGTCTTGTGAGGAATCACAAACACCAAGCCAGCCTACCTCTCATTGCATCCTTTCAATAGAACAGGGGTCTGCAAAGTCGGCTCTTTTAAGACTGGTGGACTTCAACAGCCATGCTGGCTGGGGAACTCTGGGAGTTGAAGTCCACCAGTCTTAAAAGAGCCGACTTTGCAGACCCCTGCAATAGAACATCTGTTTTTCTTCCAGAGAAAAAGGGAACTCTGGTGCTAATGCTCCCAGATTTGGGCAAAAACCACTAGATGGCAGCAAAGAATTAATAGACATACCATGTCCTGGGAAAACAGTTTGCCCATCCAGGAGAGAGAAGGACATTTTGCAGTGTACCGGGCTGACTTTCCCTCTTATTAAAACCATTTAAAGCAATAAAATTCTGTGTCTATGTTCCAGTTGGCACCTTCCCACAAGTACCATATTTTTCGGACTATAAGGCGCACTTTTTTGTCTCCCAAAAGGGGGTGAAAATATCTGTGCATCTTATAAACTGAATATTGTCGAAGCCCTGCACGTCTGCCAGCCATTTTTTGGCCTCCTCGTGCCCCTTTTGGAGGCCTTTTTGGCCCGTTTTTAGGCTTTTCTTGGCCCATTTTTCAGGCTTTTTTCAGTCCATTTTGTTTTGAAAAGAAAAGTGTAAAATGGCCTAAGAAAAGCCTGAAAAAAGCCTCAAAAAAAGCCCCAAAGCCTCAAAAATGGGCTGAAAAAAGCCTCAAAAATGGGCCCATAAGCCTCCAAAACAGGCCAAAAAAGCCTCAAAAATGGGTAGAATAAAGACTAGAAAATGGCTGACAAAAGGCCCCCAAAAGGGCCAAAAATGAGGCACGCAGGGGGCCAAAAACCTTAGTTGTTGTTGTTTTCCTCTTCTAAATTTAGGTGCGTCTTATACGGTTTATAGGTATCCTTCCCCCCTACCCAACCCCCCAAACAAAATCACAACAGGCCTTTGAGGGAATGGGAGAATCATCTGCAAAAGGCTGTAGCGTAATAAATGGCGGGGCAGGTTTTATTGCAAGAGAGGAAAAAACTGAAAGGCGATACTGACCAGCGGCTTGTGCGAGGGCAACAAAGCTTCCAGCGGCTACACCACCACCGTTGGCTACGGCTGCAGCCGACATCATTTTCGCTGCCACAGAGCCGGCTGCAATGCCTGCAGCGGTGAACCCCAAACCACTCAGAACAAGTGGCGCCCCCACGACGCTCCCTGAAAAGAATGCTGTTAGTTACTACTGCACAGACATCACCTTAGATCTGAATTCATATCCCTTGTTTATTTACTGCATTTTGTACCTCTCCACGCCTTGTTCCTCCCTAGAGTCTCCTTAAACCAGTGGTGAAATTCAAACTTTTTAACTACCAATCCTGTGGGTGTGGTTTGGTGGGCGTGCCAGGGGTAGGAAACTGCAAAATCCCCATTCCCTTCCCATTCCTGGGGAAGGAAACTGTAAAATTCCCATTCCTTTCTCCCCCTCCTGGAGAAGGAAACTCCAAAATCTCCATTCCCTCCTTACTCCAGGGGAAGGAAACTGCAAAATCCCCATTCCCTTCTCACTCCAGGGGTAGGAAACTGCAAAATCCCCATTCCCTTCCCATTCCTGGGGAAGGATACTGTAAAATCCCCATTCCCTTCTCACTCCTGGGGAAGGAAACTGCAAAATCCCCATTCCCTTCCCATTCCTGGGGAAGGATACTGTAAAATCCCCATTCCCTTCTCACTCCTGGGGAAGGAAACTGCAAAATCCCCATTCCCTTCCTATTCCTGGGGAAGGAAACTGCAAAATCCCCATTCCCTTCCCATTCCTGGGGAAGGATACTAAAATCCCCATTCCCTTCCCATTCCTGGGGAAGGATACTGTAAAATCCCCATTCCCTTCTCACTCCTGGGGAAGGAAACTGCAAAATCCCCATTCCCTTCCCATTCCTGGGGAAGGATACTGTAAAATCACCATTCCCTCCCCACTCTGGGGCCAATGAGAGGTGGTATTTGCCGGTTCTCCCAACTACTCAAAATTTCTGCTACCAGTTCTCCAGAACCTGCTGGATTTCACCCTTGCCTTAAACCAACCCTACCTTTAACTACTACATTGGCTTTCTAAACAGAAACAGCTACAACCTCTCCCAGGAGTGGCCTTACTCAAGGAAGGCAGCAAATGAATCCTTCAGCTCCAAAGAAGCTGCTTCTAATGTGCTCTGTAAACCATGAACAACACCCAGACTATTGTGTAGAATGCAGGAATCCATCAGGATAAAAACAGAACAGACTCCTTGACTTACAACTATTTGTTTAATGATCGTTCGACGGTCATTGAAAACAGTTTTGAAAAAAGTGACTTATGACCATTTCCCACACTTATGACCATTGCAACATTCCTCTAGTCCAGGGGTCAGGAACCTATGGCTCGCGAGCCAGATATGGCTCTTTTGATGGCTGCATCTGGCTTGCAGACAAATCTATATAAATAACATAGCCGTGCGCGCGCCGCACAATTACAGCCTGGAGCAGGACCACAGCCCCTCTCCCAACTGGTCCTTCCTTGCTCGGAGGGAAGCTTCTGAGGAAGCCCAGGCGAGTGAGAATGACTTCCTGCCATTATGAAGTCTCTGAGGCTATAATTGTATGGGCTGTGCGCACGCGCCTATGTTTTCCATGGCCAGTGCTCCATGCCATGGAAAACATAGGTGCGTGTGCACAGCCCATACAATTACAGCCTCGGAGAGTTCGTAATGGCGGGAAGTTGTTCTCACTCGCCTGGACTTCTGCAGAAGCTTCCTTCCGAAGCCCTCTGAGCAAGGAAGGACCAGTTGGGAGAGGGGCTCTGGTCCTGCTCCAGGCTGTAATTGTGTGGTGCGCACACAGCTATGTTTTCCACGGAGTGGGGCTGCGGCCGGAAGACGAGACAGGCACAGAGAGAGAGAGAGAGAGAGAAAGGGAGGGAGGGAATCAGAGAGAGACTGACAGAAACACACACACACACACACACACACACACACACACACACAGAGTGAGTGATTAAGAGAGTGAGTGAGTGAGAGACAGACAGAGACACAAACACACACACACACACAGAGTGAGTGATTAAGTGATTGAGAGACAGAAAGACAGACAGATACACACACACAGAGTGACAGAGAGGAAGGGAGGAGAGAGGCACACATAGAAAGAGAGAGAGAAAGAGAAAGAAAGAAAAAGAATTAAGAGACGTATTGTACTTTAAAAGTGTTGGTCTTACATAAAATGCAAATGTTTACTTGTATTTAGTTTTAAACATATTGTATGGCTTTCTCAGAATTACATTTTGAAATACGTGGCGTTCCTGGCCCTCTCAGCCAAAAAGGTTCCCGACCCCTGCTCTAGCCACAGATCGACATTCAGGCGCTTGGCATCAGGCAGGTATTTTGACCGTTGCACTGCGACGAAGTGGTGAGATTCACCATTTGCGACCTTTCCAGCCGGCTCCCAACAAAGTCAATGGGGGAAGAAGCCAGGTATGCTTAACGACCGCATGATGCATTTAACAACTGTGGTGATTTGCTTAACGACAGTGGCAAAAAAGCTCTAGAATGGAGCAAAATGTACTTAACCGTCTTGCTTAGCAATGGAAATTTTGGACTCAACTGTGGTCATAAGCGGAGGGTTACAGGTAGTCCTCAACTTACGACAGTTCATTTAGTGACTGTTCAAAGTTACCAGGGCACTGAAAAAATTGACCTCTTTTGCAACCTTTGGACAAGCAAGACAATGGGGAAGCCGGATTCACTTCACAACCATGTTACTCACGTACCACAGTGATTCACTTAACAACAGTGGCAAGAAATGTCATCAAAATGGGGCAAAACTCAAACAAATGTCTCACTTAACAACATACATTTTGGGCTCAATTGTGGTTGTAGATTGAGGACTACCTGTGCCTGTAAAGATTTGTAATCAACCATTTTTATACATTTTTTATTATTAAGGGATCTTCATACTTGTGAAGCTCACGAAGGGTGAATATTGTGGCACAAAATGTGGACTACATAGGAAGCTCCCATTCCTTCTGCCAACTCTAAAGAGACCCAATTGCCAAATGCAGGACAAGGCCAAACTTAACAGAGTCAAACAGAACTTTTCAAAGGTTGAACTGACCAGATGAACTAATTGCTTCCTGCAAAATCCCATGTCCCGTTCGCTCCTCTTTTATGTCTTATGGGAGGGGCCAATCATCTCCAAGCCTTACTCTCGAGCCGAGCCTGTTTTCTTAATTGTTCTCGCCTTCTGTTAGCTTTGTGTATGCGTACTTCTGCCTCGCTGATGTCAGACTCCCAAGGCAGCAAATAAGTACCAAATGGCCTCGGCCCCCTCTCTGCCTCCGACACAGAGCCCTCATCAGCGACTCCAGGACTCCAGGACTGGCCCATGTTCCTCCCCAACCTTCTCACTGTCTGACTGCTGCCAACTCCGTAGGCCGGTGGCGGACCACAATATCTTTTTCCCAAATGAAACATCTTGCTTGAACCGAGAAGTGCTCCTCTAACACAAAATCTCCCACGGTTTAGAGATACAGAGAAACAACTTACCCACTCCTAATGCGGCGGCAATGAGCAAACCTGAGGAAATAGATACGTGCCAGTCACATTTTTGCCCTATATGGTAAGGTTTAAGTTCCACTGATAAGGGAAATCAAATCCCACACTTCCCAATGTTGATGTAAAAGAAACATTGAATTTTTCTATGAACATGTGGGTAAAAAGAAGCTGAGCTATGGTGACATGGATGCAGTCAGCAATCTCTCTCTCCTGCTCTCCCTCCCTCCCTCTCCCTCTCTTCCTCCCCCTCTCTCTCTCACACACACACTCCTCAGACACCTCTACCTCTGATGTGAAGCACTAATAATGGCATTGCCCCGCCTTGCCTGGCCAAGTGAGCCCAGTCATTGTAACTATATGGTACAAGGTTGACGGCATCTTCATGATCAGAGAATTAAATGGTCTTAGTTCTTACCCATCGTGACCTGCAAGTAAAAAGCAGAAACTCTGGTAAGAACATATATTCCACAGCCAAAACCTTCTGATCGCTGACCCAATCCCTTGAAGTCCATCCAACCATTATCCACAGAACTGAAGTTTCCAACCAGTACTATTTTCTAGGCAGCCTAGGTGCAAAAGCCAAGCCCCCCGATTAAACAACCTACTATGATGCTTAAAAAGTTCTGTAACCCCAAAAATGAATGTCTAAAACCTAAACTGCCTGGTACCTTGTAGACCAGTAGTAGAGGAAACAAAAGCAGCCTATTCTTATTAAATGAAGTGGAAGGACTTACTAGATGGAGCTTCAAGGACTTACCAAATCTACTTGATCCCTGTACGCTGACTGTCCCTATGGCTTAAAAAACTTTCCACAGTGGGCGTGGCTAGTGACAGATATCCAATAGGATTGCAAGTAGTACTGCCTTGATTGCCATGATGCATCTTCCAGCTATTTAATTCCCGCCCCCAAATCTTATTTTTAAGTTTCCATTTCCCAAGTAACATTTTAATTTCCCTGCAGAGGAAAAGAATCAAGAAGTTCCCTGTGGGTTGAAAAGGCCCTTATCAGCATTGTAATATTATTCACTTCCTGACAACTTGCTGAAGGACGGGAATCTTCATCTGTCACGGGACTGTTTAATTTATGAAATACTGAACTGCAAAATTCAATAAACAGACTAGGTTGTTAGGCATGTTACTGTCTGCAAGCTTTTTTTTCTGGATGTCCGGATAGCAACCAGCTGTTTGCAATTACTGTCTCTTACTATTTCTAAGGCCGTTGTCAAGAAACCTCACAGATGGAATGTCTGTTCTCTGAATCATAACAAAATCCCAGCCCTTGTGTAATGCCAATCACATGTGCACAATTCAGAAGAACAGCCGGTTCAAGATGGCTGCAGCAGACCACTGGACATACATGTTCTTTGTTGAGCTTTACAGCCTGCTGGGCAAATTCAGCAAGAGCTCTGAGATACCTTACACCTATTAAAGAAACCCTCTGAATCATATAAATCTGATCAATCAAGAAATAAAATGCCGGAAGCAACCTCTGGAGGGCTTTTGGAGAAAGACTGAACCTAACCAAAGAGAAGTAAGGGACCGTATTCAGGCCTATGTTGATAGATGATTTGTTTGTCCGTTGCTACAGATTGGGATGAAGTTAGGCATGTGGCTGTCAGACATGCCACAGCTTAAGTAGAAAGTAGAAACCAGAGGTTGTTTGCTCCCAGTTCGGCCCCATTCAGCCGAACTGGTAGTGGTCATCTGGCCTGGGTCACAGAACCAGCAGCGACCCAGACTGGCCATGCCCCCGAACTGATTCCCCGGTCACTATTGGCATTGCTGGCATCTTGTTTATTAGCTTTTAATGGTCTTCATGCATGTTGACAACCATTTACAGTGAACTGCACATGCACAAGCCATGCATGGCCAGCACACGCACACGCGAACTGGTACTGGTTCACAAAAGAACCCACCATTGGTAGAAACGATCCTTGGTTCCATTTGTTGGGAAAAGTATAGTTGTTATTAGAAGTCAAGTGTGTTGCAGGAATGCATGGCCAGAACTGAGAATCATGTGCCCAAATCCCTAAGTTCAATGTTTCCCTCCGCCTCCCATCACTGCCCTTGACCATCAAGGTTAAGGTGTTTTGAGAATGGTTTCTTCAAGTGTAGGTTGGCATGCAGCTGCGTTCTTCTCTCAGCTAGGTGATCATGAAACAGGGTTCAGGGGGCATTCACCAAGCAGCTTGGGGAGGAGGGGGGAATACAACATTTCCTTTTGCTTTCCCCAAACAGTAGTCACTTTTGATTTCCCCCAAGCAACCCCCCTCCCATCCAGCCTCCCCATAGTTCATAGCAGACTCTCATCGCAAGGCAGCGAAGCGCAAGCAGAAAGTGAGCTGGCAGCTGACAGTGAGGCTTTGTGAAGCTAAATTTTGCCTTTAGTGTGTTCCATATTCAGACATTCTTCCTAATCCCATCAGAGCCAAGGAAGAAAGGTAGTGTAGGAAGGTAATGCCCACCCCTCCCCTAGAAAAGGAGAGGGGTGGGTGCTAACTTTTTACATTAATGTCAATCCATCTCAAATAAAAAAGATAAGTTTTTTTAAATTAAATTTATATCCCGCACTTCTCCACGAAGGACCCAGGGCGGCGCACAGGAATTATTAAAAACATATAAATAGCAAAAATACAAAATTTAAAAACATATTAAATTACAAATCCTATGCTAAAATCCAAATTAAAACCCCAATTTAAAACTATCTAAAATAGCTCCAACGGGAGGTTATGCTAGGCCGGCTTGTTGAAAGAGATGTGTCTTTAGACACTGGCGGAAGAGGTGGAGGTCCGAGATGGTGCGAAGTTCAGGGGGTAGGTCGTTCCAAAGGGCAGGGCCCGCCACAGAGAAGGCTCTTCCCCTAGGCGTCGCCAGTCGGCATTGTCCGGCTGACGGTACCCTGAGAAGGCCCTCTCTGTGGGAGCGGATCGGCCGAAGGGATGTATGGCTCACCTTCCAGGCAACTCTACCTGGATGACTGCGAATCATTATGAATATACTCTCAGAGTTATCGGCTAGAAGTTTTGTGTTGAGACGTGTGTACAGTTTATTTCTTTATTCATATTTGTAAGTTGCCCAATTCCAATGGCCTCTGGGCAGCGTAGAAAACTAGAAAAAGCATAAACACAAATTAAAAACATTAAACCAAATGTACAGTCCAGACTGAAATAATCTTATATTTAACAAAATCAAAAAGGCACTAGACAAGCAACAACACCACAATGTTCCATTTTGATAGAAAGGTAAGTAATTAATACATCTATCAGACAGAGCATCTCTGAGGGTGTTGAGAGGCTACTTGCTGCACATTGGACAATTTTTTAATTAGATATTTTTTTATTTCTATCTCTATTGTAACTCCCCCCCCCCACATGTTGCCGTAATATTCAAAGACATTTCTTTTCTATCTTCTATCTTCCATTTTTCGCCTGCTTTGCTATTTGTATTTCCTTATTTAGCTCTTCACATCTATTTATATTACAGTTTCACCCATCATTCTTTCATTGTTCAGGTTTTCAATGGACATTTCTTGTACCAATCACAATCATTTAACCCAGGGGTCTCCAACCTTTGCAACTTTAAGTCTGAAGGACTTCAGCTCCCAGAATTCTCCAGCCAGCAAAGCTGGCTGGAGAAGTCTGGGAGCTGAAGTCCTTCAGACTTAAAGTTGCAAAGGTTGGAGACCCCTGATTTAACCTATAGAGTAAAGTCTATTAATGTTCTTTCCAATCATCCAATCCGTGTGATTCTACTACTAATACACGTGCTTACATTAAAATATATTCTTTCATTATCTAATCACCCATTTTATTGTATCATTTCACTGCTAGTCATATTTAATATTTAAATATTTTTATGCATGTATAATAACCCCATCATCCAAACTCTAATTTTTGAGTTAATGCTTAATTCTTATTCATAATTCCCATATTTCATTCTTCATTACATGCAAAATCTTCACTACATTCATAATCTTCACTACATACAAAATAATTATCCAGGCTGTATAGTTCTAATATTAATACACATATTTTGTTAAAATATGTTCATGGAGGACCTTTTTCTCTTTCTCTCTTTTTTCTATCCATCATCTCTTGCCCAGTACTTTAAGTCTTAATTTTTTGACTTGCCTCCCATATTCTTTTCTTAAGTCTTCATCTACTTCTAGATCTGCTTTCTGACTATACAATCTAACCTTTTCTCCCCTCCTCTCCCCTTTTCCACTGTCTAGTTTTAAAGCTATCTGTTCTAACCCTTATCTCCTTTTCCCAGATGTCTTCCTGTTTCTCCCATTTCCTTTTTAAGTCTTTTAAAAATGTTTTCCTCCAGTTTGAATTCCTTAGTCATTGTTAATTTTGGTGATATCTCCTCCTTGTGGTCTTCTTTTTGCTGCTTTCTCAATTCTGCTTTCCCCTCCTTTCCTTCTGATGGCTCCTTTCTTTCCTGAATGTCCTGGTCTTTGTTCATTGTCTTTACAACCAATTTCATTGTGTAGAGTTATGGTAATAATGTTACAAACTTGTTGATTAATAGAAACATTTGCTTTCTGTAACACACATATATTATGCCTTGTATTTGTAATGTATATGCTTGCATGCTGTGGATTCCTTTGTGCCCTGGGGCCCTGTTATTGGGGTCTGTAAGATATCTGGCAAATGTCAAATCCTGTGATAAGATCTGAAATCTTCATATGCCATCTCTGCTTCCTTCAGGAAAAGAGAACTATGCTCTCCTCAAATAACAGAGAAATCTTCACACCTTTTGCTGCTAAAAGGGCAATTAAGCAAACAGAGAAGGGAAAAGATAACAAAACACATTTGCCAGGAAGGATGTATATCTGAAGTTGGGATATATGGCTTGGAAGTTTACAATGTTGCTAGATATATGGCTAGAGAGAAATTAGAATATGAAGAACAAAGACCTTCTTATTTGTTTTTATTTTTTATTTTATTAAATTTATACCCCGCCTTTCTCCTAAAAAAGGACCCAGGGCGGTGCACAGGCATCATTAAAACATACAAAATACAAAAATCCAAAATTATTAAAAACTAATTAAATATTCCCTGTGCTAAAATTGATAAAACTCTAAAATTTAAAAAATTATCCCTATAAAATTATCCTTATAAGATTATCCCTATAAGAGTCAGAACGGGGGATTATGCTAGGCCAGCTTGATGAAATAAATGAGTTTTAAGACGTTGGCGGAAAAGGCGGAGGTCCACGATGGTGCGTAAATCGGGGGGGTAGGTTGTTCCAGAGGGAGATCAAAGATCTTTTTGTGTATAAGAAAGGCCACTGCACCCTTGAGTTTTGTAGAACTTTCCCACCATGTCTCTTGTACATGGGTTTGGGATTTCTTACCCAGAACTTTAACTTTGATCAAAGAATAAAATCTGTTTTCTTTGTTCTTCAAGCCTCCGTTTAAGTCTCTTGTTTGGCTCATTGTGACTTGAACGTTTTCTATGGGTCTCAATGTATTTCAAACCTTACAAGAGGATGGAGGGACATTAAATGTCATGTAGAGGCTACAAGACCCAAAGAGCATCTGAGTTTCATCTGTAGGCTGAATCCCAGTTGAATCGTGTGGGAGGATAAGCTGACATTTTGGAGGAATTTTTCACAGCCTCATTCAGGAAAATGAGGACAATGGAACCATTGTCCAGAATAGATGCACGTAGGGACTATATCTCAGGTCCTCTCACAAAATGGCTGCCCTAATGTGGCTGATTCTCTGTCTTTCTCTCTCATTCCATCACTCACACAGAGAAATATACTTACAAAGGGTAAATTGGAGAGATTGCTCTCTGTCACTAGTCCCTATGATGTACTTTGTCACCCTCCCTCTTTGGGAAGTGTGCTGTTCTCGGATTATAGCTGCCTATCGTTCTTAATTACCTAAAGATGCTCCAGAGAAAGGCACCAGAGAGGTGTTCATTTGATAACCTCAGCTCTTCCAGATGTTTCCATTAATCTTAGAGAAGCTTTTTTTAGCATGACGCTTGTTTATTTACCTATTTTTGCCCCACCTTTATCACTTTTTATTAATAAGTCAAGGTGGCGATACTCCTTCCTCCTCCTAATTTTCTCAGAACAACAGCCCTGTGAGGTGATTTGGGCTGAGGGATAATGACTGGTCCAAACGTCACCCAGTCAACTTTCATGCCTAAGGTGGGACTAGAACTCAGTGTTTTCTGATTTCTAGCCTGGTGCCTTGATCACTCCACCCAACTGGCTTCTTCCAGAAATGGAAGAACAAAATGCTCCTGTTAAGTCCTCAGGTCTACGACCGTGTCAACAAGTCTAGTGAACTCTGAGTCACCACATTCCGGAACGGAGCCGGCAGCCGCCTCTGATTGGCTAAGACGCGGCTGGCCGGATTCTGTCTAGAAAATAGATACAATGTTGCAGCTAGCTGGCTGCAAGGGTTTCCCGCCTGAGAGCCTATATAAATGGCTGTCAGAAGGGGAACCCTTGCCAGTAGCAATTCTTGTGTATTGTAAATAGTTGCTGAATAAACGTTCCTGTTGATTGACCATGCCTGAGTCGGACTCCTTTGTCTAATCCAACAGCTCCTGAGAGGAATGGGAAGAAAAGAAGGGAAAAACAGAGGGCCACTTGTGCAGTTTCCTTGATCAGGAGGTCTTTCAAACAGTGACTCATGCTCTGGTTACCTCAGGAGGCTGTTATGCGACAGGGAAGCTGATATAAGAGCAACCATTCTGACTGGTTCCTACAACCCAATTGAACGAATAACGGCAGGATCAGACACCAGGCAGAGGTGGCTTCTGCAAGAACATTTGTGGGTTTTCCTCTTGCTTAGCAATGTGCAAAGGACCAGATGTGAATTTTCTAATGCAACTGCCCCATTTGAAATTCCTTGTGTGAAATTAACTACGCCTCTAAGCTTGCTTGTATAAGCATTCACATGGGAACACCAATTTATGTGTCCTTGTGTGTCTGACCAAGACCAAGATGCTGGAGGAGACCCATAATCAGTCACACAGTCACCCATGCGCTCGTGACATCCCGTATAAACTACTGCAACGCTCTCTACGTGGGGCTTCCCTTGAGGTGCACCCAAAGACTGCAGTTAGTCCAGAACGCAGCCGCGCGGGCAATTATGGGAGCTCCTAGACGCTCCCATGTAACACCGCTCCTGCGCGAGCTGCACTGGCTGCCTGTGGTCTTTCGGGTGCGCTTCAAGGTGTTGACTATCATCTTCAAAGCGCTCCATGGCACGGGACCTAGTTATCTTCGGGATCGCATCCTGCCCCATACATCCCTTCGGCCGATTCGCTCCCACAGAGAGGGACTTCTCTGGGTGCCGTCCACTAGGCAGTGCCAGCGGGCGACGCCCAGGGGAAGGGCCTTCTCTGTGGAGGGCCCAACTCTCTGGAACGACTTACCCCCCGAACTGAGAACGATCACGGATCTCCGCTCCTTCTGCCAGAACCTTAAAACTTATTTTTTCCAACAGGCCAGCCTGGCCTAACTTACATCACCTAGCCCACAGTCTGCAGTTAAATTGTTTTAAATTGGTTTTAGGGATATTGTTTTAATGTATTTAAAATTTTAGCACAGGGATATTAATTTAATTCGGTTTTATATTTTGTATATTGTTGTTTATATATGTTTTTTTTAAATTGCCTGTGCACCGCCCCGAGTCCCTTTTGGGAAAGGGTGCGGTATATAAATCAAATAAACTATAAACTATAATAAAATTTGGGAGAGTCTTAATCTGCGTCCTGAATGAATAGAGAGGAATGGACCTGGACCTCATCCCTCAGATGGTAGAGAAAGGAGAAGAATGCTGGGGCTTTTCTGACAAGCCCCACCTGAAAAAGGAAGTCACCTAGGATGTGCTTATTCAACAGTAGCCTCAAGCGGAGCTACGTTTGTTCCAGAAGGACTCTCAAGGTCTGGCCAAGAAGGCAAAGCGGCCAGGATGCCATCCAAGTTCCACCTTCTTGCCTTTTCTAAACATAACCTTGCAGGTACACCTGGCTAGTTTTGTGGCAAATAATTTCTTTACCATCTGCAGTGTAAAGGGAAAGAAGAAGATGGACAGGCATGTGAGGATAACATTTCCCGAATGGTGCGATTTACGTATTTTCACGTGATGCTGCAATGCAGGTAACGTAATGGTGGCATTTGTAGGATGTTTTCACAGCATGTGGACGGTCCCTTCTGTGCTCTTGTGGTTTAGCTACCAATGTTGCTACCTCTCAACTGCACTCCCAGTTCTGAGGCTGGTGGCCGTATCAATCTTTTAAACATGTACATAGATTATTTAATCAGACGATAAACACATCCATAAATACACCTTTGCTACTTTTTCTTCCGTAGTGTATCAAAACGAATAAAATAAAGTAATAATAAATATATTGCCCCAGTCTTATTCTACTTTTTCTTCAATAGTGTATCAAAACGAATAAATAAATGCTTGGTCGTTCTAAAATCTATTGTTTTTGAATAAAAGGAAATGAACTGATATGGACAGTGGTTTTATTTATTTTTTAATGTCTCATGTACAAAAGCACCTACAAAAAAACCCCAATAAAGTTCTCTCCCTTTTGGTTTAAATCTTCTTGCTCTTTCGGGTGTAAGAGGCTGAGCCGCAGGAAATAGTCTGTGGGAGAAAAGTGAAGAGAGGAGGCCTTTGAAATTAAAATGACTTTTAACTAGCCAATGTAAAGCTAGGCATGACAAATATATATTTCACCACAACTATAGCCCCACAACTTCAGAAGGCAATTTCTGTTCCATTGGTTGATTGCTCTCCCTGTCTGAAAATTCCTCCTTATTTGCAAGTTGAATCTTTCCTTGTTCAGTTTCCATCCATTATTCCTTGTCTGGCCTTCGGGTGCTTTGGAAAATAGGTTGACCCCCTTCCTCTCTGTGGCAGCCCCTCAAATATTGGAACACTGCTATCATGTCTCCCCTGGTCCTTCTCTTCACTAGACTATCCATGCCCAGTTCCTGCAACCATTCATCGTATGCTTTAGCCTCCAGTCCCCTAATCATCCTGATTGCTCTTCTCTGCACTCTTTCTAGAGTCTCAACATCTTTTTTAATAGCGTGGAAACCAAAACGGAATGATCATGATCACCAATGATTCTTTGATTTGTATTATGTATCTGTAACATCTAAGCCAGAGTTTCCCAACCATGGCAAACTTTAAGACCTGGGGACTTCAACCCCCATAATTCCTAAGCCAGCATGACTGGCTGGGGAATTCTGCAAGTTGAAGTCCACAGGTCGTAAAGTTGCCATGGTTGAGAAATTGTGATCTCAGCTTTAACTTTACAATTTTTTCTTCGAATGAAAAGTCTGAGTTCACTTCATTCTTCCTGCAGGCCCCGGAGAGTGACACCATTGTTCTCCAGCACATTTCAGCCTGGTGCGTGGTAAAATCTCAGCTTGTATATCATGCAGACTGAGAAAACTGGGTTCAATCAGATTAACAGAGTTGGAAGGGACCTTATAGGTCATCTGGTCTCACCCCCAGCACTCAAGCAAGAGACCCTACACCATTTCTGACAAATGGCAGTCCAATCTCTTCTTAAAAGTCTCAAGTGATGAAGCCCCCACAACTTCCGAAGGCAACCTCTGTTCCATGGGTTGATTGTTCTCACCGTCAGAAAGTTCCTCCTTATTTCTAGGGTTAATTGAGGGAGCAGGGGTTCCATATTCACTAGGGCTGTGTCAGCGAACCACAGCCATTTGAATCAACTTCTTACCCTGTCTTCCTGGGATAAATTAATTTTTTACTCTGCCTGTCTATTAAACAATGAACATTGACTTACCTCCACCATTTCATTGCCTATAATTTGTTGCTCGTGGATGAATTTGTCTGACTTGGCTATTAATTTTCCATCTGTGAGATTTACTGTGCACTGTAAAACAAGGAAACCGTTACTGAACATGGATCAAACATGGCTAACTACAACTAATACAATAGCAGAGTTGGAAGGGACGTTGGAGGTCTTCTAGTCCAACTCCCTGCCTAGGCAGGAAGCCCTATACCATTTCAGACAAATGGCTCTCCAACATCTTCTTGAAGACTTGCAGTGTTGGGGCATTCACAACTTCTGGAGGGAAGCTGTTCTTCTGGAGGCAACTAGAAGCCACCAGAAACCGTAAAGATAATGTTATAAAAAGATCAACGTTTGGGGGCAAAAAAGAAAATATTGCTGCAGTTGCAACCTTGAGTTAATAAAATGCAGAGATATTTTGCCATTGGTTTCAGTAGAACAGGTTTCCAGGAGTCACCCCAAAAGTGCTTTTTCCAAAAGGCAACTGAACTTTCTTGATTTTTTCCCCTTTGAAACGTTTTGCTTCACATCCAAGAAGCTTCTTCAGTTCTAACTTGGATGAGAAACAAAATATTTTCAAAGGAAAAAAAACAAGAAAGTCCAGGTTTTGGAAAAAGCACAACTGTGACCTAGCTGAATAAGAATCTCCATAGACATTTCCTATAGTCTGTCCAGAAAATTATAAAAAAATAAAATAAGATGACCAGTTCCAAGTTTGGAGTCTCCATAACTAACCTTAAGATTTTTAAGACAAGGAAACATTCATTTGTTTGTTTGTCGGTTCATTCATTCATTCATTCATTCATTCATCTTTTCATATTTTTGAACTGCCCATCTCTCTTTGAGAGGGACTCTGGGCAGTGTACAATAAAATGTCAAGTAGTTGAGTATGACTCACCTTGACTTTTTTCCCATCCATGGTGGTCATTTCTGCTTCTTTTCCCAACATGAACGTGTTTGTAACAGATTTGTTTGGGGTTTTTGAGGTGATCACAAAAGTATTCCCGGTCTGATGGATTTCGGTTATGGGCTTGATGTCTTTGGCGATTTTAATGATATCATCTGATAGAGCTGAGGAAGACGAGAGAGAAGGTGATAGAACCTCAAATTCCACAGCCAGCCAACTCCACACATCTTAAAATTGCCACGGTTGAGAAACTATCTAGCTACAGGTAAGGACCATTCCTTCCGCCTTGAGTCTGAGTAACTGCTTTGTAAGGTAAATGTAAAGGTTCCCCTCGCACCGGTTCCCCTTGCTAGTTGTTCCCAACTCTTGGACTATCCTAAATAACTCTCTGGCTCCTCGTTGTAGGTTATGTAGCTTTCCAGTTGTCCTCTTACTCAGAGGTCACTATGCTCAAGGTGGAATCAGGACTCCAATAGAAACCTCAGATTCTGTTTTAGAGATCCTGTTCATTTTGCAGAAAAAATGCCCGTAGCTTACCAATTGCTTTCAGGAAGTCTTCATACTTCTCTTGGGTGTAGACTTGCCAGGTACCATCAAATGCCATGTTGGAAATGCCGCTGGATGCTTCCTATTGGGAAAGGCCAGTGGGAAATTGCCTGGTAATGGCTGCCTTTATAGAGGACGAAATCCTTTACCCTGCCCAAATCCGAGCTGTGCACTTTCGAGCCATCAATCATTAATCTTCAATTTGTACTTTGTGAGAATAACCTCTCATTCATCAGGCCGGGAAAAGCCTTGCTTGACTCCATAGGAGAATGTTATTTGCTAAATTCCATAGCAAAGATCAGGAATCACCCGTAAGAAAAAAAACCCCTCCTATTTCTACTTCTAAATTTCATATTTGAAATAGACATTAAAGGTAAAGGTTTCCGCACACGTGTGCTAGCCGTTCCCGACTCTAATGGGCAGAGCTCATCTCTGTTTCAAAGCCGAAGAGCCAGCGCTGTCCAAAGACATCTCTGTGGTCATGTGGCCGGCAAGACTAAATGTCAAAGGCGCACGGAACACTCTTACCTTCCCACCCAAGGTGGTTCCTATTTTTCTACTTGCATGTTTACGTGCTTTTGAACTGCTAGGTTGGCAGAAGCTGGGACAAGCAACGGGAGCTCACTCTGTTATGTGGTGGTAGAGATTCAAACCAACGAACTGCCAACTTTTCTGATCGACAAGCCCAGCGTCTTAGCCACTGAGCCACCAAGTCCCTTGAAATAGACATTAGTCTATTTTTATTTCTGATTGGGGCTTACCCGTAGTTCTCTCCCTGAAAAAGCAGCTCTTTGGCTTGTTTATCTTTTGAATTAATTAATTAATGCTTAGTCACATTTATAAGGATTTTTTTTTCTAATATCAAGAGTTGATCTGATTCAGAGTAGAAAGTATGTCAACTGGTGCAATCTGGATAGGATGTCAAAATCAGGTTGAATTAAATGGACCAGGAAGAAATAAGGACTGAGTGTCTGACTGGGTTCATTCATAATGCTGAGCTTTCCAATAAGCTAAACTTAAGCATTCATAATACTTAAGTTGGGCTTACTGGATAAACCCCCAATTGATGGAGTTCATGACACATATTCAGATGAACCCAAGAACAAATTAAACAATAATGTGGTGTTAGTATAAATTATATCACAATGTTTGAATACAGCAATTGTGATTATGAAAGAAACCATGGCCATATCAACATAGTGTAGACCAGAGGTTCCCAAACTTGGCGACTTGTGGACTTCAACTCCCAGAATTCTCCAGCCAGCAGAATTCTCCAGCTCTGCTGGCTGGAGAATTCTGGGAGTTGAAGTCCACAAGTCTTCAAGTGGCCAGGTTTGGGAACCTCTGGTGTACACAATGTGTGAGGAAAAAAGGGGTAATACCAAACAATATTTTCTGGGTGGGATTATTTCATTCACACTTTTCTTAAAGTAGCTGTCAAAGTACAGTTTTCCTGTAGGCTCATAACATACTTACCTTGAACCCTTACTTACGCAATGCTAGGCTTGGTTTGTTTTAACCTTAGTGCATTTTTTCTGCCTAAGAGTATTGTGTGAACCCAACCCAACCGGTTAACACCAAGCTTTGTGCAAAGTGGAACACGTATTAATGCAAAACCTGTTGTATAAACACCATAGAAAACTGAGAAGTCATATTTGACATCTCACTGCCTTCATTCCAGCTGTCTGACCTGGCTTTAAAGCCAGTCTCCTCTCCAATTTAGAACAGGCGTGTCCAACCTTGGCAACTTTTAAGACTTATGGGTTTCAACTTGCCAGCATGGCTGGAGAATTCTGGGAGATGAAGTCCACAAGTCTTAAAATTGCCAAGGTTGGACACCCCTGCTTTAGGATAACTGGCTCCATCAAAGAGGACCACTAGTTGTCTAGGACAGGGATCTCCAACATGGCAACTTTAAGACTTGCGAACTTCAATTACCAGAATTCCTCAGTCAGAGTTGAAGCCCACAAGTCTTAAAGTTTCCAGGGTTGGAGACCTCTGGTCTAGGACATGAGTCTCCAACCCCTGCAAAACCACACCCCTTCTGGTCTGCAGAAAAACCTCGCCATGGAACCAATCACAGGTCTAGGACACAAAGCTTTATCTTTCAATAGAAGAATAAATCAGACAGAAGATCTCCTTCATTCACCCTAGGAGTGATCATCCAGCAGGCCCAAGGACCATTTAACCCTTGTTCAGCTGTACCTTTGTGAGAACTATACCAAACTAGTACAGTATTCTTCTGGTACTTGAAGAGGATTTGAAGAGACCACCAGAAAATCCTGTATTGTACTGTACTGTATTGAATTTCACTGGTGTAAAATGGGGAAAATAAATCACAGAGGATAGCAGTGCCACAGTTTCATTTCGTTGCCACGAATGCAACATGGACATCTTTGAACCTGGGGTCAATTCACAGGAGTGCTTCATTCTTTCAATGCAGTTGCCCAGTGTGCAATTATTGGTAGATCTGTGCAAGGTGGAAGGAGAGAAAGACACGGAAGACCTTGACAGCGGATGCTTAAGCGTTCTGGCTTAGAGACAAATCCTAGTGATGACTCATCAGCTAGACACAAATGTTGAGTAACTTTATCAGGATCAATACGCAGCAACCTTATTTGACAGGACATTACTCAATTTGTACCTGGTCATAGCTGAGCCACTTCAACCAACTTTCTAGATGTCCGTGACACTATTGTAAAACCAGCCAATATTCTTCTGTCTTTCCACTTCTTTTCCGTGAGAATATTTAGAAAACAGTGAGCAATGAAGACCAAACTTTTCTTGGATTTACCAATTTCTTTATAAAACCATCTTTTTACAGGAACTGTTGTATAAATATTCGTCATGTAAGAATATGGTGCAGTTTTGTTTTTAATAGTTCCTGTGGGATATAAAGTTTGAGCTGTTTATAAAAGAGAATTAGAATTGTAAACTCTAGATAGAATAGACTGTATTGGCAGGATGTTATTGTTCCACAAAGTTGGTATGAAGTTTCTTTAAAAAAATATTTCCAAAGAACAAAAACACTAACAACAACAACAACAAAGGAGATGAAACAAAGGCTTTCCATCTAGCTTCTGTACCTGATGAATTACAGTTAATAAACTTTTTAATTGAAAATGCAATCTGAATAATGTCTACTCAGAATCTTCTTGAATTGAGTGAACTACTGATATGATTCTATGTTTTAAACGACACAGGACCAGGATAGATAGCTTCCCTATTATAAATACAGGTAGTACTTGATACATACAATTGGCTTAGTATCCATTTAAAGTTTTTAGTTTTTAGCCCACAGTATCATGGTTTCCTCTACTCGCAGTAAATGTAATGGTTCCTCTCGCACATATGTGTGCTAGTCGTTCCCGACTCTAGGGGACAGTGCTCATCTCCGTTTCAAAGACAACGAGCCAGCGCTGTCCGAAGACATCTCCCTGGTCATGTGGCCAGCATGACTAAACGCCGAAGGAGCATGGAACGCTGTTCCCTTCCCATCAAAGGTGGTTCCTATTTTTCTACTTGCATTTTTACATGCTTTCGAACTGCTAGGCTGGCAGAAACTGAGACAAGTAATGGGAGCTCACTCCGTTACACGGCACTAGGGATTCGAACCACCGTATTGCTGACCTTTCTGATCTAGAAGCTCAGCGTCTTAACCACTGACCACTGAGCCTTGCAGGAGATAGGCAGGTTCTTGTAGTAGGTACGTATACATTTTTAAAATTAATTTCTCATCAGTTCCTGTTAAAATCTGGTCCAATTCTGTTGGTTCTTTATAAAAACCATATATTTTAGCATCTTTTTCATATCTTGATTGTATTACCTGCACAGAGATGGCTCCTTCTTTATCCTTCCTCCTGAGGTATGGTTACTCCCATCTGGTTGCTTTTCTGAAAGGCCCCCAAATTGTGGCTATGTTATTGTGTCCAGGGATCACAAGCAGAGGTGCAGTGGCTAATTTGATGGTGTCGTTGCTGCCTTAGGAGGGGGCCAACATTTTTTAAAAAATGTTATAAGCCACCTGGAGTCACCTACGTATGAGCTGGACGGCAATATAAATTTGTTTAATAAATAAATAAATACAGGCTGTGTGCAAACACAATTATGGTGTATTAACCCAGTTTTGTGGCTTGTCATTGGGGGGGGGGATCCTTTCTGGATATTTCTTCTGCAATAGCAAATATTCTGGCTCCAGCTGCAATGGGGCGCATTGAATTGAAACGCCAAAGAGTTCAGTGACTTTCAGTACCTTTGCTCAACACCACCGTGTCTTCCTGTCCTGACCTTGGGAAGCTAAAATTTAAGCTAAGCTCTTCAAAGATCTGCTGCGTGCACAGAGTGGGGGAAGAGGGGGCATGAATGCGCATGCTTGTGCTTGTAGGAAATCAGGGTCGTGGGAGCCTCCTTACATCCAGCGGTCACAATTTGGAGCACCTCGCCAAAAAAATGCAGGTGCCATTGCAAAATGCCATCATTATTTCTGCTTTTTTTGTGTAAGCTGTCCCGTGGCACAGTGTTGGAGCTGAGCAGCCGTGCCCATTTCTTAAATAAATGCAATCATAACCATGCTGTCCAAATCCTACTATTTATTTAGCAAACGGTAGAGCAAGTCAGCAAAGATATACCAGCGCCAAGAGATCATTGAATCGAAGTCTGAAAAAAATATATCTGTGAATACTTGCAGTCTAGGCCTGAGTGATTCCACTCACACATCATTCTAAGCTATGGTTTATTTCCATTGTATTCTTCATAAATGAAGGCAAATATACACCTCCCAGGATAATGTTGCAGGATCTAATCTGGATTGGTCAACGGGACCAGAGGTTTAGTCTTCCGAGCTTTTGGACTCATGAATAGAATAGAATAGAATCAGTGGTGGGTTTCAAATTTTTTAGAACCTACTCTGTAGGTGTGGCCTATTTTGTGGGCGTGGCTTGGCAGTCATGTGACAGGGTGGGAGTGGCCACCTTTTAAAATGTGGTGAAACTCATTTAACAACGCTCTTGCTTAGCAACCAAAATTTTGGACTCAATTGTGATGATAAATTCTTTCTTTCTTTCTTTCTTTCTTTCTTTCTTTCTTTCTTTCTTTCTTTCTTTCTTTCTTTCTTTCTTTCTTTCTTTCTTTCTTTCTTTCTTTCTTTCTTTCCTTTCCTTTCCTTTCCTTTCCTTCCTTTCCTTCCCTTTCCTTTCCTTCCCGTTGGGTCACTGGCAGCGGCGGGCCAGATTTACTTCCAGGTACGCCGGTGGAACCCCCTCTCACCGGTTCTCTAAATTTCACCAACCGGCTCTCGCGAGTAGGTGCGAGCCTGCAGAAACCCACCACTGAATAGAATAGAATAACAGGGTTGGAAGGGACCTTGGAGGTCTTCTAGTCCAGCCCCCTGCTTAGGCAGGAAATCCTATACCAGGCAAATGGTTATCCAATCTCTTCTTAAAAACTTCCAGTTTTGGAGCATTCACAATTTCTGGAGGCAACTTTGTTCCATTGATTAATTGTTCTAATTGTCAGGAAATTTCTCCTCAGTTCTAAGTTGCTCCTCTCCTTGATTATTTTATTACAATCTTATTACAATGACAATAAAGATTATTATTATTATTATTAGTTTCCACCCATTGCTTCTTGTTCTACCCTCAGGTGCTTTGGAGAATAGTTTGACTCTCTCTTCTTTGTGGCAACTCCTGAAATATTGGAACACTGCTATCATGTCACCCCTAGTCCTTCTTTTCATTAAACTAGACATACCTAATTCCTGCAACCGTTCTTCATATGTTTTGGCCTCCAGTCCCCCAACCCTCTTCTCTGCACTCTTTCCAGAGCCTCCACATCTTTTTTACATTGTGGTGACCAAAACTGGATGCAGTTACGATTGGATCCATTGTGTTCTGTTGAGTTTGCTCATAGAGCTAAGCCATAAGCCATGGTTTATAAATAACAGTGTCTGGTTTTTTGCCACATGGAGATGGCAAGCAGCAGCCACATAAATATTTCATTTTGATTTAGAATCTAATATGAACCTAATTGTTGTGGTTTGTAAGTCATAATTTATGGTGACTTTGATTTGACCCCGTGGGCCCCCATATAAGCCTCCATGGAAGCTTGGGGTGGGTTTGAGCCACTGTGACACATTGGAGAGCAGTACTGCTTGCTGGCTGCCTGCAATTTGCCAGTTCGAATCTCACCAGGCTCAAGGTTGACTCAGCCTTCCGAGGTGGGTAAACTGGGACCCAGATTGTTGGGGGAAATATGCTGACTGTAACCCACTTAGAGAGGGCTGGAAAAGCACTGTGAAGGTATATATATCTAAGTGCTATTGCTATTTCTCCCCTCCTTTCCTTGGTCCTGATGGTGCAGTGGTTAGAATGTAGTGTTACAGGCAAATTCTGCCCACAGCCTGGAGATCAATTCTCACCAGGCTCAAGGTTGACTCAGCCCTCCATCCTTCCGAGGTGGGTAAAATGAGGGCCCAGATTGTTGGGGGCAATAGGCTGACTCTGTACTCAGGGTAGGGTAGGAGATGGGGAGGTGAGTCTTTCCTTTCAATGAATAAGGACCATCCTCTTCTATTGGGTGATGCCAGCGGTGAAATCTTCTGAAGTCTGCTACCGGTTCAGTGAGTCTGCTACTGAGTGTGTGCTTTGCGTGCATGCACGCCTGAGGCACGCCCTGCAGTGCTAAAAAAGGATCATTTTGAAGCCTTCTGAATCTGCAAAGGTAAGTAGAACAGCGAAAGGTGGGGGGGGGGGAATCCACTGTGCCAGGCGATTTAGATTAGCTAGAAAGCAGGAAATCCGACGATTCTAGCTAATACAAATTGCGCGTCACAGCTGATCGTTGGAAATAACAGTTCACCCGAACTGGTAGCATTGTTTTGCTATCGGTTCGGGCGAACCGATCCGAACCGGTAGCATTTCACCCCTGGGTGATTTTCCTCCAGATCAGAGCCAGCTCTTAGAAGTGAACCTGGGCTCATACCGAGGGGGCTCCCTCTTTCAGCTCCTTCGGTTCTTGCCCCTGCTTGTAGACGCTGACCGTCACTTTCCCAGTTTCAGAGCCCCATTTGTTCTTGACAAGGATGCTGAACTTCCCGGTGTCCTCACTGCTGACGTTCTCGATGGTTATTGTGATCACGGTCCCCTTCACTTCCATCTTGTACCGGTCTTTGAAGGTAATGACCTTCTCATTCTTGTACCAGGTGATTTCTGGGTAAGGGTCTCCAGAGATGATACAGGTCAAGCACAACGTCTTTTTTGGAAACAAAGAAAGGATTCATTGTAGGACTACAGATTGGACAGGGAAAAACAACACAATTAGGCAAGGCAGACACACGCGGGGGACAGGTAGGACAGTGCCCATCGGTACCTGTCAGGTCTGCCATCGTTGGCTTGGCGCCTTGCTGGCATCCTGCCATCAAAGGCTAGGAGTGGGAGGGAGGGAGACAGGGGAGCGGGGAACAAATGGGCAATCGACCTGCATGTATACTTAATGGGAAATTGGGAGGGGGGAATGGCAGCTCAACAAAGAACAGGGAGCTCGGAACCCATTTGTGACAATAATCAAGGCCACACACCCTGAGAAAGAATGTGGATTCCCCTAAACATCTCAGCGTTCTCAAAACACCTAGGCAGACTCTTATTGGCTGAACATATTGATCATCGGGGGAGGGTTGAGATGGGGGGGGATTTCTGTATCTTTTGAATGCAGGAAATTTAGTTCTAGCCTGACACTACTCTAACCCACATCTTTTATTAAACCTATCACTTGGAGTCCAGGGTCTTTCTTTCCGAAGAGATCAGACTAGGGCTGGTCTGACAGTACCAATGTATGGGCAGAGAGCCCAGTTTATGACCTCTAGGATTCTTGTCCCTCTTGCCCCGTGCCAGGGTATTCTTATGAACCCCCAAAGGGCAGCTACAATTCCCAGTAATTAAATTAAAAATAGGTATTTCTTTTTAGAATGTTTACAAGGCTACAAGATTGCCATGTTAGCACTCTTGCATGGGTTTTCATGGGTCTCACACCTGATCTTTGTGAGAACCAGGTTGAGGATCTTATACTTCGGGGAAGAAGAGGACAGACATCTGGAGTTGTGCAATGAATTTGGGGCCTGGAAGGATTGCACAAAGGTACACACAAATGGAATGTCACAACGCCTGCCTTATCGGTTGCTAATATAAAATGGTAATGCAAGAGTCCCTTATATAATTCAGGGTTTCCACAGCAGTTATCACCCACTTGCACAGCTGGAGGCCATCCAAGACAATTCATTACCTTACTTTCCATGATGGTTGCAACATCTGGAAGGCCACGAACCACTTTGGCACGGACTGCATAGGGAGAGTAGACATCATGATTAGCTATTCAGTTTTTAAACCCAATTTTTGGCAACAGTCTTTCTTTCTTTCTTTCTTTCTTTCTTTCTTTCTTTCTTTCTTTCTTTCTTTCTTTCTTTCTTTCTTTCTTTCTTTCTTTCTTTCTTCCTTCCTTCCTTCCTTCCTTCCTTCCTCCCTTCCCTTCCCTTCCTTTCATTTCCTTTCCCTTCGTTCTTCCTTCCTTCATAGCAGCCCTGTGAGGTGGGCTGGTCCAAAGTCACCCAGCCAGTTTTCATAGCTAAAGCAGGATTCATGCAATAGAGTTTATCCGATCGTTGTGAAGTTGTTTTAAAATAAATAAATTCTTAACGTCACTTATGTATGTTAGCTATTTTTATATTTGTGGGCCTTTTGGTTTAGAGGTTCCTTATTTTATATTATGATGTTACAATTAACTGAAATGTATTATTGTTTCAGTTCTTTCATTCCCTGTCTCCACTCTGCTTAGTAATAAGGATATAATAACTACTTGTATTACTATTACTACTACGGAAATAGTCTGTGTCCTGGGTCTATGCCAGGGATGTCCAAACTTGGGAACTTTAAGACTTGTGGACTTCAACTCCCAGAATTCCCCAGCCAGCATAGCTGGCTGGAGAATTCTGGGAGTTGAAGTCCACAAGTCTTAAAGTTCCCAAGTTTGGACATCCCTGGTCTATGCAATGCAAGAACTATTTTTACACAACACAATGAACCTATACAAAGTTAAGATTAACCTAGTTTAGCCTCCTTGTGTGAATGAAGAAGCTAGCTTTTAAGGGGCTATTGCCTGACCCAGCTGTACTGTATATAGTTCTTTGCTTACTACTCAGTGTTGGCTACTGTCAGCTTCCTGGACAAGCCCTTGCAGTTTTCTTGGCAAGGTTTTCGGAAGTGGTTTGCCTTTGCCTGCTTTCTAGGGCTGAGAGACAGTGACTGGCTCAAGGTCACTCAGCTGGCTTTGTGACTAAGGCAGGATTAGAACTCATGATCCCCTGGTTTCTAGCCTGGTTTCTCAACCATTACACCAAAGAAGCTCCCGAATCAACCACTAAGGATGCCTAAAGAGTTTAGAGATTAATCAGGTTAATGCTGCGGAATGCCTTACATTGGTTAAGATCAAGGCGTGGAGCAGATTAATTACCTTGGAAGTGTCATTAGAAGCCTTTAAGCAGAACCAAAGTGCAACTCGATAACAACCCATTTTTTTTTCAAAGGCCAAAGATTGGATCTATTCAATTCTATGACTGTTTAATTACAATGGCAAAACAAGAATTGGATAATAATCAAAGGGCTGAAAGGGACCTCGGAGATCTTCTAGTCCACTCCCCTGCCTGTGGCAGGAATCCTTATACTATCTCACACAAATGGTTGTCTAATCTTTTCTTGGAGATTTCTGGCTTGTTTTTATGTACAAGGTACTTAGCTACAAACTTAAGTAACTGCATTCACACAACATGTTCAGCTGGGTTGATGTTCACCTCAGTCTGCTTTGCAATTGGAGATGTTGCATCAATCCAACCCCTTAGATTATTTTGCAAAAGGTAAAGGTAAAGGTTCTATTTGCATTGTGTGCTAGTCATTGCCAACTCTAGGGGGCAGTGCCATCTCCGTTTCAAAGCTGAAGAGCCAGCGCTGTCCGAAGATGTCTCTGTGGTCATATGGCTGGCATGACTAGATGCCGAAGGTGCACAGAATGCTGTTCCCTTCCCACCAAAGGTGGTTCCTATTTTTCTACTTGCATTTTTTACATGCTTTCGAACTGCTAGGTTGGCAGAAGCTGGGACAAGTAGCGGGAGCTCCCTCCATTACATGGCGCTAGGGATTCTAAACACTGAACTGCCGAACTTTGTGATTGACAAGCTCAGCATTTAAGTACAAAGTTCAAACCAAGAGTTTTTCATCGAAGGGAACTCAAGCATCTTTGGAGGTGCATCTTTGCCTGAAATGATTGCCTGCTGCTGAAGGAGCATTTATTTCCTTCCGATTTCTGCTGCTTCCAAACTGTGTAGAAGCAACAGATTTGAAAAGGCACCTTGGATTCGAAGTAAACCGAAGCACACAGATTGCCCTTTTAATCATATGCTGTTGCCAGGCTGGGTGGGTGGACTATTGCTTTTCATTTTTTCATTTTGTGTTTTTAAGCATTTGAAATGTGGATTTACAGACGGCTGTGAGGTATAAGCTGGGTTGACAAAATCACAAATGAGGAGGGGATAAGCCATCTGGAAAAGCCAAGGGAAATCATTAAAGCCATTAAAAAGCGAAAGTGAGAATATTTTGGACATGGGCTGCGACACCAAGAAAAATACGGCATCCTTCACTTCATCCTCCAGGGAAAGATTGAAGGCAAAGGAGGTCCAGGCAGAGGAAGAACATCAGGGCTTCAAAACCTGGCTTGGACAAAACTCAGCAACACTTTTTTTTGATAAAAATAGGATCGTCAACATGATCGCCAACATCCAATGATGGATATGGCACAAGAAGAGTTTGTATTTTTACTGCTTGTAAACCACTTAAAGTCACTGAGAGGGAGTATATAAATTTTCTGAACAAACAAATGAATGAGTAAATCTCCCAAGAATGCAACAGACCAAAAAACAGCAAAAGATGCATCTTTTTATACTCACGCTCCTCCACGATAGCTGCCTGCCTACGATGAAAACAAAACAAAAGATGTTTTTATGTCACAAAGAGTGTTTACCTAAATTTTACCGAAGAAACTGCAGGATTAAATGCAAGACCCTTCTCCCAGCCCAGGAGTCAATCCATTTAGGCTACACAACAGTCCCAAGTACTGCTTGTTTCAGATTTCTTAGGGAAAGCATCCATCCACTAGGTCTTATTTTGGGGTCCCTTAACTCCCCAGCCACAGCCCAGTACCAGACCGTGGCCCATTCAGAACTGCTTGTCTAAGTGGAACCTGCCATTGCCGCCGCCGGTCCACAAAGCTGGAAATGTCAGAGACAGTTGTCTTGCACAATTGATTCTCCAAATGTGGCTGTGTTCTAAAAAGGAAGCTGTTCAGAGCAAACAGTAACTACAACCCCACCCTACTTACTTCAGCCTTTGATGTTCGGCAAGCGCATCGTCGAAAGCTACAGAAAGGAAGCAAGCAAGAAAAAGAATGGTAACCATCTGTAGTGAGCAAGAAGAGCTAATAAAAGTGAAGTTTTAAAAAGATCATTGGTTCTGCTCTCATCCAGATGCTTCCATTTTAAAATCTATTTATATATTACTATTACTATTACTACTACTACTACTACTACTACTACTACTACTACTACTACTACTAATAATAATAATAATAATAATAAATTTAATTTGTAGACCGCTCCCTCTCCCCGAAGGGACTCGGGGCGGTGCACAGGGGAATTAAAAAATGTACAAACATAGATACAACATAAATATATAAAATCAAATTAAACATTTATCCCTGTGCTAAAAAACCTAAAATCCTAAAAACTAAACCCCTTAAAAACCCAATTAAAACAATTTAGATAATCAGACTAAAAAGGCTGGAAGGTAGGTTAGGCCAGGCCAGCCTGCTGGAAGAGATGGGTCTTGAGCTTTTGACGGAAGGCGCGGAGGTCCGGGGTTGTTCTGAGCTCGGGGGGTGGGTCGTTCCATAGAGCTGGGCCCGCCACAGAGAAGGCCCTTCCTCTGGGCGTCGCCCGCTGGCATTGCCTAGTGGACGGCACCCGGAGAAATCCCTCTCTGTGGGAGCGAAACGGTCGAAGGGATATTTAATGCAGTTATAGGAATTGCCATTAGAACCAGGGGTGGGATTCAAAATTTCAGCAGCGGGTTCTCTGCCCGGGTGCTGGGTGGGCGTGACCATGGTGGGCGTGTCCTCCTCGGCCTCCTGGACCATGGGGGCATCATTGTTAAAACAAGTTTAATAAGGCACAACGCTTCAGTCAAATGGTTCGGCTGAGATCGGCATATGTGGGACTGATTGGGGTGATACTGAAATATAATTTTATCTTATTTTACTTATCTATGTATTAAGTTGTATTTTATTCCAATTTCATTTTAAATTGCTTAAATTGTTTTTTATAGGATTTTAGTAATAATTTGTGGTTGGAACTCTATATTTTGATATAGTCTATGGCAGGAGTGCTGAACCTGAGTCTGTGGGCTAATCAATAAACATAACTACAACTATATGTAACTCAGGTGAGATGTACATTGCTAGTACTTGTCCTTATATTTGAAATAAACAGAAAAATAAGGTGGCTTTTAAAAAAAAATAGAAGCACTTGAGGACTTCCCGTAAAGAAGAATGAAAGGGACACATAGAAGGGTTTAGCTATAGATGATGTAAACGGTAATCTATATAAATAAAAATGTAACAAGAGTTTGTTCAAAACCGCTAATCTCCGAAAGTCCTGCACCGATCGCTTCCAAATTTTCACACAACGTTCCTTTCAAATACGGCACCAATGATATATATAGATTGTGTAGATGTCACACCTGTTTCAGGTATATGCAACGGAAATGTAAAAAATGTTTTAAAAAGTTAGGCAGATGGATACAGAGAGAGCAGTTTTTTTTAATGACATAAAATACTCTGTCCATAAGATTCAAGGAGAAGTACAGTAGGTAGGTAGGTAGGTAGGTAGGTAGGTAGGTAGGTAGGTAGGTGGAGAGAGGGAGAAATACAGTAGGTAGGTAGGTTGGGGGTTATATGGTGGTTGTGTGTACGTGTTTGTGTGTGCAGGTGTAGATCTACACGCAGATTGGTTGGCCATTTAACCAGACTGGTGAGGGGCAAATAACATGGGCTTTGTTATTTGTTAACTAACATAGTTAGTTTGTATTTTAATCTGATTTATATTCTTTCTTTTAAAGTGATGTTCAAGATTTATTAACTTTTAACATTCCTAAACTGATAAAACAAGTTGGAAACTAGCTCCAGATTAAAAAAAAATGTTTGTTAGTACAAATAGGGGTCTGGCTTATCTCTTGTGAACTTTAAACCACCATTCTCCTTACAATTTATTCCCCTTCAGACCTCATTTTAATAAACATGTATGCTGTTATCCTGTCCAATCAACTTTCCTCTTTCCGGTTTCTTTGATATGTTAACTATAAAAGGGGATGTTAGCTAAAGATCGGGGTTCCCTCTTTGAATGAGGAATCCCTTTTGTCTGAATATTCTGATAAATTGTAATCAAATGATCTTCCTGTCTCGGTTTGTCTCATTGGAAAATATGCACACCGAGGCATGAGCCTAAAAAGGCCATATTTGGCCATCACTGGGCCACAGCAACACTTGGCCGGGAACGGCTAGTCTTTTAATAATCTTTAAAGTAAATTGGCATTCTCTTTAAGGAAAAGTTGGGTTTTGAAAGAGTATTGATGCTTTTGAACCTGAGTGTTGGAGAAGGCTCTGTTGTGTCCTGCCAGCAGCCAGCGGAGCTGGTGGCAGACTCAGAGGGTGAGGAGGTTGAGGAGGAACTGATGAGGGCTCTGTGTCAGAGGCAGAGAGGGAGGGGCAGGGTCATCCAACAGTTATCAGCTGCCTTCAAGAATTGGAGATCAGTTGGAGCCTGTTCTCAGTGTCTGCATGCACAGAGCTACCAGGAGAAGAGAACAGCTAAGGAACAAGGGCCGACTGAAGAGTAGAGGCACAGGTGGACAATGAATGGCCCCTCCCACAGGGAATAAAGAGGAGCAAAAGGGGAGTGGAGTTTGCAGGAGACAATTAGTTCACTTAATTAGTGTGTAGATTTGTTTGTGACTCTCAAGAGACTCCTTGCCAAGTATTTTCTTTAGTTGCGTTTGGAAGATCTCGGCCTGGCAGCTCTCCAAGCCTGATAAGGTCGGTGGTTGTAAATCCACCCTTGAAAGACTGTTTGCCGGGACTTTGCTGGATGTGAATGAGAGGACTTCACATTCGCTTAACAAAAAGGGGTTTTTTCAGGACAAGGAGTCTGCTTGGTGATTTAGTGACGCCTAGGTCAGAACAACTCTCGAGAAGATCACAGACAGCCAAGGAAACAAACAAATGAAATCTAGAACAAATCAACCCTAAGGTGGCCCAAATGTTCTGGACGTTGTTATGCTCTCTTGAGGAGTCTATAATGTGGGGTCCTTGTGCTCTCTCAGCTTTGTGGTTTTGCTGAAGACGTTTCATTACCCTAGTGGGTAATATCATCAGAAGGGAGTGGGGTTTACCTTTCCCAGATAGGTCGGTTGTCAATTTGCGCATCTCTTTCCCATCAGTGAGGTCCAGGGTGTATTTGCCTCGGTCGGACTCCTTGGGATCAAGGATGTGCAACCAAAGCTGGTCCACGGTGGTTCCTATCTTCAAGCGATCTCCTCCTTCTAGACGCTTGTCACTGAAGGCAGAGCAGGAGAGGAAGTCCGCCAGTTAATACACAGCCTCTAAACCAGTGATGGCTAACCTTTTGCCCACACCCATCATGCAATGCCCTTCCCATGCATCCCACCCCCTGCAGATCTGCGCCCACGCAGATGAGGGCGCAACACCACCACCCCTTTTTGGCCTCCCATCCCAAAACAGCGCTGAGAGGGGGAATCTCCAGAGATCTGGGAAGGCACGGGCTGCAGAAAGTGAGGAGAAAAGTAAGCACATGTGTCTCCTGCCTGCAGGGTAAACCCAAAAATCAGCTGGCTGGCGGGAGGCACGCGTATTGGGCGACAGCTCGCGTGTCTGCAAAGTGGGCTGGGCGTGCCACAGGTTCGCTATCACAGCTCTAAATTATAATTGTCCAACCATGGCAACGTTAGGACCTGTGGACTTCAGCTCCCGGAATAGGATTATTTTTGTAAAAGAAAAGAAGTCGAGTGACTCCATATTTACACTTTTCATAACCTTAGCAGCTCATCTGTAAAACATTCAGATAAGCAATTATGCAAAGGGTTTGTTTTGGGACAAACAAGGCTACAAAGTTGATTCGAACTTACGAAGTCAGGTCAGCTTGACATTACTTTGGGCAGCGTCAGAAAGGAAACTGCTATGATGTTATGGAGAAATGAGGTCGTAGGGAAAAAGTTGCTTCTGCGCATGCGCAGATGCAAAAAGCAAGATGGCGCTGCCTATGGCGCCACCGATAGCGGTTTAGAGGTGTGGGCAACCAGTTACTACCTACTTGGCTAAACTGGTCTGAACCAGTAGGAATCCACCTCTGGTCTGTGAGTTAAAAAGTTATTTATGAGTTCCTTTGTGGAAAGGATCACCATATTTTTCAGAGTATAAGATGCACCTTTTGAACTCAAAAAAGAGACTGAAAATCTGGGTGCATCTTATACACCGAAAGCAGCATTTTTGGCCTCCAGAAACCCCACCCCCTTCACCAAAATGGCCGTGCATAGCTTTTAGGAGGCTTTCAGAGTGCTCCTGGGGACTGGGGAGGGCAGAAATGAGCAAAAAATGGGCCCTTTTCTGCTTATTTTTGCCCTCCCCCAGGAGCACTCTACAAGCCTCCTAAAGGCTATTTATGTCCTTTTTTGGGAAAAAAAATGGGCTTGTTTTCACGAAAAACGGGCCATTTTTGGGAGGTTTCAGAGTGCAAAAACTTTTTTTAAAATTTGCCTCTTCAAAACCTTGGTGCATCTTATTCTCTGAAAATACGGGTTAGTATTTTTCCTCTCTTTATTTCCCTCTTCTTTTGCCTTGAAGCGGGAGCGGGGGGGGTGTTTCAAGAGGAGGGGATGTGCAGTTTGTTTTTCGTTTTACACGTTTGTTTTCCTTTGCTGAGTCTGTCTGAGAGAGAGAGGTGAGAGAGGTGACTTGCTCCTGCAGAATAGCCAGAGCAGATGGCAGCTGTGCAGTTATACTTTCTGTCCTGCTCAGAATTGCAGGTTTTTTTTTTCATTTTTCTGGAAAATTTTTGACGTGTTTAAATAAACTTATATAACAGAGAAGTTGGCCATGGCGAGTTGGCCATGGTGAATTGGCCAGTGAGTTGGCCATGGTGAATTGGCCATGGTGAGTTGGCCATGGTGAGTTGGCCATGGTGAATTGGCCATGGTGAGTTGGCCATGGTGAGTTGGCCAGTGAGTTGGCCATGGTGAATTGGCCATGGTGAGTTGGCCATGGTGAATTGGCCATGGTGAATTGGCCATGGTGAGTTGGCCATGGTGAGTTGGCCAGTGAGTTGGCCATGGTGAATTGGCCATGGTGAATTGGCCATGGTGAATTGGCCATGGTGAGTTGGCCATGGTGAGTTGGCCATGGTGAATTGGCCATGGTGAGTTGGCCATGGTGAGTTGGCCATGGTGAGTTGGCTGTCAAATTGTTATAGACCCTCCTCTGATTGCCCCATAACAACACCTTACCCTACAAACATAGAGTCACAGGATAAAAGCACATACTTGTGGTACCAGGTGGTCTTCATGGCATCTGTGTAGTACTTTACTTCACTGTAGATCTTGATGCCTTCTACTGTTGGCTGCACTTTCAAAGGTGATGCAGAAAGAACTGATAAAAAAAGAAAGAGAGAAAGAGAGATACTTCAGAAAGACAATTAGGTCTGCCCTGACAAAGTAAGCTAATTCTAGTTCTTTACGGTAAGGATAGGAACCCAAGGGCCCTCCAAATGTTTGGGATCTATCTCCCATAATCCTTAGCCCATAGTCCATAATTAGTCATCCCGGGATTGATGAGAATGGAAGTCCAAACTCAAACTGAAGTGCAAAGAAAGCCACTTTATGGAATGGGAATCCTATCTCCTGTGCTTCGCGTACAATAAACACCACCAGAATAGGGTCCGAAGGTCAGCAACTTACTGCTGATTCTGGCCAGCTCCTTGAGGAGGTCATCAAATGCTGTAAAACAGAATGCATCATATAATAGCAAAGAATAGCTCCATATATCAAGCAAGCCACTATAGATACTGTTTAGTTGTGTCCGGGCTAAACTTGGGTTTCCTTAGACATTTATTAGTCACTATTGAACAACAAGAAAAGATTTCATTTTGATCAGGACCAGGTAGCCTTCAGTCTCAGGAATATATGTGATTCCTGACCTCAGCGGTCCTTCCAATCACAACTTCCCAAAAAACAATACCATGGTTTTCTACTGTTTAGAGGCAAGTGTAGATTGGTCTCTAACTAAAAGAACCAAAAGTAATATTTTCTTTCTACTCCACCCCTGCAAACTTTCTCAAATCCAGGTTTAAAAAAAAGCCCATATTTTACCCCATCACATTGTTAAGAGTGGGCCACATGGTTAGGACCAGTGGTGGGATTTACTTATCTTCACTACCGGTTCACAAATGTGAATGTTCTCGCATGCACAGAAGGTTGTACATTACGTCGGGGTGGGTGGGCGGAGCCTCCTCGCAGTCGCCGCTACTGGTTCGCCCGAACTGATAAGAACCGGCAGAATACCACCACTGGTTAGGATGCTGGGTTGGAGCTTAGCAAGCCCACATTCGAGACCCAAGTGCTGCCATGTGGTGTCATTCTCAGTTCTTGTCAACTAACTCAGGAGTTGGCAAACTTAAACCAGGAGCAACCCACCTCTGGTCCTTGTGCTCTCTCAGCTTTGTGGTTTTCCTGAAGGTGTTTCATTACCCTATTGCAGGGGTCAGCAACCTTAAACACTCAAAGAGCCACAAAGATCCTAAATGGAAGCTCCTTGTTCAATTCTGGAGTTGACCGGAAATCCAGTTCCCCCATCATAGAGCTTCCTCCTAGCACGGCGTCCTTTTTCCTCTACCTGTCCTAACCGAAAGCCCTATCAATTGTGGAGCCGACCGGTGACAGAGAGCTGCAAAAGAGGGATGAAAGAGCCACATGTGGCTCCAGAGCTGCAGGTTGCTGACCACTGAGCTAACTGGTTGTGAACTGGAAAAAACTTACATATTTTCCCCCAGCCCTCTGAGACAGATAGAGGTCCTCAGTGTGCAAAGCAAAGGAGTATTTGAAGATCTTTCTTCTACCTTAACTTTTTCTCCTTAATGATTGTCCATGCTGAATTCAAACTCTCCTGCTCTCTTTTGGCCAAGCTGGGTGAGAATCGCACAAAACACCATCAGAGCACCAGATTTGGGAAGTCTGATCTGAATGAACCAATAATATTTCAGCCAGGGAGGAAAAAAGGGATCATACCTTCCTTTGTAAGATCAAGTTGGGTTTTGTCTTCTCCACGGTCATCTGAAACCACAGCTTTGTAGACTCCTTTGTCTGCTCTGGTAATCTAGCAAAATAGAGAGATGATAGTCTGGGTTCGCACAACACATTGAACCCTAAATCTAAGTTAGACAAACTCAGTTGCAGCTTTGTACCTGTATTCCACAATGACCAAATGAATGAACTATGTCCGTGATGGCGAACCTATAGCACATGTGCTAGAGGTGGCACACAGAGCCTTCTCTGTGGACACGCGTGCTGTTGCCAACTGCTCTTTTCCAGACTGTTCTTCATGCTATTTTCAGGCTGAATAATGGCCGAAAAATGGCCTGAAAATCAGCCTGAAAAACAGCCAAAAACCAGGCATGCATGCTCAGGCCAACTGGTCTTTGGGTTTCCGGCACTCTGGCACGTGGACATGCACGCATGTTCTCATTTGGGCACTTGGTGCCAAAAAGGTTCACCATCACTGAACTGTGTGGTTGTTCAATGTGGTGGCCTGGCTCACACTATGTGTAAAAGACCAGCTGAGTTCCTACATTACACAAAAAAGCACAAAGAAGCCCAGCCCTTTTCAGTTAGCATAGCATGTTGCGTGAACGCAAATACAGGTTAGAAAATGAAGTATCTTGAAATTGCCCAAAAAATATCAACTGATGGATGACCGTATCAATTTATTTTTAAAAATGTTTTTGAAATGTTCGATATCTATGGGTACAGATGGGCCAGAGTCAGTGTCAGAGTCTCATATTGCCATTCCCTGTAACCGTATGATGCACAGTTGCAGGAACTAGGTAGGTATGTCCAGTCTAACAAAGAGAAGGACCAGAGGGGACAAAGTTTGAGGAGCTGTCACAGAGAATCAATCTTTTTTCCAAAGCACCTGAGGGCCACATGAGAAGTAGCAGTTGGAAACCTATCAAGGAGAGATCCAACCCAGAACTAAGGAGAAATTTCCCAACAGTGAGAACAATGAATCTGTGGAACGACTTGCCTTCAGAAGTTGTGGGTGCTCCAATACTGGAGGTTTTTAAAAAGAGATTGGACAACCATCTGTCTCAAATGGTATAAGGCAGTGATGGCGAACCTTTCTTGCCTTGGGTACCAAAAGCATGCGCTTGTGTACCATTGCATGCACTCAGGTGTCCACCCCCATAATTTAATCCCCCCATGCCATGCCCCCTGTGCATGCGTGCGTAACACCCCACCCTGCTGCCCTGTACATGCATACACAACTTTCTTGGAGCCTGGGGAGGGCGAAAACGCCCCTGTCAAAGAAGCCCTCCGGAGGCTGGAAACCAGCTCATTTTCCATCTTTCAGTGGGCCGGGTAAGTCTGTTTTTTGCTCTCTGGAGGCTTCGGGAGGATTTCCTGAAGCCTCCAGAGGTCAAAAAACTACTGAAAATCAAGGCCGAAAAACAGCTGGCCAGTGTGTGCATGCGTGCTGGAGCTGACAGGGCAATACCTCGTGTGCCCTCAGAAATGGCTCCGCGTGCCACCTGTATGGGGTGCCACGGGTATGGGGTCTCCTGCTTGAGCAGGGGATTAGACTACAAGACCTCCAAGGTCCCTTCCAACTCTATTATTCTATAAAAAGAGAAAAAAACAGCCCTAATTTCAGGGTGTTCCTCACTTCTTACTCATTATATATTTTTTTAACATTTGTCTTGTTCGCTCCCACAGAGAGGGCCTCCTCAGGGTGCCGTCGGCTAAACAATGTTGGCTGGCGACCCCCAGGGGGAGAGCCTTCTCTGTGGCAGCCCCTGCCCTCTGGAATGACCTACCCCCTGACCTACAGACGATCACTGACCTACGCCTTTTCCGTCGGGTCCTAAAGACCCATTTATTTCGTGCTGCCGGCCTGTCGTAGTTTTTAAATTGATTTTAGTAGGGGGTTTTAATTTGGCAGGCCAATTTATTTAATTATATCTTAACATTTGATCTTAACTTTTATATTACTCATTTTTACTGTTGGCTGTACACCGCCCTGAGTCCCGAAAGGGAGATAGGGCGGTATATAAATGCAATAAATCTGAAATCTGAAATCTTTTTTGTATTGCAAAAGTTTTATTGGTTTTTACAAATTTTTTCAGGTAGGGTAGGGTATGGTGAAATACAGAAATATTTTGAGAACTTTCACGTCGAGATCGGTGGCCCCTCCAGGGCTTCTTAATAAGACATTTTTCAATAATACTACAAGGTGAAAATAAATGCATACATCATAAATTCTAAGTTCCATGCTGGCAGTCGTGTACAAACATCCAGATAAAAATTATACTGTATTAATAAAAATAAAAGTCATTTTTTAGATCTAAGTCTCTTAGCAATTGTGTCTTCTTGTTCTCCTTCCTGGCCCCCAGTAGGCGGGGCCGTGGCCCCCTCTGCCCCTCCTGGATCTTCCCCCAGGGTAGAGGAATGTTTTTTAAGAAAGGCTTCCGCCTCAGCAACTGTTTTAATCCTTACTCTCCGCCAGGAACAGGAACAGGAAGGAACAGAAATCTGAAATCTTGATGATGAATTCTGCAGAACTTTTTACTGCTATTTTGTTTGGCCCTAACAAACACACCGTCCAGTTATGGAATGTTTACCTGGTAGGTTCTCCACCAATATGTTTTAAAAGTCCCAGGATGGGCGAAGAAGCCATACCTTCTGCCATTTGTAGGTAACAGTAATGGGGAAATAACGTTGTCTGTGGAATTTGAATTTCTAAACTGGCACGAAACTGGAAAAAGCTACAGTGACCAAAAAAACCCCAAAACACGCCAGCTCTCTTCTTCCATTTATGACATGCCATTTATTTTCTATTTTGATAGGTAATTTTACTAATGCAATCATTACTCAGGATAAACCTACCCTTTTAATCCGTAGGGTTCCAGCTCCTGTATTTGAATTATATTGACCATCTGAGCGGGCTTTGTTGTCAAAGAACCATTGAAAAGAAGTATCCTTCTTCATGTTTGATGCCTAATTAAAGGAGTGAATGAATGAATGAATGAATGAATGAATGAATGAAGGAAGGAAGGAAGGAAGGAAGGAAGGAAGGAAGGATACTTTATTTTGATAAATACTTTGCTCACTAAATTTTGGGAGGCTGCATTTTAGCAGTTATACATCTTATTATAAAAATTTGCAGCACGTGATGTCCAGCATACAAACTTAATAGATACAAACTCAAGGTAAACCGCCCCAAACTCGATTGCAGAAAATATGACTTCAGCAAAAGAGTGGTCAGTGCTTGGAATGCCCTACCCGACTCTGTGGTTTCATCCCCAAACCTGAACCTTAGACTGTCTACTGTTGACCTGACCCCATTTCTAAGAGGTCTGTAAGGGGCGTGCATAAGCGCACCAAGGTGCCTACTGTCCCTGTCCTATTGTCCCCACTTATTTGTATCCATTTCCTGTATTCATAATCATGTTTATACTTATATCTATTATCTCACACATGCTTGACAAAATGAATGAATGAATGAATAAAAATAAATTTGGAAAACGAGACCAGGTCCAGTTGCTTTGCATGAAGTCATTCACCACTCCTACTTCAAAGAAGGAAATTTAGCCTTTTTTCAATGACTTTCCCTTTTGCATTTTACCCTGGCTGAGACATTGTGGAAGTGGCTCTCTAAAGCCCAAAAACGTTCCTGGGATGGGAAACTCACTACATCTTGATGAGAACAACATACATTTTCCCTGTGTGCCATGGTCCACCTCATATTCCTGACTCTGTCTTAACCCACCTCATCTCCAATTTGACATGGGCGGAACCGAAAAAAATAGGAACTGTTATAGGTAGTCCTCAACTTATAACTGGCCACTTAGCAACCATTCAAAGTTATGATGGACCGGGTTTTTACCAGCAGGATTGAAGGTTCTAATGGACAACCCTCCCCCCCCTCACATGACCACACGTAGGGTGCTTGGTAGCATCACATAGCTGCATTTTATGACAGTTTTGCCAAAATCCAGAATTTACTTCCAGGTTTTGGCAAAAACTGCACCCTTAACAAACCGTTGGTTTGTTTAATGACCCTGGTGATTCGCTTAACAACTGCTGGAAATCGTCTCGGTCACATGTGACCCAATTTAAGGCTGTCACAGGTTATGGTTGTGATGATGGGAAGGCTCTATTAAAGTCATTAATTCAAGGACTACTGTAATCTCAGTCATGTCATTAAACTCCTATCCATCGTGGCTTCCGGAATCTGATCGAATGAGGAAGACAGCTAAAATTGTAAAACGTAAGTTTTGTTTGGTGAAGTGCAACTATGGGGAAAGAAGTGTTTACCTTGCAGGTCAGCAGGACTTCACACTCTTCAGTGACCTTCCACGCCAGTTGTTCAATAAAATGAGGACCTGGGAAAGGAGGAGGAAAATAAAAATAGCAGCCCTGAGCATCTTTTGATGTTTTGCTAAGTCTTTGGATGCCACCTGGTGGTCGATCTTATCCAAGCACCTTTGGGAGGAACCTTTGTTGGCTTAGGACAGGGATCTCCAACCTTGGCAACTTTAAGTCTGAAGGACTTCAGCTCCAGACTTGGCAACTTGAAGCCTGGTGGACCAACTCCCAGAATTCCCCAGCCAGCTTGCTTTAAGTTGCCAAGGTTGGAGACCCCTGGACTAAATCACAAATCGAGAGTCCCCAATACACAAATTTATAAACAAAATACACAAATTTATAAACTTTTGGAAAACAGAACCACATGATCATTAGGAAGCAATAGGAGACAAGCAACAAAGTATTTACACACAGAATATTTGACCCTCCAAGAAGTAGAGATTCTTTCTAAAACATTACACCCCTGGCCTTACTCTCTCTAACTCAGGGGTCTCCAACCTTTGCAACTTTAAGTCTGAAGGACTTCAGCTTTGCTGGCTGAAGAATTCTGGGAGCTGAAGTCCTTCAGACTTAAAGTTGCCAAGGTTGGAGACCCCTGGCTTAGGAGACTTCAGACTTCTGCAACTCCACATCTACCCTATACAGGTAGTCCTCGACTTACATCAGTTCATTTAGTGACTGCTTGAAGTTACAACGGCACTGAAAAATAGTGACTTATGGCTATTTTTCACAAAATGAAAAATATGATGACCATTGCACCATCCCTATGGTCAGGTGGTTTACATTCAAAAGCTTGACAAATGATTCACATTTATGACGGCTTCTGTCCTGGAATTATGTGAACCCATTTTATTTATTTTGATTTGATTTGATTTGATTTGATTTGATTTTTATACCGCAACCTATCTCCCCGAAGGGACTCAGGGCGGTGCACAGGAAGTTAAAAATAGAAGTACAAACATATAAATAAATACAAACATATAATAGATAAGACTACAACAATAAAATTTAATTAAATTTAGTGTGGCCTGTGCTAAAAATACCCTAGAAAATTACCAGTGAATTAAAATCAATTTAAAACAATTTAAAACTCAGTCTATAGGGGTAGTCTCGGGGGCTAGGCTAGGCTGGCTAGATGAAAGAAATGGGTCTTCAGACGTTGGCGGAAGAGGCGGAGGTCCGTGGTGGTCCGGAGTTCGGGGGGTAGGTCGTTCCAGAGGGCTGGGCCCGCCACAGAGAAGGCCCTTCCCCTGGGGGTCGCCAACCGGCATTGCCCGGCAGATGGCACCCGGAGAATTATGACCTTCTGACAAGCAAAGTCAATGGGGAAACCAGATTCGCTTCACAACTGTGCTACTAAGTTAAGAACTGCAGTGATTACCTTAACAAATGTGGCGAGAAACATCGTAAAATGGGGCAAACTCACTTAAGAACATACATTTTGGGCTCAATTGTGGTCAATCGTGGCTTGGTGGGCGTGGCATGGCTTGGTGGGCGTGGCATGGCTTGGTGGGCGTGGCATGGCTTGGTGGGTGTGGCATGGCTTGGTGGGTGTGGCATGGCTTGGTGGGCGTGGCATGGCTTGGTGGGCGTGGCATGGCTTGGTGGGCGCGGCTTGGTGGGCGTGGCATGGTTTGGTGGGCGTGGCATGGTTTGGTGGGCGTGGCATGGCTTGGTGGGCATGGTTTGGTGGGCGTGGCATGGTTTGGTGGGTGTGGCATGGTTTGGTGGGCGTGGCTTGGCAGGCTTGGCAGTGGAAGGATACTGCAAAATCCCCATTCCCTCCCGATCAGCTGGGACTCAGGAAGCAGAGAATAGATAGGGGCGGGGCCAGCCACAGATGGTATTTGCCGGTTCTCCAAACTACTCAAAATTTCCGCTACCGGTTCTCCAGAAGTGGTCAGAACCTGCTGAATCCCACCTCTGCATTGCAAACCGTCATAAATGCATGCCATTTGCCAAGCGTCTGAATTTTGATCACATGACCAAGGGCAGGCTGCAAAGGTCATTAAATGTGGAAAAGGGTCATGTCACTTTTTCCAGTGCTTTGAACAGTCACTAAACGAATGGTTTAAGTAGATGACTATATCTGCACCTTTGAAACTAGCTTTCCCAACGCCATGTTTATATGGTGTACATCAGCTGGCTACCTGGTAAAAACACAGGCGTTCTGTTAATCATTTCATCAGTTGAGCAAGTTTAAAACCAGTTTTTCTTCTTCTTGCAAAACTACCTTGCTTCCTTGTTGGGCTTGTCTAAGAAATGAGCGGAAAATTCCCTTATTTCGTAATAAGCAAAAGAGGGGAAATCCCCACATAGCTGTGAGTCATGTAATGCTTTCCTAATTGTTAGAAACATCTTGCTTCAAATTAAAAGTCTCCCTGCTTCTTCTCCTCCCTCTTCCCTTTTAAGCCATGTTGGCAATTCTGCGTGTGGACTTTCCACACCCATAATTAAATATCGGGCTCTTAAAAATAATGAATCCTGAGTGTTTTGATTGGATTGCACTGGGCCAATAAGGAGGGTTTATTTATTTATTAAGTTTATATGACGCCCATCTCATTCTAAAAAGGGACTCCAGGGGGCTTGGAGTTTGAAAATCAGACTTAAAGTTGCCAAGGTTGGAGACCCCTGGCTTAGGAGACTTCAGACTTCTGCAACTCCACATCTACCCTATACAGGTAGTCCTCGACTTACATCAGTTCATTTAGTGACCGCTTGAAGTTACAACGGCACTGAAAAAAAGTGACTTATGGCTATTTTTCACAAAATGAAAAATATGATGACCATTGCACCATCCCTATGGTCAGGTGGTTTACATTCAGAAGCTTGACAATCTTGACCTGTAATAAATTGTCTTCTAATCTTGACCTGTAATAAATTGTCTTTTTTTTGGGTTTTCTATTGCAAACAGCTAACATGGTTAACCCTTTGGGACCAAAATGAGAGAAAAAAAACTGGTTTAGAACAAATTTAAATTGAGACGTTGCATTTTTCTTTGGTAACTTTTGACCCAGCTTAAGGTGGCTAAGTGTTGCCTAAAAACTGCTAAAGAGATTTGGCTGCATTAGCGACGGACGGTAGTAGGATGTGCAATCTGGGGCAACAAATGTAAAATGCTTTGAAATGTTTTTGTTTCATTTTTGAGACCCTGGTTACACTTCCTAAAAGAGCCACAGTTCCCTTCCACCGTCTTATTTTTGTGGAGGTCTCATTTTAATAGTTGGTCCTTTCGCCTTTCTGTCTAAGGAAGGCTTCTCCTATTTTATATTCTTTGGGGAAGAGGGGGGGCTTTTAAAAAGGCGGACAGCATTCCTTACCATGTTTTCTTTTCCAGTCTTTCTTTTTGGCATCAGCCTCTGCTTTAAGTTTATCAAAATCTGGAAGGAGAACGAGAAGGGGAAGGAGAAAGGGAAGAGGAAGGAGAAGACGTGGAAGGAGAAGAGGAAGAAATGGGAGGGGAAAGAGAAGGAAAAAGGGAAGGAGAAGAGGAAGGAGAAGGAGAAAGGGAAGGAGAAGGAAGTGGAGAAGAAATGGAAGGGGAGGGAGAAGGAGAAAGGAGAAAGGGAAGGAGAAGGAGAAAGGGAAGGAGAAGAAATGGAAGGATAAAAGGAAGAAATGAAAGGGAAAGGAGGAGGAGGAGGAGAAGAAATGGAAGGGAAAGGAGAAGGAGGAGGAGGAGAAGAAATAGAAGGGGAAGGAGAAGGAGGAGAAGAAATGGAAGGGAAAGGAGAAGGAGAAGAAATGGAAGGATAAAAGGAAGAAATGAAAGGGAAAGGAGAAGGAGGAGGAGGAGAAGAAATGGAAGGGAAAGGAGGAGGAGGAGGAGAAGAAATGGAAGGGGAAGGGGAAAGAGAAGGAGAAGGGGAAGGAGAAGGAGAAATGGAAGGAGAAAATGAAGAAAGGGAAGGAGAAAGGGAAGAAATGGAAGGAGAAGGAGGAGGAGGAGGAGGAGAAATGGAAGGGGAAGGGGAAAGAGAAGGAGAAGGAGAAGGAGAAAGGGAAGGAGAAAATGAAGAAAGGGAAGGAGAAAGGGAAGAAATGGAAGGAGAAGGAGGAGGAGGAGGAGGAGAAATGGGAGGGGAAGGAGAAGGAGAAAGGAAAGGAGAAAGGGAAGAAATGGAAGGAGAAGGAGGAGGAGGAGGAGGAGAAATGGGAGGGAAGGAGAAGGAGAAAGGAAAGGAGAAGAGGAAGAAATGGAAGGGGAAGGAGAAGGGGAAGGAAAAGGAGAAATGGAAGGAGAAAGAGAAGAAAGAAATATTGGATCAGCCATTACTGTAAATGGTTGAGGGGGTAGACAACGGAAGAACATTTTGCCTTCTAGCTACAGATAAAGCTTATTCAAATGAGGGAATGGATTTCCTGGAAGTGGCAGCCTCTGAGCTTCCTTTGAAGGGGCTGGAAAGACACAGGAAGTGGTCACTTCCAGGTCTGCAATTATACAGAGCCACAGGAATGTCTCTTGCTCCGAGGGAGCAGATGACTCTGCCAGAACTGTCTGAACATGCTTTCCGAAAGCTTGCTTCAGAGTTTCAGGACGGAAGACTACTATCGCCCCCCCCATACTTCATTGCCTAAGGCAGAACAGAAAATACGGTATATTTTCACATCAGCCAGGATTCACAACACCCAATTATTATGTCAGCTGAGGCAGCAAATGCTTGCAAGATCATATTATGGGCTTTCCTAGTAACAATACCGGGAAACTAAAAGAAACAGCTATTTGCTCTTTTAGGTGATGGGCTCAAATCACCTTTTTGCAATAGTAGTAGCTTTGTCAAATGGAAGGGCTGGCCTTAAGAAGATTTTTGCATCACCAAACAAACACACACACACAAACAAACCTAACACAATTTTCCTTCTTCTCTGCATCTCCACCTAGATCAGAGGTCTCATTCTCGCGGCCCGTGGGCCAATTGCGGCCCGCAGGACAGTATCTTGTGGCCCCCACCTTGATATGAAAGTATAATATTAGTGATATGAAAGTATAATATCCAATATAATGGAATCCCTTATGCGGCCCAGCCTCACCCAGCCTCTGCCTCCAGTGGCCCCCAGGTAAATTGAGTTTGAGACCCCTGACCTAGATGATCATCATTACCATTTTAAGTTTTTCATTAACCTGCTTTGCATGAAGAGTGATGCTAAATCAGATTATAATCAAAAGGAATCCATAACATTAATGCAAGTTTATGAAAGTTTAAAATCTCTCAGAATAATAAAATTGATGCAGGAATACAACATAGAAATGCACTGAAGGGTTACCACAGTACAAGATTAGAAATCAGGGCAAACCGGAAGATAGCAACACCAATAGCCCTTAGACTTATATACCACTTTACAGTGCTTTTACAGCTCTCTCTAAGCAGTTTATACTATCAAAATGTGAATTCCACCGTGAGCGACTAGACTATCTAGGCTACAGAGTGTCAAATGAGGGAATAGAGATGGACCCAGCTAAAGTGCAAGCCGTCCTAAGCTGGCAACCCCCTCGCACTCGCAGACAGCTACAAAGTTTCCTAGGGTTCGCAAACTTCTACAGGCAGTTCATTCCCTCCTTTGCGAAGATTGCCAAACCCCTTACAGACCTCCTGAAGACAGGGAGCCCAGGAACGAAACCTCGTCCGGGACAACCCCTACAGTGGAGCCTAACCTGCCAGGAGGCATTCGAAACACTGAAAGAAATGTTTGCAAAGGAGCCGGTACTGAAGCATCCTGACCCTGAGCAACCTTTCGTGATCCAAGCAGATGCCAGCGACATGGCCGTAGGAGCAGTACTACTCCAAAGAAACAACCAAGGAAATTTACAACCCTGTGCCTATACCTCCCGCAAACTCACAGACACGGAGAGACGATGGGCCGCATGGGAAAAGGAGGCTTTTGCAGTGCGATGGGCACTACTGACCTGGAGACACCTGCTAGAAGGGAGCCAGAAACCGTTTGAAGTTTGGACCGACCACAAAAATCTGGAAGCTCTCAGAACCCCACGGAAACTATCACCCAAACAAGTCCGATGGGCTCAATACTTCAACCGTTTCGACTTCGTACTAAAGCACATTCCAGGGCAGAGAAACTTTCTAGCTGATGCCCTCTCCCGCATGCCTCAGTACAAATGCGAACGGGAGCACGTAGTGGATGCCATTATTCCTTCTACTCAACCAGCTGCCCAAGTAACCACCAGGCGGCAACACCGTGACCGACGGGGTCAAACCACAAGCGATCTAACCACAAGACTCAAAACTGAGCTGCTAACAGACCCTTGGTTCCAAAACAACCAACACATCTTGACGAAGAGGGATGACCTCGCCTGGAAGGGGACGAAACTCTACGTTCCAGAATCTCTACGTATCCTAGTTCTCCAGAGGAGCCACGATGCCAAATTGGCAGGCCATTTTGGGTTCCTAAAGACTTTACACCTAGCCCGGAGGCAATTCTGGTGGCCCGGAATGAAGAAAGATGTGGATAGCTATGTAAAAAGTTGCACAGTCTGTGCTACAATGAAAATACGACCAGGAAAACCCCCGGGACTACTGCAAACAGTGGCAGAACCAACGAGGCCATGGGAAGAGATTGCAATGGACTTTATAGTAGAGTTGCCAAAAAGTGGGGGGAACACAGTGATTTGGACTGTAATAGACCTGTTCTCCAAGCAAGCACACTTCATTCCCTGTAGCGGATTACCCTCGGCTCACAAGCTGGCTAAACTGTTTGTGAAGCATATCTACCGACTGCATGGAGTACCTCGAAGAATCATCTCAGACAGAGGGGTCCAGTTCACGGCTAAATTTTGGAGGGAGTTCCTGCGGTCCATTGGATCATCTCAGGGTCTTAGTTCAGCTTTTCATCCGAGCACTAATGGGGCAGCAGAAAGACTGAATGCCATGATAGAGCAGTACCTGAGGTGCTACGTGAACTATCAGCAGTCTAATTGGGCAGACCTTTTATCTTTCGCTGAGGTTGCATACAATAATGCTGTTCACAGCAGCACAGGACTCACACCGTTCAAAGTAGTGAGCGGCATGGATTTCGTCCCAATGCCTGAGTATCCAAGAGACCCCCCCTCCTCAGTCAGCTTGACTGATTGGATGTCGATGCTGAAAGCAGCTTGGGAAAATGTCAAGAAAGCCCTAGCCAAAGCGACACAAACCTACAAGAAACAGGCAGATAAACACCGGGCTCCGCAAAGGCCGTTCCAGGTGGGAGAGAAGGTTTACCTCTCCACAAAATACTTGAGACTAAGACTACCCAGCAAAAAACTGGGGCCAAAATTTGTGGGGCCATTCCCCATAATAAAAATCATCAACCCAGTCACAGTGGTATTGAAACTGCCTCGATTGCTGGGGAAGACACACCAATCGTTTCATAGTAGCCTTTTGAAACCTGTGATCAGTTCCACTCTGAGACCACTGCCCCGTGCGCCCCCAGGCCCTGTAGTCATAGGGAGCCAAACCCATTATGAAGTCCAACGAATTCTTGATTCGAGGTGGCACAGAAGACAACTCCAATACCTAATCAAGTGGAAGGGTTATCCCCTATCGGAAGCATCGTGGGTGAAACATAGAAACATCCAAGCTGACCGCCTTATAGCAAAATTCCATGCAGAAAACCCAAGAAAGCCGGGGGGGAGAGGGACGCATCCCTAAGTCATATACCTGCATTTAGATTGTTTTGTTTCCCATAGTTTGCTTTCGAGAAGTAAGGGGAGCCGGATGTCAACATCCCGATGTTTCCATAGGGTCTTATCTATTGGCCTAACCAACTGAAAATGCTTGACATTCCTGTGGCAGGAAAGGAATCTCGGAACAGCCTGTGACTGCGCATGCATGCAATTATTTTCAACGTTAATTGGATAACGTAAATTATGACAAGCAGAGGGGAGGGGGCATAAGGGGGTAAAGTGCAGAAGCCATTCCAATTATTCTCAGATCTGGCTGCAACCGTGGCTCACCATGACGTTACATTCAATAAACGGACATTGCTTTGAACATTTACGTGAGGCCATGAATCATTTGATGTTTCTCATTGGGAGCTTGACAGGTAGAATATTGCCCACAACAATCCGGGTCCTCATTTTACCAACCTCGGAAGGATGAAAGGCTGAGTCAACCTTGAGCCCGTGGGAATCGAACTGCTGGCAGTCGACAGAATTAGTCTGCAATACGGCATTCTAACCAATGTACCCCATGGCTCTTTAGATCTTTAGTTAGTTCGGAAAAATAATCTTAACTGGACACAGAAGAAATTCCATAATCAAGGTATTGAGAATAGCCTTCACATACTGAATGGCGCCCTCATCTAGTTAATTAGTTATAATTGTTAAGGAAGAACATGATAGGTAAGATGACAACAAGTATAAACCATGAAAAGTGACACTGCCAAGGAACTAATGAAGATGTAGATTTGGCCTTCTACATACCGTCCCCAACGAGAGCCAAAGTAAACTGATTTTCCGCCTTGCCATCTTTCACATGGGCGGTGTAGGTCCCCTTGTCGTCCTCACAGAAGTCCTGGATGACCAGCTCCACCAGGCCTTTAGCTCTGTCAAAGTTGATCTTATGCGTCTGATGTAAAAAGGCAAATAGTCATGAGTAAAGAGAAAGAAGGTTATGTCAGCCAAGGAGAAGTCTCTTCCCTCTGACTTCCAAGGCCATTCTCATGTTCCATTATAATTTGTGAGTAGAAGGGAGGGTCAATGTACAGAGAAGATGTCGCCGTGTTTCCATTGCACATGTTGTGGCTGCCAGTGGAGCTGGCAGCAGATTTGGATGGTGAGGAGGTTGGGGAGGAACATGGGCCAGTCCTGGAGTCTGCGGAAGGCTCTGATGAGGGCTCTGTGTCAGAGATAGAGACAGGGCCAAGGCCATCTGGTAATTATTTGCTGCCTCCGGAGCCTCCGGAGTCTGACATCAGTGAGGCAGAAGAACAATGGAGCCTCTTCCCATTGTGCCCATATGCAGAGCTGCCAGAGGGCAAGAACAATTAAGAAAACATGGTTGACTTGGGAGTAAGGCTGGGAGATGATTGGATCCTCCCATAAGACAGAAAAGAGGAGTGAACGGGACATGAGCTTTTGCAGGAAGCTATTAGTTCATCTAATCGGTACAAGCTTTGAAAAGTTCTGTTTGACTCTGTGCTACGTTTGGCCTTGCTCTGCATTTGGCAATTAGGTCTCTGGCAGCATTCCAAGGGCAAGGAGGTGGGTGTTTATCAACATTCCCCTGAAAGACTGTGGCAACTTGAGCAGACATCTGTCGGAATCTTCACAGACTGTTTGTGAAGCCTTGTGGACTGTTAATGACCATAATTTATAGCCATATCAATAAAAGAGGGTTATTGGGACTAAGTTTGTGATTTATGCTTTCTCAGGAAGCCTAAGTCAGAACAGCACAGTCCTGAAGTTTGCATTAAACCAAGTGAGGGCAACTCACCGGGGTGCTTGAGAGTTCTTTCCCATTGAAGAACAAATGAAGCTCAGCCTCTGGAGAGAGTTTTTCAACTTCTAGCCAAAGCCGGACTTCCCCTTTCTCCAGAACGTCAATGTTCCACCCAGATATCAGCTCAATTACTGAAAAGAATGGAAAATGGACATTATGGAAATGCCAAACCGAGTGGTGAAGTTCAACCAATGTTTCCCAGGGACTAAGGACATCTGATGAATTACAGGTAGTCCTTGACTTACATTTAGTGACCACTCAAAGTAACAGGGGCATGGAATAAAGTGATTGATGACCGGTCCTCGTACCTACAACTGTTGCAGAATTCCCACAATCACAGGACCAAAATTTGGGCACATGGCAACTGGCATATATCTATGTCAGTTGGAGTGCCTCAGGGTTACGTGATTGTCATTTGCAACTTTCTAAGCCAGTTTTTGACAAGCAAAGCCAGATTTGCTTAATGGCCATGTGATTCGCTTATCAACTGCAGTGATTTGTTGGTCATGACTCACTTAACTGCCTTGCTTGGCAATAGAAATACTGATCCTAGTTCTGGGCGTAAGGCAAGGACTACCTGTATGGAAGATTGAATATGTCTCCTTCGGTGGCCATTCAGTTGGGGAGGAGCCAAAACTCTGTGGCAAAGATTTGGGTGTAGATCCCAAGTTCTATTAGAAGAATAAGGAAACAAAGCCAGAGAAGACCTCTGACACAAATATGGAGAGCAAATTCAAGTTGAGCAATTTATAACCCTGGGACCCAGCCCGATTCATCCACCTATGCAAGAGATCAATTCAACTATCAGGAACTATTGGTCTCATCTTGAAGATTGCGGAAGAGAGATAAGACAAGATTAGTAAGATAAGGAAAAAGGAGGAACCTCCACCTATTTCTGGGTCTGACTTATTCCCAACCTGCTTCAGGCCTCACCCAACATGTAGACCTCTGCATTTATTCCAGAGAGAAGGCTTTTTTTTCACTAGAAAAAAAAAGGCGGGTTGGGCTTGATGTAAGCAATGATAGTCTTATGCAGGGGTGAGATTCAGCCGGTTCGGACTGGTTCGGGTGAACTGGATGCTGATTTTACATCTCATTCACTGAACTGGTAGTTGCAAGGACTGGCTGGTCCCACCCATCCTGTTCCTCCCTTCCCAGGAGTCTACATGTGGCCCATTTTGGATGTGAGGTAAGCACAGGGCCCTTGCGGAGGCTCTGGGAGGTCAAAAAACGGGCTTCCTGGAAGTTCTGTAAGTCCAAAAATGGGCCCGTTTCTGGCCTCTGGAGGGCCTCTGGAGCCCATGGGAGGACATTTTCACCCTGGAGGCTTGAGGAAGGCCTCTGGAGCCTGAGGAGAGTGAAAAATGGGTCTCCTGGATGTTTTGGAAATCTGGAAATGGGCCCATTTCTGGCCTCTAGAGGGCCTCCTCCAGGGGAGGCCTTTTTCACCCTCCCGGAGGCTTGAAAAAGCCTCTAGAGCCTGGGAGGGCACAAAACTCCCCTCTGCTACGGTGCAGGAGACTGAGTATAGGCCACACCCACCATGGCCCCGCCCACCCAGCAACCGGGCAGAGAACTGGTTGCTAAAATTTTTGAACCCCTGGTCTTAAATCCCTGGTCTAATGTCAATAAATCAGTGGGCTCTCTCTGCAGTTTCGGTATCTCAAAAGATCTGGAGGGCACACCGGATTACAACAAGAATCTTGTTTATAACAAGAAGACCATGCTTTTGTATTGTGTTACTGTAGTAATAATAATTAGTTATTATTATCCATTGGAAACTTACAGGGGTTTCGAATCTCTTGGCTGATTATTCGCAGCCGGTCCAGTTCTAAGAAAAGAGAAGAGCAAGAAATACACTTGAGAGAGAGAATCAACACAGTTTAACAAATATTTTTTTTAATATTCAATAATATATCAATTCCTCTTGCCATCAAGCCTCTTCAATTTTTATTTGCTCTTCTGCTTTCCATATTATAGTCTATTTCAGCTTCAACTCTTCTCCTCTCCCTCTCTCCTCCTCCCTACCTCCTTTCTTCCCTCTTCCCTCTCTCTTCTCTACTTCCCCTTGCTCTCTCCCCCTCCTCTCCTCTCTTTCCACACCTTCCCTCTCTCCTACTCTTTCCCTCCCTTCTTCTTCCTTCTCTTCTGTGTCCTCAAAAAATGTTTGCTAAGATGTAATGGTTTACTTTGGATTACATTATATGTACATTATATGTTAAAAAAAAAATTAAAAAAACTTTTGGCAAGAGAGGGACAGAATCAAGATTGTGATGCCCAAAACCGGTTTTTTCAATTTTGACAACTTTAAGATACGTGGGCTTCAACTCCCAGGATTGAATCCCATGAGAGTTAAAGTCCCCATACCTTAAAAGTTGCCAAGGTGGAGAAACCCTGCCGTAGCTACATAAATATTAGATTGAGGAAAGGGTTGATGGTTGTGATGATTATCATGATCTCACAGTGGGCTACAAAATAAGGCCGAAACCCATACAGCCACATTGCCTATTAAAACAATCATGCGCCAAACCATAAGTTGACCAAGTTGAAGGCTGAACTTGTTCTTCCACCATGTGAAGTAGCCAATTTCTTGCATAAGGTTGGAAATTGCAACCTGTTTATTCTGTGCAGCGCAAAGAGATGAGATCTTGGCACTAAATCTGGGGTCTCTAACCTTGGCAATTTGAAGCCTGGTGGACCAACTCCCAGAATTCCCCAGCCAGCTTGCTTTAAGTTGCCAAGGTTGGAGACCCCTGGACTAAATCACAAATCGAGAGCCCCCAACGCACAAATTTATAAACAAAATACACAAATTTATAAACTTTTGGAAAACAGAACCACATGATCATTAGGAAGCAATAGGAGACAAGCAACAAAGTATTTACACACAGAATATTTGACCCGCCAAGAAGTAGAGATTCTTTCTAAAACATTACACCCCTGGCCTTACTCTCTCTAACTCAGGGGTCTCCAACCTTTGCAACTTTAAGTCTGAAGGACTTCAGCTCCCAGAATTCTCCAGCCAGCAAAGCTGGCTGGAGAATTCTGGGAGCTGAAGTCCTTCAGACTTAAAGTTGCAAAGGTTGGAGACCCCTGCTCTAACTGATAAGGCATGCAAAACTTTCTAGTTAATTTATCCACAACATTAAAGAGGGAATACAATAATACAATACAATACAATAGCAGAGTTGGAAGGGACCTTGTAGGTCTTCTAGTCCAACCCCCTGCATGGGCAGGAACCTTATACCATTTCAGACAAATGGCTAACTAACATCTTTTTAAAGACTTCCAGGGTTGGGGCATTCACAACTTCTGGAGGCAAGCTGTTCCAGAGGTTAATTGTTCTAACTGTCAGGAAATTTCTCCTTAGTTCTAAGTTGCTTCTCTCCTTGATTAGTTTCCACCCATTGCTTCTTGTCCTCCCCCAGGTGCCTTGGAGAATAGTTTGACTCCCTCTTCTTTGTGGCACCCTCTGAGATATTGGAACACTGCTATCATGTCTCCCCTGGTCCTTCTCTTCATCAAACTAGACATACCCAGTTCCTGCAACCGTTCTTCATATGTTTTAGTCTCCAGTTCCCTAATCATCTTGGTTGCTCTTCTCTGCATTCTTTCCAGAGTCTCCACGTCTTTTCTACATCGTGGCGACCAAAACTGTATGCAGTATTCCAAGTGTGGCCTTACCTTGGAATACTGCATACAGTTTTGGTCGCCACGATGTAGAAAAGATGTGGAGACTCTAGAAAGAGTGCAGAGAAGAGCAACCAAGATGATTAGGGAACTGGAGACTAAAACATATGAAGAACGGTTGCAGGAGCTGGGTATGTCTAGTTTGATGAAGAGAAGGACCAGGGGAGACATGATAGCAGTGTTCCGAAGAGGGAAACTAATCCCTAATAGAATTTATACCACATTACCTAATTAGATTTGTATACTGCTGCACAGTGCTTTACAGCCCTCTGTAAGCGGTTTACAGAGTCCGCATCCTTCCCCCAACAATCTCTGTAACTACAAAATCAAATGTGGGTATTTTTCTGTAATTTACCTTCCTGAGTTAAGACATGGCTGGCAGAAATGTCTTCATCGGTATCAGTTACTTCTACCGAGTATGTTCCCAGATCCCGTTCCGTAGCATATTTCAAAATGACCTTGGACCTGAAACGAAAGGAAAGAAAATGCAAACATGCAATCTACACATCAAATATGCTTGTATCCTGTCATTGTGGAAGGTACCCAGATTAATAATCCGGTGGAGCACTACAGTAATCTTGCTCCTTGAATGAATAACAGAATAAATTGTGCAAAAGTACAACAAAATACAGTAAACTCAGGAGAATAAATCTGGCAAAGACTGCAAATATGTCTGTTTTTGTGCATGAGATAAGATTTGAACTGGACCTCTGTGCATAAAATGCAAAGATAACAGGATCAGAAGCGCATCTGCGATCTCAACATTAGTCACACAAATGGGACTACAGCAGAGGTGGTATTCAGCCAGTTCTGACAGGTTCTGGAGAACCAGTAGCGGAAATTTTGAGTAGAACCGGCAAATAGGCTGGCCCCGCCCAGCTACCTCCCAGCCTCCCAGCTGATCTTCTTTTGTTGCCCGGAACAGAAGAACAGAGCTGGAAAGCAGGTTAGTAGGTTGAGCAGGGAATGGGGATTTTGCAGTAACCTTCCCTCAGGAGTGGGGAAGGAACGGGGATTTTGCCGTATCCTTCCCCTGCTATGCTCACAAAGCCGTGCCCACAGAATCGGCAGTAAAAAAAATTGAATCCCATCACTGGACTACAGGCCAGCATTGAAAAATCAAAAAGCAAGTATTAAATGACTCGGCCCCCTGTTGAAGAAATCTGCTTTATTAGGGGGAAACTTTTTATTTCTTCTTTTGTTTCAAAGATCGCTTCCTATGAATTTGGCAGCGTGCTACAGGAAATTGAGAAAACATCCCAGAAGAGGACAATAACGAAATGTTTTCATATTGCTGGCAAGAAAATTCAGGAAATCACCAGGAGATGAAGCTCAACTTGATGGTCACTGGCGTGGAAAAAAATTCTCTTAAATCTCTACAAGTTCATTTACTCCTGAGGGCACAGGAGGCAACCTTAGCTTTCCTCCAAGTTCTCATGGGAACTTACTTGTCATCTTTGTCTACAATTTCAACTCGGTCAGGATTTGGAGGTCCTTCATAGTCTTTGGACCAAATAAACTCTGAAGTATCAACCATCTCAGGAGCCTCAAATGCCATGTAGATGAAGCCTTCCTCATCTACCCCAACTTCAATTTCTTTGGTGTCTGCAAAACAGACAACAGAGAGAAAGAAAGAGAGAGAGAGAGAAAAACACTCAACACAGGAACCAAATTAAGAACATCACCATCATTTCTCTTCTCCTAAGGCGAGAAATAACGTCAATGCCCAAAAGTTGGTGGCTTTTGTTGAGAAAGGTTAGCAGAGAAAGAGGGGGAAGATAGAAGAAAAACAAAAAGAAGAGCAAGGTTGAGAGGAAAAAATATAGATAATAATAGTAATAATGGTGATGCATGGGTCGATGAATGGATACACAGACAGACAGACAGGCGAAAATTACAATTTTTATACCTGGTTTGGTTTTCGCTATCACAGGATCAGATGGTAAGGATGGTGGACCAACACCTGCCTTGTTCTCAGCTCGTACTCTGAAAATATAACATTTCCCAGTTTCCAGGTCACTCAGCTGATGGGGAACATAATATAGAGAAGGAGTAGGTTTAATAACAGATTGTTGTATGTTGTCTAGAGTCCATGTGATAGGTGGATATGTAAATTCGAGAAATAAATAGGGAAGGAGACATCAAAACGTGATAGCAATAAATCAACTAGTCCAGCCTTCCCTAATTTGATACTCTCTGAATACTGATCAATATTATTTGATTTATAATTTTATACACTGTCAGGTTCCGAAGGTCAAACAGCCAAACACAGAAACAGTTTGTAAATGCAGTTTGTATTCTTCCTCTGGCACAAACTGACCAACTAAGGCTTTGTTATGCTTTTAATATTTTATACCCATATAGTTCCTCTGTGAGGGAGATGTGCAGTTCCTAAGTATGATAAATAAATATAATACAATTTATATTTAATTTATAATTTATATACAATTTATCGCCGCCCTGGGTCCTTCTGGAGAAGGGCGGGATACAAATTGAATAAAATCTAAATCTAAATCTACTTTGTATTTATTATTGACCTAATTCTCCCAGCAATTTACCTTTTTTGAATGGGTTATAAAGAGAATTTATCTCTCCAGTTTCAGAATTCCCAACCCATATGTTCATTAGCCATGTAGGCTGGAGAGCAGGGGTGAAATCAACTTATCTTTGGTATTGATTCGCAAATGTGACCTTCCGCGTATGCGTAGAGCATCAAAAATGGGACGTGATGACATCCGGGCGGGTGGGCAGAGCGTCCCACCACCACCACCACTACCAGTTTGCCCAAACCGGATAGAACTGACTGAATTGCACCACTGCTGGAAAGTCTCGAAATTGCAGACAATGCCAATATATTTCTAATAGACTATTTGCAATCCGATAAAGTTTCAGGGGAAGTTTTGGAAAACGACTAAGTGCAAATTCTTCAGTTATCTATGAAACAATCACCCTTTTGCCATCCAAACAGGAACTCTTACAAAACACAAGTTTCTGCCCTAAAGCAGGGGTCTCCAACCTTTGCAACTTTAAGTCTGAAGGACTTCAGCTCCCAGACTTCTCCAGCCAGCTTTGCTGGCTGGAGAAGTCTGGGAGCCGAAGTCCTTCAGACTTAAAGTTGCAAAGGTTGGAGACCCCTGCCCTAAAGGATTGAAAAATATTATCGGCTAGAATGTGAAACTATTTCAGTTGTTGAAATATTGTAACCTCATTTTTCTCTCTCTCAATAAACCTTGTGGAGAAAGACTCTGAGAGACAAACTTGCCTTTGTTGAATTAACTGCCATAAGCGTAACAATATCTGGGATCTCAAGCTGGGAGAATATACAAATATCTGTGCTCATAAGTCCTGGTTTAAACATTGCTGCCATTAATTTTTTTGTAGACTTTATCACAAATGGAACATGAATGTCAAATGCAACCCAAACCTTCATGTATGTCTTTGATATTGGCTGTTTATTCAGTCGTTCCCAGGTGTCTGATCCTTCCTCACAGGCCTCCACGTAATAACCACTGACTGGTCCTGCTCCAGTATACAGAGGTGGCTCCCAATGGAGCATCAGAGAGGTGTCTCTTACTTCTGTACATCTGACATCATAAGGAGGTCCTGTTTTGGAAGGAAGAGGGGATTTCAAAGCATGTATTCTGGAATACGGCCAAGATCCTTTAGACTTGTGTTTCCCAACCTCAGCCATTTTAAGATGCACGGACTTCATCTTCCAGAATACCAGAATACTCCAACCAGCATTGATTAAGTCAGGGAACTGACTCCACAAGAAATACTGGATCTCTACGTTATTGATATAAGCTATAATAATATATTGATAGCTTGATGCGATGTTTTCTTCCTCCCAAAAAGAAGAGTCAAGGTATAAATTGTTTATATTTGTTTCTAATGTTCTTTTCTCTTCTTTGCTTTAAATCATGTTTTATTTTGGAAGTTACATTCCTTCCCCATGCCACCTCTATGGTCCTCCTCACTTGTGTCCACAGTCAGAAGAGGTTTGGTGGACCACAAAAAGAATCATAGATTTATACTATTGGAAGAGTCCTTATGATTGAGTTCAACTCCTTCAGTTTTGGAGGCTACAGGTGACCAAAGCTATATAGTTTTACTAGCTGGATACCCGTGCTTCACTACGAAACCATGTGACCGGGCCAGCCTGCAGGCCGGATGAGTCACGCACTGGCCCCGCCCATGTAAGGCAACTGACGGTTGGAACAGAGTTTCTTTCAGTTGGGGAGGGGGAGTAGAACGCCTAACTCCTTAGCATTGATGCATGCTAATGTAATACTGTATAAAAAATATTGATGATCTGTTGGTCATTTCAAAAAATCATTTCTTAGTGAGCATGTAGAACCCAAGAGGAACAAACATGCCAAATTTCAAGTTTGAAATGGAGTTGAGTGGTTTTTCTTGGTTAATGTCAGAGGCAGACCTGACAGCTTTATAGTTCTGGAGATTTCATGATGAGTGAGTTGTATTTGGCTTTTATATTTAGCTTTATATGCCCCAAAATCCCAACTTATTAGTAATGTGGTTTGGATCAGTCCAAGAGTAGATCTTTACCTGGTTCTGACATTGTCCATTCTTCACATTTGAAAATATCACTGGGCTCTGACACCTTCCCGACACCAACTATGTTCATGGCATAACCACGGAACTGATAAAATTGTCCTTCGTCCAGGTTGGTCACCTATAGAATCACCAGAGATATTGAGCATTTTCCAAAGCCTTGCCTTGAAAAGAAGACATAGCATTTACAGAGGCATGTCTTTGTATTCCCACTAAAGCAGGCTTCCCAACTGGATGCCCACTCCTAGATATAGAAACTGTGCCACCTGCGGTCTGATCTAAGCACAGTACACAAAATTGTCTGCTACAATGTCTTACCTGTCAATGACTTCATCAGTTTCAACCTCAATAATACATGGGGCAAACAATCGATACAAACTCAAGGTAAACTGCTCCAAACTCGATTGCAGAAAATACGACTTCAGCAACAGAATGGTCAATGCCTGGAATGCTCTACCTGACTCCGTTGTTATATCCTCTATCCTTCACAGCTTCAACCTTTAACTGTCTACTGTGCACTTCACCTCATTCCTAAGTGGTCCGTAAAGGGTGTGTGCATAAGCACGCCAGTGTGGCTAACATCCCTGTCCTACTGTCTGCATTTATTTGTATTCATTTATTTCATGTATAACCATGTTTACATTGATACCTGCTATCTTGCACATGTTTGACAAACTAATAAATACCAATACAAGTTCTTGGAGTGGATTATGAACTATCTGAAGTGCATCAAGATGTGGAACTCTAGCTTAGTGAATATGGAAAAAAGTTCTAGTGGTTTTTTTTAAGAATACCTTTCTAATTCCTCCAGTTTTGTTGTCCACAATGTCACACTGAACAATCAAGCACCCATCTTAATTTTGTTTATTTTGCTTTTTTGGCAAAAGAAAAAGATTCAGCCATAATTAAAAAAAAAGGGTTGCAATCTGAGAGGGGGCAGAGGTTGAGATCCCTGCCCAAGTCCAAACACGGCACGGACACCATACCGTATAAACCCATTCAGCAATGGGCTTAACGTTGGTCTCCTGCCAGTCAGCCTGTGATGCATCATGCTGATCCAAGAAATAGCCCAGAATCTTTGAACCTCCTTTGCGTTTTGGAGGCTTCCAGCCTATGGTCATGGTGTCCTTCCCACAGTTCAGCAGGGCAAAATCTCGTGGGGCGGATGGAAGAGCTGCAAGGGAGGGAAAACATGGAAATATCATGGAAGACTGGCATCTCATCAGCCTGCTGCTTCTCTGCTTAAACTCCTGAGGCAAAGTACACAAAATTGTCTGCTACAACGTCCTACCTGTCAATGACTACTTCAGCTTCAACCTCAATAATACATGGGGCAAACAATTGATACAAACTCAAGGTAAACCAGTCCAAACTTGATTGCAGAAAATAGGATTTCAGCCACAGAATGGTCAGTGCCTGGAATGCTCTACCTGACTCCGTTGTTACAGCCACAAACCCCCCACAGCTTCAACCTTAAACTGTCTACTGTGGACCTCACCCCATTCCTAAGAGGTCCATAAAGGAGGTGTGCATAAGTGCCTTCTGCCCTTGTCCTAATGTCCCTATTTAATTGTACTCATTTCCTTTGTTCATGTCCATGTTTATACTTATACCTGCTATCTTGTACACATGTGACAAACTAAATATGCCGTCTGGCGACACCCAGTGGAAGAGCCTTCTCTGTGGCAGGCCCTGCCCTTTGGAACAACGTCCCTCCTGAACTTCGTACCATCTCGGACCTCCGTCTCTTCCGCCAGTGTCTAAAGACACATCTTTTTCAGCAAGCCGGCCTAGCCTAACCTCCCGCTGGGGCTATTTTAGATAGTTTTAAATTGGGGTTTTAATTTGGTTTTAGCATAGGATTGTCTAATTTAATATGCTTTTAAATTTTGTATATTTTGTTTTATATGTTTTTAAATTCCTGTGCGCCGCCCTGGGTCCCTCGTGGAGAAGGGTGGGATATAAATCGAATTAAAATAAATAAAATAAAATAAATAAATAAAATAAAAGATTAAAATAAATAAATGTAGCCTTGGTATTTCCATTGTTGCCCATAATTGTTGAAAAACGGCAATGATCTTCTGCTATTTTTAGGCTGGAAAGGTCAAAACAAAAATTCCCCCCATCATTTCCAAAACGGAAGAAAAACAGAGAATCTTGGTCACATTCCCCAAAATTGTCTCCCCTCCCCTCCTCTCCTTTCTTCCCCTTCCCCTTCCTTCTCTCCTCTCCTCCTCCACTTACCTGTTCTTGCCTTCCTCCTAGATTTCATGGTAGCACATAGTGAGCGAAAGTTTTCCTAACCTTACACAATCCATCCTTCCCAAACTTGATCTTATTTTATTTATTTATTTATTTATTATTTTTCGAATTTATACCCTGCCCTTCTCCTTGTTAGGACCCAGGGCGGCACACAGGCATTATTAAAACCATAACAAAAAACAATATACATTATTTAAAAATATATTAAATTAAATCCCGTGCTAAAAAACCCATTTAAAACCCTGAAAATTAAAATTTGTAGATAAAAGTCAGAAACGGGGGGCTATGCTAGGCCGGCTTGTTGGAATAGATACGTCTTAAGACGTTGGCGGAAGAGGCGGAGGTCCGAGGTGGTGCTTAGGTCGGGGGATAGGTCGTTCCAGAGGGCCGGGCCCGCCACAGAGAAGGCCCTTCCCCTGGGCGTCGCCAACCGGCATTGCCCGGCCGACGGTACCCGGAGGAGGCCCTCTCTGTGGGAGCGGATCGGACAAAGGGATGCATGGGGCAGAAGGCGGTCTCGTATATAGCTAGGCCCCGAGCCATGGAGCAATTTGAAGATGGTCGTCAACACCTTGAAGCGCACTCGAAAGGCCATAGGCAGCCAGTGCAGCTCGCGCAGGAGAGGTGTTATGTGGGCTTGCCTTGGGGCACCTATAATCACCCGCGCGGCCGCATTCTGCACTAACTGTAGCAGACTTCTCTAGATGTATTGGATTACACTTCTCATCACAAGCAGCCATGGAGGCTGGCTAGGGTGGGAGTTATGATTTGGCAGCTCCAGGTTGAAGGAGGGTGCTCTGGATCAGACGCAGTTAAAGGGATTACACGACAATAGCACAATAGGTACTTACAGATTGCCTGTCTCACAACAATGGGATCAGATTCCGGGGAGCTTTCTCCTACACCAGCTTCATTGACACATTTGACACAGAAGACATATTGTTTGCCAGTTTGGAGTCCCGGAACAGTAAATCTAAGAAACGAAACAGAAAGTCACCCATCCATTCTTCAATGTTATTTCTTGGTACTGGTTTATCACACTGGAGCAGGGTTTCTGAATCTTAACAACTTTAAGGTGTATAGACTTTAAGGTCCAGAATTGGGGGTCTGGGGAATTTGGGGAGTTGAAATCCACCCACCTCAAAGTTGCCAAGATTGAGAAATTCTACACTAGAGACTTTAAATATAAAACAGGTGAAGCTTTTAGTCATCTTGGAACATGTTGGCTACTTTCATACAACACGGTGAATTTGGTTACCAAATGAGCCTATTTTATGGGTATATACAATAAAAAACCAATATAGCTTAGATCAGCAACCTTAAACACTCAAAGAGCCCCAAAGATACTAACCGGAAGCCCCCCGTTCAATTCTGGAGCCGACCGGAAGTCTGGTTTCCCCACCATAGAGTCTTTTCCTGCTCAGTGTCCTTTTCCCCCTACCTGTCCTAACCAAAAGCCCTATGAATTGTGGAGCTGACTGGCAACAGGGAACCACAGCAGAGGGATGAAAGAGCCACATGCAGCTCCAGAGTTGTGGGTTGCTGACTCCTGTCTTAGATTCATAGACCTTGGTAAGCTAACAAACCACTAACCAAATTTAGCGCAGTGTGAATGCAAGCATGAGGTCTGCCAGATGAGAAATGGTAGACAGTTGCAATCAGCAGGACACTTTCAGCAATGACACTGACTTTGCAAATTATCCTTCCAAAGGACAATTTATCAGATTATGATTGACCTTTCTAGTTGCTTGGATAAACCATCTCTAATGAATTCATCTTAAAGTGACAATATCTCTGTGCTTTTATTTCCAAGATGAACATACTTAAGTTTAAATTAAATTATTTAAATTTCTATACCGCCCTTCTCCCTTCCGGGACTCAGGGCGGTGTACAGGCGACAATAAAATCACAAGTAAAAACATAGGAACCTTAAAAAATACATTGAATGATAAATAGCCTGTTAAAACCTTGTTAAAATCCCTGCTAAAAGCCATTTAAAACTGTACCATTTGTTGTGGTATAACTAAACATTTGTTGTTTGGAACACCATTCCTTTTCAGAACCTAGTTTGATTAGATGCAGTGGTGGGTTCCTACTAGTTTGGACTGGTTCAGCCGAACCGGTAGTGGTTTGTTGGCCTGGGTCGCTCGAACTGGCAGCGACCCAGACCTGCCATGCCCTCAAACTGGTTCCCCAGTCAGCACCATTGGCACCGCCATCTTGTTTTTCAGTTCCACACAGGCACAGAACAATTTTAATTGCACTACACATGCACATGGAGCGTGAAGCACGCACACAAGCAAATCAGCAGTAGTGCCGGCTGGACCCCACCCCTGATTAGATGAGCTGCTTCTAAAATAAACCCATTCATGAAGAAGGTTCCATGAGTATTACTTTTGCCCATTACAACCAGTTCCTTTGTTGTAAAATTAGAGGCTTGAAAAGGGAGAACATCTGGAGTAGCTCAGTGGAACTGAATCCACATGATAACAAATCTTTCCTTTCCTTGTTTTGAAACCACAAAACAAGGTGCCATTTCCCCGCTCCTCTCTCAGAAATGCCCAAAAGAGATGGAAAGGATCACCAAATGAACTCACTCATGACAAGTGACAGGTTTGTTGTTGACCGTTTGCCAGTCATCTGTCCCAACCTCCCGGCAATAGATGTAATAACCCAGTGGTTCCTCTCCTTTTCTTGGCTTGCTCCACTGCACGACCACAGATGTCTTGGTATCTCTGAAAGCCAGGACTTGAGATGGGGGTGGAAGCGGAGCTAAAAAAAAAAAAAAAAGATGCGAAAAAATGAAAACTTAAAAGCAGTAACTATGCTTTTAAGGAAAACCATTGTGATTCCTTTCAACTCTTTGCCAATTTCTATCAGGTAAACTAGTGTTTCTCAGCAACTTTAAGACATGTAGATATCAATTCCCAGAATTCTCCAGCCAACAGCAGGATTTCTTAGATTTTATTTAGTGACAATTAAAAGGAAAAGAACGAGAGATTACCAATCTTTTCCCCCCAGAGAGATAGAGTCACTGGGCAAAGAAGGATCTCTCACTCCATACTTGTTCATCTCCTAGATGAACATACTTTAATTGTTGTTTGGAACACCATTCTTTTTTTAGATCTTGGTTTGATTAGATGAGCTGCTTCTAAGACAAACTCATTAAACAAAGAGGATTCCATGAGTATCACTTTTGCCCATTGCAACCAGTTCCTTTGTTGCTGAACAAAATTAGAGGCTTGAAAAGGGAGAACATCTGGACTAGCTCAATGGAACTGAATCCACAGGATAACAACATCCTTTCCTTCAATTCTTCTCCAATCTCCATCAGCTAAATTAGTATTTCTCAACCTCAGCAACTTTAAAACACGTGGAGGTCAATTCCCAGAATTCTCCAGCCAACAGCAGGATTTACTAGATTTTATTTAGTGACAATTAAAAGGAAAAGAACGAGAGATTACCAATCTTTTTTCCCAGAGAGATAGGGTCACTGGGCAAAGAAGGATCGCTCACTCCATACTTGTTCACCGACCGTACTCGGAAACAGTAGGACTTTGCCTTCTCCAGACCAAAGACAGGGAAAGTGGTGGAACCGACAGGAATATCCAGATTAACCATCTGCCATTTGTCACTCCCCGCGATTGACTGAAAAGACAGAAAAGAAGCCCAATGTTATTCTACCAGCCTGGGGCGACAGGTTTTCTGCCAGGAGAAAAGAATGACCAACTCTGCATTTTCATGTCCAGTGATCCAGTGTGGAAATCTGGAAAACCACAAGAATTGACTTAGTAAGGCTCAATTTATAGATTTTAGAAGAAATTATGGAACGTTGCATAACTTGTGGTGTAGAAATTAGAGTGTTGTCTACTGACTATGGTCCTCCTCCATTTGGTGGTCTACCATGAAATGTAAAAACTAACAATGTCTATATTATTATTTTTCCATCCTGCAACCTCTTTTTTCTGCCATGTTCCCATGATATTGCCCTTATCTCCCAAAGGTCATCAGGATTGGTGGACAGTTAGTCTTAGTCTTCAAATTTGTTTGAGAAATAATTTGGTTTGGAACAGAACAGAACAGAACAGAATAGAATTCTTGATTGGCCAAGTGTGATTGGACACACAAGGAATTTGTCTTTGGTGCAGATGCTCTCAGTGGACATAAAGAGAATAAAACACATTTATGAAGAAAAAGATACAACACTTAGTGATAATCAAGTTTACTAATAAGCTATCAAATTGTACTAGTAAACACATAAAACAATATAAATTGAAAGAGACAAGCAACATGGTTATAGTCATAAGTGAGAAGCGATAGATATTAAAGGAGGAGAATAATAGTTATACAGTCTTAGTAAATTATTTGACAGTGTTGTGGGAATTATTTGTTTAGCAGAGTGATGGAGTTCAGGAAAAATCTGTCCTTGTGTACAGTTGTTCTGGTGTGCATTGTCCTATAGCCTCCTTTTGAGGGTAGGAGTTGAAGCAATTTATGTCCAGGATGTGAGGGGTCTGTAGATATTTTCACAGCCCCCTTTGTGACTCGTGCAGTCCTCAATGGAAACACCAGAATGAAGTTCAGGCTAATCTAAAGGTAGTTTCCGATTACTGATCTACTGATCGACCCACTGTATCTTGCAACTGTGCTGTCTCGTTACCTTTTCTATGAAGTAATTCAGTGGCTCTTTGCCTCTGGGGTCCGGCTCATCCCAGGAGAGGATCACATAATCTTCTCTGGTCTCACTGGCATGAACATTGGTGGGAGGCAATGGGATTTTAATCTCAGCTGTAGGAAAGGAGAGTTAAAGTAGCCATCACACACTCTAGTGACACCAGACATGCAACAAGGAAATAATAGCTAGGTTGGTAATATGCTTTTCTCCAGTAAAGTTGGACTTCACCTCCCATACTTTCTCACCCAAGGCCAACCTATCTGGAGAGCATGACTGCTACGATAGAATCAAGGGATCTGTCTATAAAGGAACAATAGAGCTGAATATCAAAATTTTGTCCTCAGAAGTGTTTTGCTTAGTTCTTGGCATCTCCAAGAGAATGTACTTTTTAGACACTGAAGAATCACTGGCAGTTGGGTAGAAGATACTCAACTAGATTAATATCTAGTTGATCATAGTTAGATCATAACTGCGGCATAATCTAAGCATAGTACACAAAATTGTCTGCTACGACGTCTTATTTGTCAACAACTTCTTCAGCTTCAACCTCAATAATAGTCGGGTAAACAATCGATACAAACTCAAGGTAAACCGCTCCAAACTCGATTGCAGAAAATACAACTTCAGCAACAAAGGGGTCAGTGCCTGGAATACCCTGACTCCGTTGTTACATCCTCAAACTCCCACAACTTCAACCTCAAACTGTCTAGTGTGGACCTCACCCTATTCCTAAGAGGTCCATAAAGGGTTGTGCATAAGAGCACCAGTGTGCCTTCTGTCCCTGTCCTACTGTCCCCATTTATTTGTATTCATTTCTTTTGTTCATGTCCATGTTTATATTAATACCTGTTATCTTGTCCCTCTTTGACAAACTAATACAATACAAAAAATAAGATACTAATGCAAGTTCTGGTCCAATTTAAGGCAGCTTCCTGGGTAACCTTTTCATTACAAGAACTTCCATGTGTAGTGGAAAGAACAAATTCTAGAATTGCCATGCCTCAAAATGTATGTGTAGCAATTCAATGTAACATGAAAATACATTTGGAATAGAGCAGGGGTCTGCAAAGTTGGCTCTTTTAAGACTGGTGGACTTCAACTCCCAGAATTCCCCAGCCAGCCAGGCTGGCACGGGAATTCTGGGAATTGAAGTCCACCAGTCTTAAAAGAGCCAACTTTGCAGACCCCTGGAATAGAGGATTTATCAGAAGAATGCTTAAGGAATAAAGTTGCCTATGAACTTACGTTCCAGTTCGTCTTTTGAAACTATAATTGTCCTCATCCCATCGTTATAAGGAATGTCTAATCAAAGAAAAAGAAAATTATTGAGTTGGAAGCTATACATTATAATGTATAGTGGGATTGCTGGCTTCGGGGATTTTCCCGTGTATATAGCATGGAGATGTTATTGCAACGTTTCGACAAGATCTCACTTGTCATCATCAGGCAGGCTTCTGCCTGTGACTGCCTGATGATGACAAGTGAGATCTTGTCGAAACGTTGCAATAACATCTCCATGCTATATACACGGGAAAATCCCCGAAGCCAGCAATATCAGCATACCTACACCCGTGAAAATCTACGAAAACAAATATAATGTATAGGTATATACATTATAGTTCAGTTGAATTGACAAACTGAATCAACCATTGGATTGCTTCAGTTTAATTAATTTGATTAATTCAACCAAAGGGAATATTTGAACTGTCCTAGGACAAAGGTAGTACTAGCAATAGCAGTAGCACTTACTTATATACTGCTTCATAGTGCTTTATAGCCCTCTCTAAGCAGTTTACAGACTCAGCCTTTGCCCCCAACAATCTGGGGTCCTCATTTTACCCACCTCGGAAGGACGGAAGGCTGAGTCAACTTTGAGCCTGGTGAGATTTGAACTGCTGAACTGCTGAAGTGCAGCTAGCAGTCAGTTTAGGTAGCCTGCACTACTGCACTCTGACCACTGTGTCACCTCGGCTCTACTTGATCAATCAGTGGATCAATCTAGTGAAATATTTTTTGCTCCTTGGACGTGCTGGCCTAGGATAATCATTCTTTGCACCACAACTCTTTTACTTGAGGTTATTGGTGGCCCAAAGGATGTCTTGAAGAACTTCTTCAATTCTTGTGAACCCTCACATGGTCTAAACCAGGAATGACGTACTTAGCAATCTCTTGGCCTCATTGGGATCGATCATTGTCACAGGGCTGCTGGCCTTCGAAGGGTTACTGATTCCTGCACGATTGACGGCCTTCACTCGGAACTGGTAAGTCTTTCCTTCCATGAGACCCAAAACTGGTGACCTGCAAGTTTTCACCAGTTGATCATTGTAAGGAACCCATTCATCTGTGCCCATTTCACACCTGGAAGGTTAAAAATAACACTTTTGTACAATTGATTATGAGTCCATAAATAAACAACCAACCAAATGAATGAATGAGTGAATAAATAAATAAATAAAGGAGGAAGGGTGGAAGATTGGACTACCATAGAGTACAAACCTTTCAATGTAATAACCAATGATGGGGCTTCCACCATTATCACTGGGAGGTATCCATGAAAGTATGAGGCTGTTTTTGTTCACATCATGACATTGTACAAGGAGGGGAGATCCGGGAGCACCAGCTGTTGCCGCTGCAGCATCTGAGAAGGACAGGAAGCTACGGTGAGATTGTTGAATCAGGGCAAAATAACATTTCACTTTTATTTGCCATACCCTGAAATCATTGTTGGTGATGGGAAGGATTCACTGTCATAAGTATTCATGGCATTGGCTAGACAACAGAGACAAGATTCATCGAGTAACTTTGTGAAAGTCACTTTCACAACCGTGAGAAAGGGCCATTTACTGTATATAGTGCCGTGCAGTGATGGGTTCCTATCAGTTCGGACCGGTTTGGTCGAACCGGTAGTGGTTTAGCGGCCTGGGTCACTGAAACCAACAGCAACCCAGGCCTGCCACGCATGGGAACTGGTTCGCCAGGCAGCGCCATAGGTGGTGCCATCTTGTTTTTGGCTTCTGCACATGGGCAGAACAATTTTAATTGCATCAAATGCAAGTGGCACACCCATGAGCGAACTGGCAGTAGTGGCTGCCGGAACCCATCCCTGGTGCCGTGAGTTTATGAAGAAAATTAGAGATATAAAGCTAACTCTTAATCTATGTTTGTTTCTTGCTGGCTTTCCTTTGCCCTTCAACCAGTCACCCTTCTCCAACTAGACGGGCTCTAGAAGTCTTGGTCTACAATCCCATCAAATTTGGTAGTACCAATCTTGATTGGGAACACTATATTCTCCATACAGATAATCGTCGACTTAAAAATCACAATGTTCTGACCTAGACTTCCCCAGGAGCACAAAGCCGAGTCCTCCTCCTGATAAACCTCTTTTATTTAATTTACAGTGAATTCCTCTCTAGCAAAGTCTTTTCTCTCCTAAAGTTTTTCAAGGTAGTTCACAATTACCGACCTTTTTCAGGCTTGGAGAGTGGCCAGGCTGATATCTTTCAGGCACAGCAATACTTGGCAAAAATGCAGGGATGAACTAATGATCTCCTGCAAACTCCACTCCCCTTTCGCTCCTCTTTTATTCCCTCTGGGAGGGGCCATTCATCGTCCACCTGTGGCCTTACTCCAAAGTCGACCCCTGTTCTTTAGCTGTTCACTTCGTCTGGCAACTCTATGCATGTGCTGGGAACAAGCTCCAGCTGTTCGTCTGCCTCACTGATGTCTGACTCTAAAGGCAGCTGATAACTGGCATATGGCTCTGGCCCCATCTCTGCCTCCCACACAGAGCCCTCATCAGAGCCTTCCCCACTCCAGGACTGGCCCAGGTTCCTCCCCAACCTCCTCACTGTCTGAATCTGCTGCCAGCTCTGCTGGCTGCTGGTGGACCACAACACACAATTGGGATTTAAATCAAGATCTATGATTCCCACATATCGTATAGGAACCACAGTCAGATACATCTAAATATCCTCAGGCTGAGGGAAACTGTTCAAGTGTAGGGTTTTTCAAGCTGTGCTCCACAGGACCTGGTGGTTCCATGAGAATCTGGGAGAGACTAAGGGCACCTTTCATGGTCAAGCTGAGTAAGAGTTGTAAGAACAAGACTCCAGGTCAACTGGAATCTATTAGTTGGAAAAGGTTGGTTGAAACTTCTCAGGCTTTTGAAATAATATTTAACATTAAATTGTCAGATCAATAATGGTGAACATACCCCTAACAAACACATAAGCTTTTTGTTCATTGTAGCCGTCTTGTGTTGGGATGCGGACGCTGTAACAGCCTTCATCCTCCTTGTAAGCACAGGATACTGTCAGGGTTGCTTCCCGGTCCTCACATTTTGTTTGCCGGCGGTCGGAATCTTTCAGCAACTCACCTACCATGCAGGACATAAGCATCACCTTGTTTTTATCCGGTCAGTGCATCCCTACTAGAGTTGGTACTTAGCACATGTTCAGAATCTGGAATCCTGAACATGTTCAGATTTCACTTGTAAAATGTGCTGTCTGTGTCAAATAACAACAATAAATAATTTAATTCCTCTTTCTCATCCTCTTCCACCACCAGTAAAAACACTATTGGGGAACAAGTTGGGGGAGTCCTATTGGTGGCTATATCCCAAAGGTGCTTTTTCAAGAGGCAACTGGACTTTCTCTTTTTTCTTTGATGAGGTTTCGTTTCTCATCCAAGAAGCTACTTCAGCTCTAACTGGATGGTGGGGAATGGAAGGTTTTATCCTCCTTTTGAGACAGCTGGCCATTTCCATCCTTTTAGAGAGTTGTTGAGGCCACCTGGAGGTTTCTCTGTGTCATCAGGGTCACCCAAGTAGGGCAAATGGGTGTGGAGCCTTTTTGGAACTGTTGAAAGGACTGTGTTGTAGACTGGAGATAGATGTCCTATCCCTTCCCCTCTGTTCAGAGAAGCCTGCTCAATTTTGACATAGATGGCTTCTTTGACCCCTCTTTCTTTCTTTTTTTTTTAAATAATCTTTATTAATATAAATATAAAAATAACATTTGACAAATATAAAGAAAAATCGACATACATTATTAAGGCGGAAAGGAAGGTAGGGGAAGAGGGGAGGAGGGAGATAGAAGAAAGAGAAGAGAAGGGTGGACATACCGGGGATATAGTTATTCCCCAAATTCAAAAGTTTTTGTTTGTCCCAGTCTGTTCTATTCATTCTTATATACATTTTAACTTAACTATCTGCGTATGTATCTCTATAATTATCTTAAGTTCATTGTCGTCTCACTTGTTCCTTGTATTTATTCCACGTTTATACTATTTGGTTGTTCACTTTGGTATCCTTTTGTTCTCTTGTCGTACCATATGTACCATTTTCCCCATGTTTGAGCATAAATCGACTCTGTTTTATCTTTTAAGATATATGTTAGCCTATCGGATTCAGCACAGTTGAAAATTTTGGATATGACGAGGTGGTCTGTTGGTACATTACTATCTTTCCATTGTTGCGCAATGGCCATCCTTGTTGCTGTTGTAATGTGTATAAAAAGGTACCAGTCTTGGTTCTGAGTTTGGTTTGGTTTAATGCCAAGTAAGTAAGATTCAGGCTTAAGAGGGAAGTTGATGCCTACTATTTCCATCAGCCAGATTTGTATTTTCTTCCAAAGTTGGTTAATTTTTGGACAAGCTTTGACCCCTCTTTCAAAGCTGAGGGAGATCAGAGCTGAAGAAGCTTCTTGGATGGGAAGCTAAAGGTCTTCAAAGAAAAACCAGAAAGCCCAGTTGCCTCTTGAAAAAGCACCTTTGGGACAACCATGACCTGGATGACTGAGAATCTCCATAAACATTGGTGGATATATTTTAAAGCAAGTCTTCAGCAATTGACAACAATTAATAGACCTGAGCTGATCTCAAAAGCTAAAAAGATGGTTAGTTTATAGATGGATAACTTCCTGGATATACCAGTCATGTTGGTTAGATTGTAAAGACAAAGTTCATTCTTGCAGAAATCAATGGCAAACTAGTTTCAAAATGCTACCAAGAATTTTGGATGGATGTAGTCACTAGGAGTACAAATAGACTTGACTTGAGCTAAGGACACTTTTATCCATAATAAGGAGCAACCTGATTCTCCTTCTCATTTAAAATACTAATTCACATGATAAATGAAAATGTTGGAACCTGGAACTTAGGTAATATGGCAATTGAAATCATGAACCCATGAAAATTGTGAGAAGGAGAAATTCTCCAGTTTATTTTATTGGATTGCCTAGGTAGATGAAATCAAATAATTTCCCCCACCCTGGTGAGAAATCTCCTTAAGACATACAATTGAAACTATGAGATGCCTTGGGCTATTCTTCTTGGTTATGACCTATAAAAATTAAAGACAGATCATCAAGCATATATAAACTTTTTAAAACAAGAAGGTGGTTATGATATCTGCTAGGTCTCCATGTGACATGACTTCCTGTCTCCCTAAAATTAATGTTTTGAATTTTCTGAAGTCTTACAGGTTGACATGAGATGTCCCCCCCCCCCCCCCCCAATCTCATGCAAGAATTAGGGAAATCATCTGGAAACCTCACAAAATTTTGGTAGGTTTTGCATGAGATTTTAATTATTTGGGTAGGTGATTGATCTCTCTGATAACTCTATGAAGACATGAAAACTGTTGGCTTAGGTGAGGCTCATTATGCAAACTACTGAAATGAGTTAATTCAATAACCAAATAAAGGGTGTTTTGCTTTGTATTTTTGCATTGGCATCCAAAGATGGGGAACAAAAGGCTGCTAAACCTGATGCAGCATATTTTGAAGCTTTCTCATGCAGCATTGGGGCTACATATACAAACCATCACGGAACCAGGAAATGTTTCGTTGGTATTCCTGAAGGTCTGAAGTGAAAGTGCAGAAGAGGGTAAATGGTTCCTTCTCTCTAGCAAAGATAGGCTTCAAAGTGCTGGCAAAGTCAGCTTCTATGTCTCTGAGTCTCTCTAAGAAGCAAACACAGGTTGAGTTAGAAAGAAGGTAGAACATTGATGGCCAAAAAAGAATGAAAGGCTTCTTCTGACTTGGGGCATTTCTGCCAATTTTATTTTTTACAATATGCATGGAGTAGTTTGAATCTGGTCTTCAGCTACGCCAATCTTAATGCCGAGATCACCATGTGTGCATGTGTTCTGACCTAGGCTTCCCCAGCAGCACAAAGCCTAGTCCTCGTCCCGATAAACCCCTTTTATTTAATTTATGGTGAATTCCTCTCTAGCAAAGTCCCAGCCCACAGTCTTTCAAGACAGTTCACAATTACTAACCTTTATCAGACTTGGAGAGTGGCCAGGCTGATATCTTTCAGACCACAATACTTGGCAAAAATGCAGGAATGAACTAATGGTCTCCTGCAAACTCCACTCCCCTGTCGCTCCTCTTTTATTTCCTCTGGGAGGGACCATTCATCATGTACCTGTGGCCTTACTCCCAAATCAACCCCTGTTCCTTAGCTGTTCACTTTTTCTGGCAACTCTACACATGTGGACACTGCAAAAAGGTTCCAGCTGTTCTTCTGCCCCACTGATGTCTGACTCTGAAGGCAGCTGATAACTGGCATATGGCTCTGTCCTCCTCTCTGCCTCTGATGCAGAGCCCTCATCAGAGCCTTCCCCAGACTCCAGGACTGGCCCATGTTCCTCCCCAACCTCCCCACTGTCCGAATCTGCTGCCAGCTCTGCTGGCCACTGGCAGGCCACAGAACTCGCAGGAGTCTTCTCCAGCACCAGAGTTCAAAGATGCTCAACCTTCCTTATGGTCCATTCTTTGGCGCTCAACCTTCTTTATGGTCCAACCTTCACAGCCATCCATTGCAACTGGGAAAACCAGAGCCTTGACTAGACATACTTTTGATTGCAGGGTGATGTCTCTGCTTTTTAGTATGCTGTCTAGATTTGCCACGGCTTTCGTCCCCAGGAGCAAGCGCTTTTTAATTTCTTGGCTGCAGTCCCCATCTGCGGTGATCTTGGAGCCTTAATCAGCATCCTTAATCAGGTCGAGTAAATATCTAACAGCTGCAATCACACGGCTCATTCAGACTGGTTATTTTTAATCTTAGTTGTTTTGAAATTAAATCCCTATATAAGCTCAGCCTGCTTAGTTAGCTCATGTTTTTACACATTGTACAAAATCCTTATTAAGGGATTAATTCTGTGACCACATTAAAGTGTGTTGTGCAGGAACATATTTTATTTCTGCTATCGTTGCAATCCAAGTCTCGCTTTCCTTTCACATCTGGTTCATTTTAAGCCATCTTTAAAATGGACCAACCTAACAGTTGCCCTATGTGCATGCATGGTCTGTTAAATCCAAGAAAAGACAACCATTAAAAAGGACCATAAACTTCTACTCACTTTTATAGATTTCCGAGTCAAATCCAGATTCCATCCCGTAATATTCTACAAGAGATTAGAGGGGAGTTGATGGAGGAGTGGGAAAGGAAGAGGGGGAGAAATACAGGCATTGATAAAGGCACCGAGTCACCGTTTCATTTGCAAATAATAATGTACTGTTATTATACTGTAACATTATTAATAACGTTGCTGAAAACTTTGACCTAAAGGATTTGTATGGATGAAGTCAAGTCAAGTCCAACTTTTTAAGGTTGGACTCACCCATCTGACTTGCCCCAGAAGGAGGTCAGTTCTGTGTCCATGTCTTAAGGAAAGGAACATACACTGCCCTCAATCTACCCCAGCCCACCATAGTCTCTGCCCACTTTTCCTTGCTCTGCATCCAATTTAGCATTTTCCTACTTCTGCTGGCACAGATGTGGCTGGGTGTTACTTGCAGGGTTTCATTTTATGGTAGGCAAATGCAGTGGTGGGATTCAAATAATTTAACAACCGGTTCTCTGCCCTAGTGACCAGCTGAGTAGACATGGCTCGGTGTTCCTATGACCATGTGGGCATGGCCAACACAATGTCACTCAGGTCTATGGGCGCTTCACCGTAGCTTGTTACAATGCAATAAGGGTTAACCCGAGAGGCATTTCCATAAGCAGGGCAATAAAGATGAAGCTAGAAACAACACCAGAATGTCTCCTTCCTGCCTTCCTTACAGGATTAGCCCCGGAAAGTGGGGAAAAAAACAAAAGGAGATTTCTTCCAACAACCGGTTCTCTGAACTTCTTAGAAAATTAACAACCGGTTCACCGAATAGGTGCGAACTGGCTGAATCCCACCACTGGGCAAATGCCTCTGCTCTGATTGGATATTGGATGCTGTGGTGGAGGGACGCCTCTCCCCTCTCAACATGGGTCCTGTTTTCCATGCCAGTAATCCAGGATTGCTGAACTGCTGAAATATTGCATCATTTTTTAAAAAAATGCATCCACAGCTACACAAGAACACCAGTGTAAAGATAGGCTTTTAAAAAATTATGATGATTACAGATACACTGGTAAAATGGTGACAGTCCAGTTTTAAGAAATATATGGATGGAACATTAAAGCATGGACTTTCCTTTTCTGAATAGGAGAAATTGGCAAAATTTTCAAACTTTCCTATTCTAGTTCAGGTGGTATGAAAATGGGGAAAGTGTAGCTTTTTTCCTTCTTCTCTTTATTTTTTCTCTTCTCTTCCTTTCCTTTCCCTTTCCCTTTTCCCTTCCCTTTTCCTCCTCCTCCTCCTCCTCCTCCTCCTCCTCCTCCTCCTCCTCCTCCTCCTCCTCCTCCTCCTCCTCCTCCTCCTTTACTTCTTTTCATTTTTAATCTTCCCTTCCCTACTCTTCCCTGTCTTTCCCTACACCACCCTGCCCCTCCCTGCCCTTTCCTTCATCCTCCTCTCCTCTCCTCTCCTCTCCTCTTTTCCCTTCCTTTTTTATAGTCCAAGGCGATGCACCTCAAAGAAGAAAAAAAGGGTTGCTGCTTTCTTTTCTAACAGAGATTAGAAAGGTAAAAAAGCAGGGAGATCCACCAAACGTTGACCGTTTCAAATGTCCTCCAGACAGAACACCAGGCTTCCCCCATAGCAAGGAATAGAATAGAATAACAGAGTTAGAAGGGACCTTGGGGGGTCTTCTAGCCCAACCCCCTGCTTAGGCAGAAAGTCCTACACCATTTCAGACAAACAGATATCCAACATCTTCTTAAAGACTTCTGGTGTTTGGCCATTCACAACTGGAGGCAAACTGTTCCACTGATTAATTGTTCTAACTGTCAGGAACGTTCTCCTTAGTTCTGGGTTGCATCTCTCCTTGATTAGCTTTCACCAATTGCTTCTTGTCCTCCCTTCAGATGCTTTGGAGAATAGCTTGACTCCCTCTTCTTTGTGGCAACCCCTGAGTTATTGGAACACTGCTATCATGTCTCCCCTAGTGCTTCTTTCTTCCTTCTTTTCATTAAACTAGACATACCCAGTTCCTGCAACTGTTCTTTATATGTTTTAGCCTCCACTAAAACTAATAATCTTTGTTGCTCTTCTCTGCACTCTTTCTAGAGTCTCCACATCTTTTTTATGTTGTGGAGACCAAAACTGGATGCAGGATTCCAAGTGTGGCTTTATAAAATGGTATTAACACTTCAGGTGATCTTGATTCTCTCCCTCTGTTTATGCAGCCTAGAACTGTGTTGGCTTTTTTGGCAGCTGCTGCACATGGCTGGCTCCTATTTAAATGGTTGTCCACTAGGTCTCCAAGATGCCTCTCACAGTTACTACTATTGAGCAAGGTACCACCTATACTGTACCTGTGCATTTTGTTTTTCTTACCTAAATGTAGAGCCTTATTTTTTTCACCATTGAATTTCATTTTGTTAGATAGGACTGTTACTGGGTCAAAAGGGATTTCTTAAACTGGATTTCATTCCACAGAAGCTAAGGAGCTTCAAGTGGCACTGCAGAAAAGCCCATATTGAAGGAGGGGTGAATCTCCAAATAGTTAAGAATGCCAAACTTGATGGAAACCCAGTTCCAGCCTCCATCAGGCTTCTTTTGTTTCCTTGACTTTAGACCAAAATGGAGGACTCCTAGCCTGAAGAAATACCCTTGGCATAAAAAGGATGGAAAACTGCAAAGGAGGAGCGAATTGGCAATCGCCCTCAGCCAGATGTTTTCCATTTGTTGGGTTATTCTCCCTCCCACCATGTCTAGCTAGGAGAGTACTGGGAATCCTGTTCCAACATGCCTGAAGGAGGGGGCGGGGAATTGGCAATGTTTGGATAATGGATGAGTAATGGGAATTGCTCAGAAAACAATTGGGAAGACTCCTCGGGAGTTGAAGCACGCATGGCTTGTATTGCAACAGTGCATCTGAGGGAGAAATAGGTTTTATGCAGACAACATCTGACTTTGCAAGAACGTTTTTGCATTTGTCAAAGTCAAGTCGAGACTTACTCCTCACAAACACGGTTGCAAATGAGTTGGCTTCACCATAAGAGTTCTTCACTTCCACACTGTATTCAGCAGAATCATCCAAAGAGCATCTGAAAATAAAAGCAAACGATACTGTGAGATGCTCCCCTTGCTTCATTAACAGATTAAGAAGAGTATTGGACCAAAAGCAGTGTTTCCTCAGCCAGAGCGTGCTGGCTGGGGAACTCTGGGAGTTGAAGTCCATTCATCTTAAACGTGCTAAAGTTGGGACCTATATGTTAAAAGCCAATGATGTGGTGACTTTCTCTCTCTTTTTTGCCTATCTCAACTTCATTTACATGATTTGTGGATTTTGATTTCTCTTCATCTGTTTTCACCTAACCATCTCTTCACTTCTGCTCATAGTGTTAAGGATATCGCCCTTAGGAGACCGAAAAATGTGCAACGGAATGTAGCAAGAGATATGTTGATAGGTATCCACACTATCAGTCACAGGCACTGAAGGTAAAACAAGTAGACTTTTACTTGCGTTGATAAAATAAAGTAAGAGACACTTCTTCACAAACAAGTGAAAAGTATTCCTGAATCATATACACAGTCTAGTACTCAAACTTTGGCTTACAGTTGCTCAACTCACGATTCTCTTGGCTGTTCAATAACTGACATACAGAGCAGCCATCATCCAAGGGATCAGTGGCTAACAGTGATTCTGGCTTCCTCTTATAGCTGATTGAGGAAACAGCAGCCAATCACATCTCACTGTAGCAGTTAAAGTTACAGATACAATATTCCAATCATAGCTTACATATATTGTCAACCCAACAGTAGGATTACATTCCTAATATTCTCCCCTTTGGGTAGGTCAATATATATACCCTTACACTTTAAGTCCATAGTCATCACAGAATCTCTTATGTTTTATATCACATTGCGCTTTAGTGAAATGATCAGCTATGTTGTTTTCAGACATACAATACTCCAACTCAATCATTTTACTCTTAATACCTTCTCGCACATTTAGATACCGTAGGTCAGTATGCTTTGTCCTTGTCTTAACAGCAAGAATTCATTTTTTTCAAGTCACATGGTGACTGGCTGTAAGTTGAAGACATATACTGGTTACAATATCTAATTCCCCCCTCCCTCCCAATATAAATAATGCTGCACTCCAGTGGTAGATGGCGTAGTCATCGGTATTTGAACATAGATCTTTTTATCATTTACATTTTATTGTGTTTTTACTAATATTAATATATATTGCTAGTGCATGTATGATGCCCCATATACTAGAACTATGATGGCACGCATGCCAAAAGTGGCACACAAAGCCATGTAGCCTGGCACGTATGGACTTGCCTGTTTCTCTTCTGGATTTCTGGTGAACATGCACATGTGATAATCAGTTGTCCGTGTATGTGACAGTGCCGAACATTGGTGTGCGCATGTGTGCTATCCAGCTGATCATCATGTGTGCATGTACACAAGAAACTGGAAGTTTGGCTTTTCTGGAGTGCAATCCCTTCACACGCATGGCAGTGCTAAAAAGCGGCCTGGGCATATGCGCCAGCCAGCTGATCTTCAGGGGCACATGCGCACTAGAACCCAGAAGTTCGGCTTTTCCAGAACGTGGTCCAGACAAGTGTGCAAATGCACGTGTGATGTTTCCGTGCAACCTTTTCAACACTCGGTGCCAACAAGGTTCATCATCACTACACTAGCACTCGATAATATTTTTTTCATACATGGAAACATCATTTGATCCAGATGGTTTGTGCACAAAAGTTTAGAACTAACCAAGGTCAAAAGTAGTCAAACTTAGCAACTTGTAAAAGTACAGTTGACTATTTCTTAGTGAGCTGTGTTAATGTGGGATGTAATCACAACCTTTGTTTCCTGTTGCTTTCTTAACTTTTTGACATCTCTTTTCTTCGTGAATTCTTACTATCATCTTAAAAATTAATCCTATTTAGATTAACCAGTTACCTCCGGATATCCAAGGTAAGCATTCCAAATTCGTTCTTCATTTTATATTTCCCTGCTGGAGCAACACGAGGGTCAATTCGAACACCATTTTTAAACCTGGCCAGGTGCAAAGGGAAGGAAGATGAAGATGGTTAAAGGATGTTTCTGGAAACGTTGAAAGTCCAAGATTTATCACATAGGGTTGAACTGTAAGACAGGCAGAGTCATTGACTGACGAATACAGAAACTGAATCAATGAATGAATGAACAAACGAATGAACACATCGAAAACTATTTGAAATCAGAGTTTCCAATTTCATTAAAGCAGTTAAATTTTTCTCAGGCTTTGAAGAGTGGCGCTGTTCCCACAGCATTTCTTTCAAATAATCCAGTGTCTTTCATATGTGAAGAGTTTCCAAGGGTGATGGGTCTTATAATCCAGCACCTTTGGAAGGCATCAGCTGGAAGAAAGATGTATATTAGACATAGTGAGCTGAAAAGGTTATCAGAAATCAGTACAGAATTCTTATCCATCTATTTATGGGGTCCTTGGTGCTCTTTGTTTCTTCTCCTTCTCCTTCTCCTTCTCCTTCTCCTCCTCCTCTTCATCTTCTTCATCTTCTTCTTCTTCGTCTCCTCCTCCTCTTCTCCTCCTCTTGTCTCCTCCTCCTCCTCCTCCTCCTCCTCCTCCTCCTCCTCCTCTTCTTCTTCTTCTCTTCTTTGTCTCCTCCTCCTCTTCTTCTTCTCTTCTTCTTGTCTTTGTCTTCTTCACCACCACCACCACCACCACCACCAATTTATTTATAATTTTGACATTTGTGAAAAATTATCCACTACCATTATAAAAAAAAAAGACCAGCTGAAGGGGAATGCGATGTTGTGAAGAAGCCCCAAAGAAAGCAAGTGAAAAAAAGGTTAGTTGTTTTACAAAAAGGGGAGGGCTTGTAAGAGCAACCACAGATTTCCAGAGAGAAAACGTTTTGAGCTAAATCAAAATTTGACCCCAGATCGGATGGTTTCTGAGCAGATGCATTCTTTAAAACATCCTTCTGGAATTTGGGCAATGCATGTAACGTTTTCCAACTGTAAACCTTTTCACCTGTGTGGGAGGAAGCTGGGGTAATTTCATTCGCAACAGCGCTTAAAAAAATCCAAGCAAGCCAACAAACAACAGAGGATCAGCTAGAATGAAATCAGTTCTTCCTGTATCCTCAACAAGGCATAACATGTCCTACTAATTATAGGGAATAAGCAATAGTCCTTGCACGTTTAAATGCTCCATTGGGAAAAATAAATCTGCACCTGCATAAACATTCTCCTTCTTGCTATTATTCTGTGGGGAACAGGATCAAATATTCAACCATGACCACCTTTCTAAGCCCAAAGGGTACAATCCTGAAAAGATTGCAATTTGCAGATGAGGTCGAGCAACTTTTTCAGAACATGAGAATAACTGCGCTGGAAGGAACTTAGAGGTCTTCTAGTCCAACAGGAGAGGTCTTCAAGTCAAGCGGGAGATACCAGTGGTGGGATTCAAAATTTTTTACTACTGATTCTGTGGGCGTGGCTTGATGGGCGTGGCTTGGTGGGCATGGCAGGTGAAGGATGCTGTAAAATCTCCATTCCCTCCCGAACAGCTGGGGCTCGGGAGGCAGAGAATAGATGGGGGTGAGGCCAGTCAGTGGTGGCATTTACTGGTTCTCCGAACTACTCAAAATTTCTGCTGCCGGTTCTCCAGAACCAGTCAGAACCTGCTGAATACCACCTCTGTACCATACCCTTTCAGGCAAATGGCTATTCAATAAAGGAGAGTATTTATAGCTCAATTGAAACTATGGTTAAAGCTGTCTATATCTTTTCACAACATACAGTATCGACAGATTTAACCAGAGTTTCAGTTGGGAAAATGTGACCATCCTAGTCCAAGCCAAGTCCAACAATGCCCGGGAATTTTTAGAAGCCTGGCAATCTGACAAATCAGCCATCAATAGATGCAAAGACATTAAAACATCCATAGGCTATGCAAAAGAGACAATCAACCAGCCCAAAAGAGAACAAAAAAAGACTCTAGCATTTCTCCACCAGGAATCAGCATTCAGATCAGCATAGATTAACTCCAAGGTTAACATCAAACCAACAATCAAGTAAACAATACCCCAATCAAGAAACCTCCAAAGAAGCCATCAGTAAACAGCCCTAACCAAGAAATCTCTAAGATCCCACACCCCTACACACCAAACATTAATAATAATAATTTTTAATTTATAACCCGCTCTCTCTCCCCGAAGGGACTCGAGGCGGGGCACAGGGAATTAAAATACCAATAAAAACCACAAACAGAATACAGAATACAAGTTAAAACAAATTAAACTCACCCTGCGCTAAAATCCCATATAAAAGCTAAAACTAAGCCCTAAAAATCCCTAAAAACAGTTTAATTACCCTAGGCCGGCCAAGCAGAAGAAGTATGTTTTTAATTTTTGATGGAAGGAGCGGAGGTCCGTGGTTGTTCTAATTTCGGGGGGAAGGTCGTTCCAGAGGGTCGGGCCCGCCACAGAGAAGGCCCTTCCCCTGGGCGTCGCCTGCTGGCATAACCTAGTGGACGGCACCCGGAGAAGTCCCTCTCTGTGGGAGCGAATCGGCTGCAGGGATGTATTGACAGGCAAAGCCACTAGAACAGAGGTGTCAAACTCAAGCATGCATGCGCAGCGCGCCCCTCAGCTAACCGGCAGTAACAGAAGCCAGAACCACCCCTGCCGCCTTCAAATAGCTGTTCAACCTGGACTGGAAGTTAGACAAAGGAGGATTAATATAATATATATTTTTCGGGTGAATTAATAATAAGAAGGGAATCTAGGCTTTTAATGATGAAAAATTTGAATATGTCTGAATAAAACGGTGGTGGCTATAAAAATAACATAGAAATATTGAATAAGCAAAAGATTGAAGATGGTAACTTAATATAAATATGTGTACTATTAGTATAACTGTATACATCTGTTAAAATGTAACAAATATGACTATCAATATTTTATGCATAGTAAAAGGAATGATATGTAGAATTTGATTGGCATGAAATAACACATTGAACTATTGAACAAGATAATAATGAAAGGTCATAATTCAATGTGTATTACTATAATTATTAGAATTATATAACTTGTCAAATATAACTAAGATGAATGTTGTTTTATTTGTTTTAAAATGTGACTAGAAAGGGGATATTTTTTAAATATAACAGTGGCATAACTAAAAATTAGAAAGGGGAACAATGGAAGATTACAATTCAATATAAATCTGTGTATTACTGTTAGAATTATATAAGTCTCTTAAGCACAACAAATATGATTATTGTATCTTATCTGTAGTAAAAGGAGTGATGTCAAGAATATGGAGATGGGCATAAAAATATTATACTGAGGTATGGAATAATTAAGGAAAGATTATAATTCAAATAGCTATTAAAACTTTCCAGCAGTGGAAGAGCCATCTTTCAGAGGGACACTGAGTTCTTCTTTCATAGTTTCAGAGAGAGGATGCCAACTTTCTCTTCCTGACCACTTACCAGGTGACCTGTGGCTGAGGGTTAGCCAGAACCGTGCATTCTAACGTGACGCTCATCCTCTCCCAGACTGTGTGAGCTCGCAGGGGGATCCAAAACATGGGTGCCCGGCAGGACAGCAGCTCCATCACCTCCTTTTCCAGTAGCGCCTTCGCTTCAGCCTTGGATGAAAGAACGCAGATGGTTTTATAACTTTTTATCTTACTGTTCTATAAATACCTTCACAGACACGGGACAGGGAACTATTAGTACTCTCTGGCTGTTAATATTAAAATAACACTTCCATTGAGATGAGTTAAATTGCCCAGGATGTCACCTGGAGAGTTCCATTTATTTTTCATGTAACAATATGGAGCTGCTCTGCCACTGCCATCTTTGGGGATTTTCACATTTTTAATTCTCCAGTGCAGGGCATAATCTGAGATTTCTTGGGGGTCTTCCATCTAAATAACAACAGTGTCGCACTGCTTAGTTTTTCACAGATCAGCCAGGTTGGTCTAGGTCCATGATGGTGAACCTATGGCACGCAGAACCATTTCTTAGGGCACGCGAGGCGTTGCCCTGTCAGCTCCAGCACACATGCCAGCTGATTTAGGCCTTCTTTTGAGGCCATTTTTCGCCCTCTGGAGGCTTCAGGAAAGCTCCTGAAGCCTCTGGAGGTGGGATGGGGGAGTCTTTTTTCACTCTCCTCAGGCTCCTAGAAAGCCTCTGGAGCCTGGGAAGGGTGAAAAAAGCGCGCCAAAAGCAGGGAGTCACACACATAGCATTATGGGTATGGCACGCCCACGCACAACCCCCCTGCATTCCCCCCGCTTTTGGCACGCGAGCCAAAAAAGGTTAGCCATCACTGGTCTAGGTGTTACACTAACAATTACTACCTGGACTTTTAGGTACTAAAAATCTCTCTTTGGCATTTGGATTATTACAATGGTACAGAGGTTGCCATCAAGGTGCTTTCTTTCCTTGATGCAACTTTTCCAAAGGAAGAAAAATGAAGAAAAGAATGCTACTGAATGTTACACATCATGATAAGGTAAAGGTTCCCCCCGCACATGCATGCTAGTCATTCCTGATTTTAGGGAGCAGTGCTCATCTCTGTTTCAAAGCTGAAGAACCAGCGCTGTCCAAAGACATCTCCGTGGTCATGTGGCTGGCATGACTAAACACCGAAGGCACATGGAATGCTGTTACCTTCCCACACAAGGTGGTCCCTATTTTTCCACTTGCATTTTGTATTTGCTTTCAAACTGGGAATCTGGGACAAGTAATGGGAGCTCACCCCGTTATGCGTCACTAGGGATTCAAACCGCTGAATTGCCGACCTTCTGATCAATAGGCTCAGCATCTTACCCCCTGAGCCACCGCATCCCACATGTCATGATTAGGCCACACGAAAGAGGGGGGCCAACCTATTTACCAAAGCTACTGTAGGCAGCACAAGTAACAATGGATGGAGACTAATCAAGGAGAGAAGCAATCTAGAACGAAGGATAAAATTTCTAACAGTGAGAATAATTAACCAGTGGAACAAACTGTCTTTGGAAGTTGTGGGCGCCCCATCACTGGCGACTTTTAAGAAGAGACTGGACAGCCATTTATCAGACATAGTATAGGTCTCCTGTGAGAGCAGGGGGTAGGACTAGATCAGGGGTCTCCAACCTTTGCAACTTTAAGTCTGAAGGACTTCAGCTCCCAGAATTCTCCAGCCAGCTTTGCAAAGTTGCAAAGGTTGCAAAGGTTGGAGACCCCTGGACTAGATAACCTCCAAAGTCTCTTCCAAATCTGATATGTCCACACTGCTGGCAACATTAAAAAGGAACATATGCTGAGTGTTTACACTTGCAAATTTCCTCTGGAGAAATATATGTATCAAGGAAGAACATAATGGTAAATACCCCAAAGGTGTTTTTCCCCCCAAAAAGGGAACTGAACTTTCTTGGTTTTTTTCCATTGAAAATATTTTTGCTTCTCATCCAAGAACACCCAGAACTGAAGAACCTTCTGTCATTAAATGAACCGTCATAAGTAGAGGATTACCTGTACTCAAACAGTTTCCTAATTGGGGTCCTTGGTAATCTCTGACCTTGGCTGTTTTCTTGAAGACGTTTCATTATGTCACTAGATGACAACATCAGTGCACTGACAAGGATACCTAGTTGGGTAATGAAACATCTGCAGGGAAAGCCACCAAGTTCAGAGTCCTTCAAGGACCTCCCCCAACAGTTCAAACCTAAGGTACAAATATTCTCTTCTATTAGTTACGTAGTTGCTTGGACCCGAAATCTAAATCATACTCCGCAGATTGTATTTCAACCCATCTTCTTCCTAGCGCCCTTCAACCCCCCCAATATTATGAAGTTTGGAACAGATTTTATTATTGGTATAAGACAAGGTATAAGACAGTTAGAACAATTGGAACAATGAATCAGTGGAACAGAAGTTGCCTCCAGAAGTTGTGAATGCCCCAACACTGGAAGCCTTTAAGAGGATGTTGGATAGCCGTTTGTCTGAAATGGTATAAGGTTCCTGCCTAGGCAGGGGGTTGGACTAGAAGACCTCCAAGGTCCCTTCCAACTCTGCTATTGTATTATATTAAGGTGACAAGGCTAGAACAAATTGTAAATAATGTGATTGGATAGAAGGATAGATAATGTATTAAGTAGGCTGACAGTTCATGGATGAGATTATGTGTATATATTGTGATTGTATGGCCATGACGGCTTCACTGTGTTGCACTATTTTAAATGCAAAAACAATAAAAATATATAAACAACCCCCAACACCCCCCCCCCCCAATTTCTTACCTTCCTCCGAAGGGCCATCCTGTCAGCCTTCACCCGCAAGAACCGACAATGTCTGATGACGTCCTTCTCTAGCTTTTCCATGTCATTCCCAAAACGAATTCTCTTCTTTCCCCTCTCCTCCAGGTTTAGTTCAGCGGCCTCCCATCTCATCCTGGTTTCCCTGAGGAAGAGAATCAGGAATTGGAAAGTCCAGTTTTTCGGGTTCAGAAATAGACCTCACGCTAACCCTGAATCATCATCTTCTTCTTCTTCTTCTTCTTCTTCTTCTTCTTCTTCTTCTTCTTCTTCTTCTTCTTCTTCTTCTTCTTCTTCTTCTTCTTCTTCTTCTTCATCATCATCATCATCATCATCATCATCATCATCATCATCATCATCATCATCATCATTATTATTATTATTATTATTATTATTATTATTATTATTATTATTATTATTATTATTATTATTATTATTATTATTATTATTATTAAAATTTCTATACCGCCCTTCTCCCTTCCGGGACTCAGGGCGGTGTACAGGCAGCAATAAAATCACAAGTAAAAAACATAGAAACCTTTAAAAATACATTAAATGATAAATAGCCTGTCTTAAAACCTTGTTAAAATCCCTGCTAAAAAACCATTCAAAACTATACCATTTAAAACTATGCCAGTTAAAAACTATGCCAAAAACTATTAGAATCTTTTGATCCCTTTTTTATTCTGGCTCCAGAAAAAGGTAAATAATCAACTCTCACCCACGCATATCTGTATTTTTATGAGGCATTTCTCTACTAGTAATTTATTGGTTATTCACTGAATAATTGCACCATATGACACATGAGGATAAATGGAAATGGCTAATATGGAAATATACATGCTAGTATCACACACACAGGTCAGTTAGTATTTGTACACAAATACTAAGGCAATTACTGTACCTTGTTAGATGCCTATTTATCATTGTTTTAGAAAATAAGGGTATTGATGTTGCGGATATAGGCAGTCCTTGATCTACGATCAGAACCTGAGCCCAAGATATCTGTTGCCAAGTGAGATGGTTGCTAAGTGAATTTTGCGGCATTGTATGACCTTTCTTGTCACAGTTGTTAAGTGAAACGCTCCAGTTGTTAAGTTAGTTAAGTGAATCTGGCTTCCCCCATTGCTACTTTGCTTGTCAAAAGGTCGCAAAAGTCAATCACGTGACTCTGTCATAAATACATGCCAGTTGCCAAGCGGCTGAATTTTGATCATGTGACCATGGGTCTCCTGCAAAGTATGGAAAAGCAGGCTGTTCTGACCTGGGCTTCCATAACAAGCATGAAGCAGAGTCTTGGTCCCAGCAAAACCTCTTTTATTTGCATGACTGTGAATTCCTTTCATTCACAGTCAGCAAGGCTTGGCAAACAGTCTTTCAGAGGAATATTTATCAACACGAACCTTATCTTGATGGGCGAGCTACCAGATAACTAGTTTCCAAATGCAGGGCAAGGCAACACTTGGCACTTGTCTCTTATAGTCACAAACAGAACTTTCCACTCTTGAAACGATCAAAGGAATGAATTGTTTCCTGCAAAAGCTCCCTCCCCGTTCACTTCTATTTGTTTCCTGTGGGAGGGTACAATCACCTCTAAGGTGTGCTTTACTCTTAAATCGACTCTGCTTTCTTAATTGTTCTTGTCTTCTGGCAGCTCTGGGCATGTGCACACTGGGAACAGGCTCCAGCTGTTCCTCTGCCTCACTGCTGTCTAGCTCCCTCACGGCCTCCAACGCAGAGCTCTCGTTTGAGCTTTCCTCAGCCCCCAGGACTGGCCCATGTTCCTCCCCAACCTCTTCACTGTCCGAATCTGTTGCCAGCTCCGTTGCCTGCCGGTGGGCCACAACACAGTCATAGGTCGCTTTTTCCAATGCTGTTGTAACTTTGAATATTCACTAAATGAATGGTTGTAAGTTGAGGACTATCTGCATAAAATTTTTCTCTGGCTGTGGATGTGGCCTTCAGAGAAATCCAGAGGTTGCTATCAAAATGTAATGTAATGTAATGTAATGTAATGTAATGTAATGTAATGTAATGTAATGTAATGTAATGTAATGTAATATAATATAATATAGTATTGTATAGTATTGTAATATAATATAGTGTAATGTAATAATATATGATATGATGATATGATATAATATGATATGATACGATACGATACAATACAATACAATAAAATACAATACAATAATATAGTATTGTAATATAAAATAAAATAAAATAAAATAAAATAAAATCATATCATATCATATCATATCATATCATATCATATCATATTATATCATATCATATCATATCATATCATATGCGACCTGGCCATCGAAACTACATGGCTATGGATGAAGCATGTCACAGTGACACCCATTGTCACGGGGCATTCGGCACCATGTTCAAAAATTTTACTAAATACATCAGCAAATTGCAGCTTCCTGCAATAACACCAGCGGAACTGCAAAAAACGGCGCTACTTGGGACAACTACGAAGATATTTGGTTGATACCTAGGATGCTGGCAGCAAACTGTATCAACCATTAGCACCAGTCAATAGTATTTGCAATGCATTTTTAAATGTTCAGTTGGCTGAGTTTCATGTTTTATGAATAAAGTAAATAATATCATATCATATATCATATATCATATATCATATATCATATACTGTATCCTATCCTATCCTATCCTATCCTATCCTATCCTATCCTATCCTATATCCTATATCCTATATCCTATATCCTATATCCTATATCCTATATCCTATATCCTATATCATATATCATATATCATGGGTCCGTTTGGAGAAGGGCGGGGTATAAATTTAATAAATAAATAAATATATCCTATTCTATCCTATCATATATCATATATAATAATGATAATAATAATAATAATAATAGTTGAATTTATTAACCGCTCCCTCTCCCCACAGGGACTCGGGGCGGTGCACAGGGAGAATAAAAGCAATAAATATACAAAATACATACCAGTTTAAAACAGATTAAATTAATTCCTGTGCTAAAATCCCATTAACTAAAAATCCCCACTAAATATAAATATACATTTAAAAAACCCATAGAAAGAGAGACTACCCTAGGCCGGCCAGGCGGAAAAGATGAGTCTTCAATTTCAGGCGGAAGGAGCGGAGGTCCGTGGTCATTCTAATATCGGGGGGAAGGTCGTTCCAGAGGGCCGGGCCCGCCACAGAGAGAGCCCTTCCCCTGGGCGTTGCCCGCTGACAAAGTCTAGTGGACGGCACCCGGAGAAGTCCCTCTCTGTGGGAGCGAATCGGCCGTGAGGATGTGTGAGGCAGGATCCGATCCCGCAGATAGCTAGGTCCCGAGCCATGGAGCGCTTTAAAGATGGTAACTAACACCTTGAAGCGCACACGGAAAGCGACAGGCAGCCAGTGCAGCTCGCGCAAGAGCGGTGTAATGTGGGTAAACCTAGTGGTTCCCATAATTGCTCGCGCGGCTGCATTCTGAACTAACTGAAGCCTCCGGGTGCACCTCAAGGGGAGCCCCATGTAGAGAGAGTTACAATAGTCCAGTCGGGATGTCACGAGGGCATGAGTGACTGTGCGAAGGGCGTCCCGATCCAATAGGGGGCGCAATTGGCGGACCAGGCGAACCTGGTAAAACGCCCTCCTGGCCACGGCTGTCACTTGCTCTTCCATAGACAGCCGGGTATCCAGGAGGACACCCAAATTGCGCGCCCCATCCACAGGGGCAAGATGTTCGCCCCCTATGGCCAGCGTTGGAGAGAGCTGGTTGAATCGGGCAGCCGGAAACCACAGCCACTCGGTCTTGGTCGGGTTGAGCCTGAGTCCGTTACTTCCCATCCAGATCCGCACGGCTTCAAGGCACTGGCACATATATCATATATCATATATCCTATCCTATCCTATCCTATCCTATCATCATATCATATACTGTATACATCAATGCAGAATACAATGTTAACTATATTTATCAAGTAGGCTTGGCACTGAAAAAAATTCCTTCCAGTAAATCATTGGACATACCAAGATGCTTCAGTTGTCAGCGCAAGAGCCGACGCGATGGTTCTGTCCAGGGAGGTAAAGCTTTCTTCTTCTTCACTGTCCAAGAAAGTTGAGATGGCAGAACCAAAAAAGAAAAATTTGTTATGAAAGATCAGGCGATGATAGAAATGTTTCATAAATAAAATATACTGTCTGCTTTATGCTTGTGCATAAATAACGGAGATTGTTATGAAGATGTACTAGATGCATAATACGTTGAGTTTAATTATGATTAATTTTTTGTAGCTTCCTGTGCTGTGGGAACTAGACCCATGGAATATATCCATTTTCATCGTATAGTACATTGCAGCCTAACCTGTCCAAATTAGCTGAGTTTACAGAATAGGCAAGCTTCTACAGAAACTAATCAAACAAGTTGAGCTGGTTGTGAGAACACAGCCCCTACATTTTAAATGGGTTATACACAGAGGTGGGATTCACTTAGTTTCTCTACAGGTTCGCACATGTGAGCACAAGTGTGTCTCATCTGCGCACATGTATTTATTTATTTATTTATTTATTTATTCAATTTATACCCCGCCCTTCTCCAAACGGACCCAGGGCGGCGCACAGGAAAATTAAAATACATACAAAACATCATATAAAATTTAAAAAACTAATTCAATAGAACCTGTGCTAAAACCAGATTAAAATCCCCAAATTTAAAAACTATCTAAAGGTCAGTATAGGGGGCTACGCTAGGCCGGCTAGATGGAACAAATGTGTCTTAAGACACTTGCGGAAGAGGCAGAGGTCAGAGATGGTGCGAAGTTCAGGGGGTAAGTCGTTCCAAAGGGCTGGACCTGCCACAGAGAAGGCTCTCCCCCTGGGTGTCGCCAGTCGGCATTGTCCGGCCGACGGCACCCTGAGGAGGCCCTCTCTGTGGGAGCGTATTGGTCTAAGGGATGTATGGGGCAGGAGGCGGTCTCGCATATAACTAGGCCCCGAGCCATGGAGCGCTTTAAAGATGGTCGTCAGAACCTTGAAGCGCACCCGAAAGACCACAGGAAGCCAGTGCAGCTCGCGCAGGATAGGTGTTATGTGGGAGTGTCTAGGCGCTCCCGTAATCACCCGCGCGGCTGCATTCTGGACTAACTGCAGCTTTCGAGTGCACCTCAAGGGAAGCCCCATGTAGAGAGCATTACAGTAGTCGAGTCGAGAGGTCACGAGGGCCTGAGTGACTGTGCGAAGGGCAGCCCGGTCCAGTAAGGGCCGCAATTGGCGCATCAGGCGTACCTGATGGAAAGCCCCCCTGGCCACGGCCGCCACATGGTCCTCCATGGACAGCCGGGAATCCAGGAGGACACCCAAATTGCGCGCCCTCTCCACGGGGGCCGGTGTTTCGCCCCCAATGGCCAGAGTTGGAATAATCTGGCTGAACCGGGGTGTCGGAAGCCACAGCCACTCAGTCTTGGACGGGTTGAGCCTGAGTTTGTTACTACCCATCCAGATCCGTACGGCCTCCAAACACCGGGACATGACCTCGACGGCATCGTTGGGGTGGTCTGGGGTGGATATGTACAACTGAGTATCATCAGCGTACAGATGATATCCCACCCCAAAACCACGGATGATCTCGCCCAGCGGCTTCATGTATGTGTTGAACAGTAGGGGCGAGAGGACCGACCCTTGAGGTACCCCACATACGAGGGGCCTCGAGGCCGACCTCTGCCCCCCTGCCAACACATATTGCGACCGACCAGAGAGGTAGGAAGAGAACCACCGTAGAACGGTGCCTCCCAGCCCCAACCCCCCCAGTCGGCGCAATAGGATACCATGGTCGATGGTATCAAAAGCCGCTGAGAGGTCTAATAGGACTAGGATAGAGGAATATCCTCTATCCCGCGCCCTCCAGAGATCATCAACCAACGCGACCAATGCCGTCTCGGTGCTATGCCCGGGTCGGAAGCCGGACTGGCGCGGGTCTAGATAATCAACTTCCTCCAAGTGTCGCGGAAACTGTTGGGCCACCACACTCTCAACAACCTTCACTAAAAAGTGAAGGTTGGAGACGGGACGATAGTTCTCTAGTAATGCTGGATCCAGGGACGGCTTCTTGAGGAGGGGCCTTACTACCGCCTCTTTCAAGACGACAGGCAAGGACCCCTCACTCAAAGATGCGTTGACAATGCCCTGGAGCCAGCCTCGTGTCGTCTCCCAGGATGCCAGTACAAGCCAGGAGGGACACGGGTCCAATAAACATGTGGTAGCCCTAAGTCTCTTTGACAACTTGTCCATATCCTTGGTAGTAACAAAATCAAACTCCTCCCAAGATGGTGTCTCAAGAGCAACCTCGGACCGCTCAGCTGGACCACTGTCAATGGAGGGCAGCTCGGTCCGAATCCGAGTGATTTTCTCCTGCAGATAAATCCCAAATTCCTCTGCTCGACCCTGTAGAGGGGCTTCCCGCGGCCTCTGTTGAAGGAGGGAGCGGGTCACCCCAAACAGGGCAGCAGGGCGGTTATCTGCGGATGCAATAAGAGTGGCACAATACTCACGTTTGGCCACTCTTATTGCCACCAGGTAAGTCCTAATGTAGGTTCTCACTAGTGTTCGGTCGGCTTCGGAGCGAGAGGATCTCCATCTGCTCTCTAGGCGTCTCTTGTGGCGCTTCATCTCCCTAAGCTCCTCGGTGAACCAAGGAGCCCGGGTGGATCGTCGCCGCAAGAGAGGCCGCACGGGCGCGACTCGGTCCAAGGCCCCCGTGGCCGCACTTAACCATGCGGCCACTAGGTCCTCAGTCGAGTCGCGGGGCAAGTCCACAGGAATTGGCCCAAGCTCCCTTTGGAACCTTACCGGGTCCATCAGAAGCCTGGGGCGGAACCATATAGGAATATCCGGTTCCGCCTCCCCGCGATGGGGTGCAGCGATCGGAAAGTCGAGCCGAAGGAGAGCGTGATCTGTCCATGACAGGGGTGTGATGACTAAATCCCCTATTCCCAGATCACGACTCCACTGTCCCGAGACGAAGATGAGATCCAGGGTGTGTCCACCCTCATGGGTAGGGCCCAAAACTACCTGGGTCAGGTCCATGGCTGCCATGGAAGCCATGAACTCCCGAGCTGCACCAGAGGTTTCGCCTACCGATGGCAGGTTAAAGTCCCCCATGACCAAAAGTCTGGGGGTCTCAACCGCCGCCTCGGCTATCACCTCTAGGAGCTCGGGCAGGGCTGTTGTTGCATAGCGAGGAGCCAGGTATACAACTAACACGCCCAACTGCCTCCCTAGGCCCCATTTCACGAGGAGGGACTCGCACCCGGTCGTCTGGTGGATCGTGGTCTCCTTTGGCTCAAGACCTTCCCTAACCATAATCGCCACCCCCCCACCCCTCCCTAGGGCCCTAGGCTGATGAAAGGCTCGGTAGCCTGGTGGGCACATTTCTACGAGGGGATGACCTCCCTCGTGGCCCAACCAGGTTTCCGTAATACCTACCAGATCCGGGTCCCCCTCTGACACAAGGTCATGGATGAGGGGGGCTTTTTGCACCACGGACCTGGCGTTGCATAGCATCAGCCTAGGGCCCTGGGTCTGTGGTTCTTGCCCTCCTAGCCTGCGATGGGAGTATGGGGGGTTGTACCGCCTTCTGCACAGGCGCAGTGCTCACACATTACGTTGGGGTGGGTGGGCGGAGCCTCCCACAGCCCCTGCTACCGGTTAGACCAAACCGGAGAGAACCAGGTGAATACCACTTCTGGTTATACAAGATATCTCTGAGACTCCTTCTCTCAACCTGGATTCTGTTACTTTCTTAATTCCTAAGCTCACCTGGTCCTGAATTTGGACTTTCTTGTCCGTGAAGTCATTTGCAAATCGTGGTGTCTCTCTGCCTTCTCTTCCTCTTCTTTGTGGTGGTAAAAGGTGTGGGTAGCCATGATGGAGGTCAGAAGATTCCTGTCTGCCAGAAAGCATCAAGAGTCCAGAGTCACCTTGTAGGGGAGATGGGCGGGCATAGATATTAATGAATTGCATAAATAACTAAATTGCTCAATAAAATTGGAAAAGAAAGGAAGAGAAGGAAGAAAAGAAGGAATCACATTCTTTTTGTTTCTTTTTGCAACCTTGTAATCCCTTTTATTGGAGTGGAGTTGGGGTGAGATTGGGGCTGAGTGTTTACTGGCCAGACGCCCTTCCTGATGCCTAAGTGGAGTTCGCAGCAGATCTTTTCTCTTTGCGCCCTGCTAGAGAAACATCTCTCATTGCCTAGGATTGAACGGCAGATCGGGGCACAAAGAGAAAAGATCTGCTGCGAACTCCACGTAGGCATCAGGAAGAGCCTCTGGGCAGTAAATGCTCAGCTCCATCATTCATCCTGAGAATCGAAGGAACCGAATAGTGCATTAAACTCTTCATAGGTTTAACATGCATTTCATTCCAGCCTTCAAAAAGAAAAAAAGAAAAGAAAAGGGAAACCCAGCTCAAAATTCCCCTAAGCATCAAGGCTCAACCTCTGCATTCTTTTGAAGCCTAAGAAAATAATTTTCATTTTCGATACCAAGGTCATTTCCTTGGTATTTTCACACCTTTGGACAGGAGTAAAGTCTGTTTTCATTCACAATAATCTATACCTATACCTATACCTATACCTATACCTACACCTACACCTACACCTATACATCTATCTATCTATCTATCTATCTATCTATCTATCTATCTATCTATCTATCTATCTATCTATTGTCTATCTATCTATCTATCTATCTATCTATCTATCTATCTATCTATCTATCTATCTATCTATCTATCTATTTATCCATCCATCCATCCATCCATCCATCCATCCATCCATCCATCCATCCATCCATCCATCCATCCATCCATCCATCCATCCATCCATCCATCCATCCATCCATCCATCCATCCATCCATCCATCCATCCATCCATCCATCCATCCATCCATCTATCTATCTATCTATCTATCTATCTATCTATCTATCTATCTAATTTAGTCTTCTTCATCTTTGAACACAAGATCCAAACCAGGACAATATTAATAATAATAAAAATTCTAGACCTGGGAAAGAAATGGTTAACGAGGGCTTATTTGTGACCATGCCGATGTTTGAAAACTCTCAGAAGCCTGAGGACTGGGAGGTGTACAAAAATGGGATTAGGTCAGTTGCTTTCTTAAAGATAGAAAGAGGGAGAGAAACAATGCAGCTCCTCTTGGTCGATGTCCACTTTGTGCTGTTGGCTGCCAAAGGCAAGCTTCAATGCCATCCACTCCACCAGCCCTCCCCTCCCCGCCTTCGGGATCCGGCTCCATTTAGACACAGCTGAAATGCTTGGGGGATTCAATGCATGTGGCCTTTTAAAGCACGTTCATCCACCCTGCCAAAGAATTCTAGGAACCAGGAGCTCCCGATGGCTGGGGACAAATGCAGCATTCAAGCATAGTGCAATGTTAGGTGACCATCTCAGGTGGCAAATGCCAGGGCGGGGGAAGAGAAGGGCAGCTCCCTGACTGTCCTTCAAGAATACCCCCGGCTGTTGGGAGACAGCTGGAGAGGTCACATCACCTGCTCTGGTCTCTTAATTCAGCCTGGGGTTTGAGAACTAGGCAAGGAGGCCGTTCCCACCTCCTCCCTTGGGCTCTCTCTAGAACCGAGGAGTAATTTCCTGACAGAACAATTCATCAGTGGAATGACTTGTCTTCAGAAGTTGTGGGTGCTTCATTCCTGGAGGTTTTTAAGAAGAAATTGGACAGCCATTTGTCTGAAATGGAATAGGGCAGCGATGGCTAATTCTTTTTGCCATTGCATGCCGAAAGCGGAGGGAGCGCAGGGGGTCGTACACGTGCATGCCCACATCCGTAATTAGATGCGCCCTCCCTTCCCCCGCTTTTGGCACGCAATGGCTCGGTGGACCTGTTTTTCACCCTCCCCAGGCTCCAGACCCTTTCTAGAAGCCTGGGGAGGGCAGAAACGGCCTTCCCCCTGGAAGCCCTCCAGAGGCTGGAAAGAGGCAAGGCAGGAGAAAAACGTGATGACAACACTGATAATTTCAAAAACCTATTAAAAACTCTGCCCTATATTTATATATAATATAAATATATTATATACATAATGATATATAATAGGAACGTGGTGGCTCAGTGGCTGAGACGCTGAGCTTGTCAATCAGAAAGGTCGTCAGTTCAATGGTTCGAATCCCTAGCACTGTGTAACGGAGTGAGCTCCCGTTACTTGTCCCAACCTCTGCGAAACTAGCAGTTCCAAAGCATGTTAAAAATGCAAGTAGAAAAATAGGGACCACCTTTGGTGGGAAGGTAATAGCGTTCCTTACTCCTTTGGCGATTAGTCATGCCAGTCATATGACCACGGAGACGTCTTCAGACAGCGCTGGCTCTTCGGCTATGAAACAGAGATGAGCACCGCCTCCTAGAGTTGGGAACGACTAGCACATATGTGCGAGGGGAACCTTTATCTTATATTTATATATTCCGTATATTTAAGGAGATCCTTGTTTCAAGTTGGTGTTACGGCATGCCTCATACTGAACCTAAAAACATTTTTAAAATTACAATCAGAACACTTCAGGCTAAGACTTTTAATAAACTGTTTACGCCTGAACACAACTGACAGGTTTTAAAATAGCCCATGTGTTACAGTGAAGAAACAAACAAAATACTCAGCACACATGTCTCTATCACTCTGACATTGGTGAAGCTCAGGACAAGAAGACCAGCTTCAGGAATCCAGCAGACGGAGGAACAACTATTTTCTTAAATTCAAAATTCAAAGTCTTTTTGACAGGTTGAGGAGGAACCAAGGAAAGAGAACTATTGCTAAGTGGACTGAGGAAGTCCGGCTGGGTGAAGCAATAAACTTCTGTATCAAGGAAGCTGATCCAGACTAAGAGCTTCAGAGACAGGTGGATCCATGGACATTTCAGGAACTTTTGGGTTAGGTGACTGGACTGCAGTGGTGGGTTTCTGCAGGCTCGCACCTACTCGCGAGAGCCGGTTGGTGAAATTTAGAGAACCGGTGAGGGGGGTTCCACCGGCGTACCTGGAAGTAAATCTGGCCCACCGCTGCCAGTGACCCAACGGGAAGGAAAGGAAAGGAAGGAAGAAAGGAAAGAAAAAAAGAAAGAATTTATCATCACAATTGAGTCCAAAATTTTGGTTGCTAAGCAAGAGCATTGTTAAATGAGTTTCACCACATTTTAAAAGGTGGCCACTCCCACCCTGTCACATGACTGCCAAGCCATGCCCACAAAATAGGCCACACCTACAGAGTAGGTTCTAAAAAATTTGAAACCCACCACTGCTGCACTGACTGCTACTTGGTGAAGGTGGTTTGCCAATTTCAGTTAACATTGAATGGAACAAACCATTGTGTTGTTTGCACAACTGGAGACACATCACACTTATTCTTCTGCAGGTTGCCCAACGTCTTCTAAGACTATCTCAAGGTATAGATCAGTGATGGGATTCAAACATTTTTGCTACTGGTTCTGTGGGTGTGGCTTGGTGGGCATGGCAGGGGAAGGATACTGTAAAATCTCCATTCCCTCCCCACCTCGTTAACCTGCTTTCCAGTTCCGTTCTTTACAGGGCAATAAAAGAAGACCCATCCGATCAGCTGGGACTCATGAGGCAGCAAATAGATGGGGGCATGGCCAGCCAGAGGTGGTATTTGCCAGTTCTCCGAACTCCTCAAAATTTCCACTACCGGTTCTCCAGAACTGGTCAGAACCTGCTGAATACTACCTCTGGTATAGATGTGTTGATCTCAGGAACAAAATGACTTTGGATGATTAGATTTTGTTGGTAGACCCTGGCATAGCCACCGAACCTGCAAATATGATTTTATTTGTGGTGCAACTAATGAATAATGGCTGAGTTTCAACTACCCAAGTAAGATCTTCTTCATGTGGCTACCCTCGTTGGTAACCTTAGTGCCATTAGAACTATATCTGAATACATTTCCCCCCTGAGCTTAATCTGTTTGCTTCTGGCTAAAGCAGAAGATGTGATCCTATTGTTTTAGTGCTTGGCTGGCTGCATGAAGATTGCATGATTGTATTGTGGCCAAGTGTTTGATGACAATTAGATGAAGAGCAGTATGCAAATAAATATTATTACTGATGTTCCCATGATCTGCAAGAGGAAGGCTGTAATGGATCCGAGTTTCCCCTTTGCAAAATGCCATGAATGAGTTAGCCTTGAACTTCCTGTTCTAAAATCCTTTACGCTTCTTCCACAGCAGGGGTGTCAAGCTCAAGGCCTGTGGGCAAAACTGGCTGGGGAATTCTGGGAGTTGAAGTCTGCCAGGCTTAAAGTTGCCATAGTTGGAGGCCCCTACCTTAAATTCTATTCCAAGATCATAAGATACCATTATGGATCCCTCAGCAATTGTGCAAATGTACTTCGGTAATCCACGCTGTGGTGACAATACATGCCACACACCTACCTCAGCTGCCCTGTTTCCTGTTAACTCTGAGAAGTACTACAAGTTTAAGTTTACAGTGAAAATAACCAACAGTCTTCTGACTAGTGGTGAAATTCAATTTTTTTTACTACCTGTTCTGTGGGTGTGGCTTGGCGGGCATGGCAGGGGAAGGATACTGCAAAATCTCCATTCCACCCCACTCTGGGGCAAGCCAGAAGTGGCATTTGCCAGTTCTCCAAACTATTCAAATTTTCCGCTACCAGTTCTCCAGAAACTATCGGAACCTGCTGAATTTCACCTCTGCTTCTAACACAATAAAAGAAAACAGGTTGATTTTCGTATGAACTCTGGCCCATAAAAAACCTCTGCCAGAGGAAGACATTTGCTTGCGTCTGAGGTAATACATGAGATTTTGTTTTGAGCTTTAGGCTTAGATTCCATCAATATCTGTTTGAATGCTCTGCTGACATCCTTAGAAGCTCACAGGCTCAAAGGATCTGCTGTACTCTGCTTCGCATTGCAAGATGATTTAGCTGTGAAAAAGGAGTCCAAAGACTGAGGACAGTCTGTCTGTTCCTCCGGAATTTGTTCATGGAGGAATTTGCCCGTGGAGAAACTCTTGGTCACCTATAAATCCTGAACTGCTGTTCTTCATCTCAGAGCGAAAAAACTCTGAGAGCTAGAGAAAAGTTTCTTTGAAATCAAAACAGAAATGTGGTGACACCTCCTCACTCATGCTTTTCTTAATCAAATCTAGACATACTGTTTGATAGACAGGTGGACACTTTTATGTCTACAAAAATTAACAGAACAAAATAACAGGGTTAGAAGGGACCTTGGAGGTCTTCTAGTCCAATCCTTTGCTCAAGCAGGAAACCCTACACCACTTCAGACAAATGGTTATCCAACATCTTCTTAAAAATCTTCCAGTGTTGGAGCATTCACAACTTCTGGAGGCAAGCTGTTCCACTGATTAATTGTTCTAACTGTCAGGAAATTTCTCCTCAGTTCTAGGTTGCTTGCTTCTCTCCTTGGTTAGTTTCCACCCATTGCTTCTTGTCCTGCCCTCAGGTGCTTTGAGAATAGCTTAACTCCTTCTTCTTTGTGGCAAACCCTGAGATATTGGAAGACTGCTATTATGTCTCCCCTAGGCCTTCTTTTCATTAAACTAGACATACCCAGTTCCTGCAACCGTTTTTCATATATTTTAGCCACCAGTCCACTAATCATCTTTGTTGCTCTTCTCAGCATTCTTTCTTGAATCTCCACATCTTTTTTACATCGTGACAACCAAAACTGGATTCGGTATTCCAAGTGTGGCCTTACCAAGGCCTTATAAAGTGGTATTAACACTTCACATGATCTTGATTCTATCCCTCTGTTTATGTAGCCTAGAACTGTGTTGGCTTTTTTGGCAGCTGCTGCAAACTGCTGGCTCATATTTAAGTGATTGTTGACTAGGACTCAAAGATCCTTCTCAAAGTTACTACTAGGCACCACATATATTGTACCTGTGCATTTTGTTTTTCTTGATTAAATGTACAGCCTTACTTTTTTCACCATTGAATTTCATTTTGTTAGATAGCGCCCAATGCTAAAGTCTGTCAAGATCCTTCTGTATCTTAAGCCCATCTTCTGGAGTGTTGGCTATTTCTGCTAGCTTGGTGTTGTCTGCAAATTTGATGAGTTCTTCATCTATCCCCTTACCCAAATCATTGATGAAGATGTTCATCAATGATTTGGGTGAGGAAAGAAGAGTACTTCATCAATGATTTGGGTGATGAAGTAGAGTACTGGGCCTAAAATAGAACCTTAGGGTACCCCACTGCATACTCCCCTCCATGTAGATGCAGTTCCTTTGAGGACTACACGTTGAGTGCAGTAAACTGTTTTTTCACAAAAAGTTCCCTTTTATGAAAAAAAAACCCCAATTTCACCCTATCCCATTACCAAATTCCTTACCAATGATAGGAAGAATTCGTTGGTAATGAATGGAGAGGAATGGTTGGAAAAGAATAGAATTAAAATTTCACCTAAACAATTAAAAGACGACTTGGTTGTCATAAGAGAGGACCACACCTCTAAAAGAAGAGGTTGCAGTCAAAAATTTTTTTGCCGCAGTTCAATCTCAGCAGATGTTTCTGATCTCTTTCTGCCCCTCAACAAATAAATCCTGATTCCAGGTGTCAGTTTCAGTCTTTGCAACTTTATTGCACGCATTTATCTCATGTTCATTGCGTGTGATTATTTTTCAACGTACGTCATCCATCCGTCGTAATGTAAAGGCACAAAGGGAAAGAATATGAAGCTTGTAACCAGATACATAAACAAACTTGAAATGAGCAATGCTGACCAACGAAGACCTCCGTCTTAGAAAGAAACCCAAGTACTTATAACCATCTCTGGCATCAGCCGTGGCATCTTAGCAAGGTGACTCTTGATCTCCTAGGTGCTATTACAGGTATTGCTTGGCTTACGACCACCGTTGAGCATCAAATTTCTGTTGCTAAGCGAGACAGTTGCTAAGCGAGCTTTGCCCCATTTTACGATCTTTCTTGCCATGGTTGTTAAGTGGATCATGGCCTCTGTTAAGTTAGTAACACGATTGTTAAGTGAATCTGGCTTCCCCATTGACTTTGCTTATCAGAAGGTTGCAAAAGGTGAATAACAACACTTATAATCATTTTGAAACAGATACCGAAAAAAAATAGAGAAATAAGGAGGAAGTATTCCTTCCTATCTAAGAAATTATATAAAAAGGGAATATGGTTCAAGTGGTTATTGCCAGAGGGAATGCTGATCTTCTGGGAGGGAGGTAAAGTAAGAATCAAAACATTAAGTGAGGCTGAGGCTTTTATTAAAAAATATTCTCCTCAGCTGGGAGGCGAAGATGGGGTAACGGAGGGAGCGACAGCCCCGCCCGGGGACAGGGAAGAGGAGTCAATTGCAAAAAGACTTACATCGCAAAAATAATTTTATTTGAAATACTATTGTAATTGTTGATACAAGATAAAATGGCAAAAAAAAAGATGATTGAATATATAGGCTATACAATGTAATCTTTTTATATGTTTATCTTTTAGTTTTAACATTGTAAATTTATTGTAAGTTTTGTAAGTTTTGGGAGGGTCAACACCAACGGCAGGGAAGCTACCAAAATGTTACCTTTACCCCATACCTTTTCCCCTGTAAAAATTTTGAAAACCAATAAAATACTTTTCAAAAACAACAACACAACCATGACCAGGGGAAAAGGTATGGGGTAAATATGCGAGACCGCCTCCTGCCCCATACATCCCTTCGGCCGATACGCTCCCACAGAGAGGGCCTTCTCAGGGTGCCGTTGGCCGGGCAATGCCGTCTGGCGACACCCAGGGGAAGAACCTTCTCTGTGGCGGGCCCTGCCCTTTGGAACGACCTACCCCCTGAATTGCGTACCATCTCGGACCTCCGCCTCTTCCGCCAGTGTCTAAAGACACATCTCTTTCAGCAAGCCGGCCTAGCCTAACCTCCCATTGGGACTATTTTAGATAGTTTTAAATTGGGGATTTTAATTTGGATTTTAGCATAGGATTATAATTTAATATGTTTTTAAATTCTGTATTTATTGTTTTGTATGTTTTTAAATTCCTGTGCACCGCCCTGGGTCCTTTGTGGAGAAGGGTGGGATATAAATGTGATTAAAATAAATACAAATAAATAAATAGATGCCAGTTGCCAAGCGTCCGAATTTTGATCACATTTCCTACAATGGTTGTAAGTATGACAACTTATATAAGCCACTTTTCTCAGTGCTGTTGTAACTTTGAATGGTCACTAAGCGAAGGAGTGTACGTCAAGGGCTACCTGTATGTGCATGGAGAGCTTCCTCGTGGCCAATTTCCCCCCCCAACAGAAGTCCATGCTGGACTCACGTTAAATATGTGCCAGACGGAATCAGGCAAATGACTGAAGCAAGAGGCTCCACTTTAACTAGGTTTGCTTTTCAGCATAAAATAGTGAAACAGGCAGCCCTCCACTTACAGTCATTCATTTAGCGACTGCTTTGACGTTACAATGACAGTGAAAGTGGAGACTTATTCTTGGTGTCCACATTTACAACGCCATGGCCCCATAATCAAAATTGCGACCTTCTCGGCCAGGGTATGACAAGCAAAGTGTACACACACACACACACACACACACACACACACACCTGGTATGCCCAAATATTTGAGGGAGCATACTGCTTCCCTTTTGCTTTTCAGCCCCACTCTTTAAGTCTTCCAGGCAGAAAAACCATTTTGTGTTGCATTTTTGCTGATGAATAAATGAAGGGAGACGAGTATAGATCTATTTCAAGCTATTTTACTCTCATCAGCTAGCCATACCCTTGCTGGGATTCGAACTTGGGCTGTTTTTACATATTAGGCAGTTGTATTAACCTCTAAGCCACAGGATCTCCTCCCTTATCAGCTGAGCCAGGGGAATGATTAATTTTATATAATAAAATTCTAAACAACCAATTTAAAATGAGAGTAGAGTAACATACAATGGCTATAGGATAAAATACAATAATCCGATACATAAATATTTAAAATAGAATAAAGGGACGTAAAATTATATTTCTTTATCACCCCTGCCCATCTACCCCAATCAGGCCCACAAACGCCGATCTCAATCGGACCATTTTGGTCAGAAACTGTGCTGCATTAAATGTCATTGTCAGATTCTGACCACACACGAGGTAGGTTGTTTTAATATGAGCCTCCCACTGGGCCATACATTTGATATGTGGATCAAGGTACTTATCTCTCGCCCCCTTATATGAACTGCAATCAAATAATATATGAGAGGTCTTCTACCTTTTCACCTTTAACAACTGCTGTGATTCACTTAACAACTCTGGCAAAAAGGTCATAAAAGCAGGTGTGACTCACGTAACAACTGCCTTGCTTGGCAACAGAATTCTGGTCCAGGTTGTGGTTTTAAATCGAGGACTGCCTGTACAAATAAATACTTTCCTAGTTTTAAGGTTGAAGTGCCAATTTGTTGAAACTCCACAAATCCTTGGAAGGATGTTAGAACAATATGTAGGCAACCTGCAGTGTTAGAAAAATGAGTACCAAGCACTTGCCCCATTAATATTTATCATGCTTGCATTTGAGAATTAAGAATCCCTTGTCCCTGTTTATGGGAAACCATTGTTTGCTGTTTCACCACAACCAGACTCTGGAAAGAGTGCAGAGAAGAGCAACAAAGAGGATTAGGGGACTGGAGGCTAAAACATGAAGAACAGTTGCAGGAACTGGGTATGTCTAGTCTGATGAAAAAAAGGACTAGGGGAGACATGATAGCAATCTTCCAATATCTCAGGGGTTGCCACAAAGAAGACGGAGTCAAACTATTCTCCAAAGCACCTGAGGGCAGGACAAGAAGCAACGGGTGGAAACTAACCAAGGAGAGAAGCAACCTAGAACTGAAGAGAAATTTTCTGACACAACAATTAATAAGTGGAACAGCTTGCCTCCAGAAGTTGTGAATGCTCCAACACTGGAAGTCTTTAGGAGGATGTTGGATAGCCATTTGTCTGAAATGGTTTAAGGTTCCTGCCTAGATGTGGGGGGGGGGGGTTGGACTAGAAGACCTCCAAGGTCCCTTCCAACTCTGCTATTGTATAACCTGTAAGCTATAGTTTGCATTGACCTAAAACAAAAAGAATTCATCATGAATTAAGGTTAGATGTTGCCATGACTTGATATGGTGTGATGGAAACATCTCACTGTCACCCAGGCTGCTTTTATTGATAAAGAAATGCCACCTACTTTAGAAATAATAAACAGAAGTAATTTTAAAAGGATAAGCTATTTTGGGGCCTGATATAAAAGAACGGGCCGTTTGTTTTTAATCGTATTCCTCTTCGTCGTAACATAAAGTAGAAGGAAAGAACAGAACAAAATGTTCTTGTAAAATAAAAGGCCGGTGGGATGGGAAGCAAGCCATTATTTCATGCAAAATAAACTGAAGAATCTCAACAAACTTTTTGAAGCAAGTTATATATTTGAGAGGGGGGAAGATCACATACCTTGAGGATGACAAATATTTTCCAATGTTTAGGATCCCAGTGGAGTAGAGGAAAGTCTGAGCAGGGTTGGTGAAGGTCTCAGTTTTGGAGAAGAATAGACCCCACGGAAGGGATGCCCGTCCCCTGCTTGATGGCCTTAAGCATGACTGTCTCCACAAGAATGTGTCTAAGGATAAACTGCCCACCCCTGCCGCCTTAAATATAGAATTATCTCATGTCACTTCAATGACAATGGAGCAAACCATGCAGGATTTATGATCTCTCGGCATTGAGAAATCCGGATTATTTTTCTGGCTCGCAAGAGGATTCATATCCATTGTCAGACCAGAGCGAGCAAGAATAGCTGGAGTAGAGACTCGCTCGTGTAAGGCTGGTTTCTACAGATGCCGGTTTGGTGCATGATGGATTTCTTGACTTCCTTTGAGGACCACCCACATGAAGCTGGCCTGAGAATCTGCCCCATCTGCCATTATCTCTCTGAAGAATTGGGAAGGTCTTTCTCCTGGAAACAAGCTCTATTCATTTGGCAGTCTTGTTTTATGTTAAGGGTTAAGGAGAAGGATTTACCATGAGCAATCAAGGAACTTGATTTGCCTCTTCTGCTCCTTCCTTCCTTCCTTCCTTCCTTCCTTCCTTCCTTCCTTCCTTCCTTCCTTCCTTCCTTCCTTCCTTCCCTCCCTCCCTCCCTCCCTTCCCTTACCTCCCTCCCTTCCCTCCCTCATTTCCTTCACTTCTCTCTCCCTCCGTCCCTCCGTTCCTCCCCTCCCCTCTCCCTTCCTCCTCTCCCTCCCTTTCCCTCCTCTCCCTCCCTCCCTTTTTCTTTCCTACTCCCTCCCTCTCTCTGTCCCTCCCTCCCTCCTTCCCTTCCTTCCCTCCTCCCTCTTTCCTTCCTTCCTTCCCTCCCTCCTTCCTTCCCTCCCTCCTTCCCTCCCTCTTTCCTCCCTCCCTCCCTCCCTCCCTCCCTTCCTCCCCCCCTCCCCCCCCTCTTTCTTCCCTTCCTTTCCTCCTTCCCTCTCCTTCCCTCCCTCCTTTCCCTAACTCCTTCCCTCCCTCCTCCCTCCCTCCTCCCTCCCTCCCTCCTATTAAAAAGGTCACACTTCCAAAAGAGTGGTGATGGACCAGAATTTCTGTTGCTAATAGAGTTCAATGAGTTGCACCCAATTTTACAACCTTTCTTGCTAAGTGAATCCAGCTTCCCCCATTGACTTTGCTTGCTGGAAGCCATCTGGGAAGGTCACAACTGGAGATCACGTGACTCCAGGGTACTGCAACTGTCATAAATAGAGGACAGTTGCCAAACGTCCGAATTTTGATCATGTGACCATGGGGCTGCTGCAACGATCACAAGGGTAAGGATCAATTATAAGTCCCCTTTTCCCCCAGTGATGCTAATAACTAATTTATTTCTGGTGGTCGCAGTGTCTGGAGCTCAGGTGATTTCAAGCTTCCCACTCACCTTCCGACATGCAAAGACAATGGGGAAGCTGGATTTGCTTAATGACTGTGTGATTCACTTAGCAACTGCAGCATTGCGCTTCCTAACCACAGTGAGAAAGCTTGTAAAATTGGCTGCATCTCACCCTTGCTTAGCGCCCGAAATCCTGTTTCTCCACTGTGGTTGTAAAATTGAGGATTACCTGAAAACAACCGAAAGTTTGCATGGACAGTTTACAAGATTACAAATAACTGAACAATTAAAAAAATCAAATTGAAAATCATTCCATTTGCTGAGACTTTCTGAGACAGCCTTGAAATTTAATAAATGTACTTCGGGAATGTCTTGTTGAGAAATAGTGAGTTTAAATACTTGCTTTCCCCCCCCCCCGAAAGGAGTCACTTTGTATTATCTCCACCTTTCCTGCCTCCGGTCCCTATTTAATTCCAACATAATCAAACTACTCTTATAAAGTGAGCTGCACCTCCCAAAATGGCTTTTCAAAAAAATTGGATTGTTGGAAAGGAATTACCTGGCTGCTTCTGGTTTTTTGACCAAAACAATGAAAGCATGTTTAAAAACAAAGAACATGGTCATGGACCCGGTTCATTAGCCTAAGAATGTGTAAAATACAATATGCAAACCCTCCAAAACATAAAGGTAAGTTCCCCTCGCACATATGTGCTAGTTGTTCCCGACTCTAGGGGGTGGTGTTCATCTCCATTTCCAAGCCAAGGAGCCAGCGCTGTCCGAAGACGTCTCCATGGTCATGTGACTGGGCATGATTCAACACCAAAGGCGCACGGAAGGCTGTTCCCTTCCCACCAAAGGTGGTTCCTATTTTTCTACTTGCATTTTTACGTGCTTTTGAACTGCTAGGTTGGCAGAAGCTGGGACAAGTAACGGGAGCTCACTCCATTATGCGGCACTAAGGATTCGAACCTTTGAACTGCCGACCTTTCTGACAAGCTAAGTGGTTAAGACATTGAGCCACCGCATCTCCCTACCCCAAAGCATACAAGAACATTATAGGTGGTACCTTGCTCAATAGTAGTAACTGTGAAAGGGATCTTGGAGTCCTAGTGGACAACCATTTAAATATGAGCCAGCAGTGTGCAGCAGCTGCCAAAAAAGCCAACACAGTTCTAGGCTGCATAAATAGAGGGATAGAATCAAGATCACGGGAAGTGTTAATACCACTTTATAATGCCTTGGGAAGGCCACACTTGGAATACTGCATTCAGTTTTGGTCACCACGATGTAGAAAAGATGTGGAGACTCTAGAAAGAGTGCAGAGAAGAGCAACAAAGATGATTAAGAGACTAGAGACTAAAACATTGAAGAACGGTTGCAGGAACTGGGTATGTCTAGTTTAATGAAAAGAAGGATTAGGGGAGACATAATAGCAGTCTTCCAATATCTCAGGGGTTGCCACAAAGAAGAGGGAGTCAAGCCAAATCCCCCGAGGGCAGGACAAGAAGCAATGGGTGGAAACTAATCAAGGAGAGAAGCAACTTAGAACTGTTCCTGACACAACAATTAATAAATGGAACAACTTGGCTCCAGAAGTTGTGAAAGCTCCAACACTGGAACTTTTTAACAAAATGTTGGACAACCATTTGTCTGAAATGGTATAGGGGTTCCTGTCTAGGCAGGGGATTAGACTAGAAGACCTCCAAGGTCCCTTCCAACTCTGCTATTGTATTGTATTGTATTATAACTGGAGGGCACAAGGCACACTTTACTTTGGCTAAACCAAAGTTTCGGCAACAGAATGAGTGACAGTCCTGTTTGAGCCGAGTATGTTATACAATCCTAGCCACTCTGTGTTGCTGTGTTTAGTGTACTTATTAAATACAATTATGCAATTACTTCAATTTGCTACGCCGATTAGTGACATTCAAGTAGGATAAAACCTAAGCAGCCCTTGCATGCATCAGAAGCAAGCAAACTCTGACTCAGCACATACTTTTCAGCAAGTGACAAATCGGAGGTATTGGTGGGGGATTTCACTCCGTTTGATCTGTCGTGATACCCTGAGTGGTCTCTGCTTGACATTTCCTTTCCAAACACAAGCTGGAATAAACAACCGGCCCACAACCAGTTATTGCAAGAGGGGCCCCTGATCTACCTCTAGGAAGTTAGCACCAGTGGTGGGTTTCTGCAGGCTCGCACCTACTCGTGAGAGCTGGTTGGTGAAATTTAGAGAACCGGTGAGAGGGGGTTCCACCGGCGTACCTGGAAGTAAATCTGGCCCGCCGCTGCCAGTGACCCAACGGGAAGGAAAGGAAAGGAAAGGAAAGGAAGGAAGGAAGGAAGGAAGGAAGGAAGGAAGGAAGGAAGGAAGGAAGAAAGAAAGAATTTATCATCACAATTGAGTCCAAAATTTTGGTTGCTATGCAAGAGCGTTGTTAAATGAGTTTCACCACATTTTAAAAGGTGGCCACTCCCACCCTGTCACATGACTGCCGAGCCATGCCCACAAAATACGCCACACCTACAGAGTAGGTGCTAAAAAAATTTGAAACCCACCACTGGTTAGCACCCACCCCTCTCCCAGAAGAATGAAACATTCTAGAAAATATTAAAAAGGCAGGATTTTATACCTCCCTGGAATGAGAAAAGGAGAAATGTTTAATTTAATTTATTTTGCCAAGTATTTATAAGATAACAGATATAAGTATAAACGTGATTTTGAATACACGAAATGGATATGAATAAGTGGGGACAGAAGGATGGGGACGGTAGGCACGTTAGTGTGCTTATGCACATCCCTTAAAGACCTCTTAGGAATGGGGGGAGGCCAAGAGTAGACAGTCTAAGGTTAAAATAAGGGGTGGGGGGGTTAGAGGATGTAACAACGGAGTCAATGAGCATTCCAGGCGTTGACCACTCTGCTGCAGAAGTTGTGTTTTCTGCATTCGAGTTTGGAGTGGTTTACGTTAAGTTTGTACCTATTGTTTGCCTGTGTCTTGTTGTGGTTGAAGCTGAAGTAGTCATTGACAGGTAGGACATTGTAGCAGATAATTTTGTGTACTTCGCTTAGGTCAGATGAGAAAGCAGCATAGTTCTAAGTTGTGTAAGCCCCGAATTTCAAACCTAGTTCTGTTGCAAGCAGAGGAATGGTGGGTCAGACCTGACTTCCCAACTTACAGCAACTGCTTTGAAACATGCTTGTTACCAGTTACACTCAGTTATCACTTACCCTGGCTAGATTGTGTGTGTCTTTGTGGTATGCATCCTACTTGTTTTGCTGTAGTTGGCTTTATAGTTTAAGCCATTTTTTTTCCAGCCTTGCCAACTTTTAAAGATTTAAGTTGTTAAGTGAATCGCGACAGCTGTTAAGTTAGTAACACCGCTGTTAAGTGAATTTGGCTTCCCTATTGACTTTGCTTGTCAGAAAATGTGATCACATGACCCCGGGACAGGGCAGTCTCATCTGTCATAAGTATGAGTCCATTGCCAAGCATCTGAATTTTGGTCATGTGACCGTGGGGAAATGCTGCAGCTGTCGTCAGTGTGAAAAATGGCCTTAAGTCGCTTTTTTCACTCCTGTTGTAACTTTGAACGGTCATTAAACGCTCAACTGAGATTCAGTGAGTCCAGGATTCTCTGAACAGCTGGTAAGAGGCTAGGGGGAGCTATTATTTTAATAGAGAGTAGCAGCAGTGAGTAAACCTAGTTGCATGTTTACTGTCCTTAACCCTGAAATTGGAGCAAAGTGCATAGATTTCACAAACTATTGTAAGTATGTTCAGTGATAAACATATCCCCCCCCCCCCAGCTGGGTGAGGTTCCATGATTTACAGAAATGATCCCTCAAGGCATATGGAAGAGTTTCCTTGTGTGGTGAAAGCACAGACGTGTCAAATTCAGCACTTCATGACGTTTGAATGTGCAGTTTTATGATATCGTTTAATTTCCTAGTATCTTATCATTAAAATAGACGTCCCAGGAAGGGCTACCCCACTGTTGAGTTTTCTGCAACTACTTTTTCCACATTTGCTCTTTCTTGGGGGGAAAAAAAGTAAAATTAAAACGTTAGACATCTTTTTAACACAAATTTAATTTTTGTCAAACGGATAGGCCCTTTCCCATGAAACAGTATAAAAACAAGGCGGGAAATAAAACCCAATCAATCCAATAATTAAAGATGATCTTTGGCTCAAAAAAAGCAAAAGTTGAGAATATGGGCAGCTCAGGGCTGATGGTTGAGATCTTGATGTTCGATACACTTTTTTCTTGCAAACATTTAATGACCAAACCAGGTAACACTGTCAACATTTTCATACCAGGGAGTGGAGTGTATGCTGGTTTTTAAATATATGATGGCTTGCCCTTACCTGTCCTGGTCAGGATTGAAGTGACTGTTTCTGGTGGACCTCTTTGGCTTTATTGTTTTACTAGCTGGATACCCGTGCTTCGCAATGAAATGATGTGATCGGGCAATGCAGGAGATATTTGGTTCACAATCTGTTGGCTGAGTGGTCGTCGGTGATTGAAACAAATAAGGGAACATTGCTTCTGCTGCCTTGAGTCTGGAAGCCGTTCCATAGGTGGAAGGCGTAGACATTTTGGTGAGGTAACGACACTTAAGTACTGTAAGGAGCCCCAGGACGCTCCTGAGTGAAGGAGTGGAACGTCTGCCAGTTTGAACTGAGGTCACGGAATGTGAGGCAACTGGCAGTTGGAACAGAGTTCTTTTCAGGTGGGGAGGGGGAGTAGAATGTCAAACTCCTTAACAACAGAGCGTGTTAATATAAGGCAGCTGGCAGTTGAAAGAGAGTTCTTTTCAGGTGGGGAGGGAGAGTAGAACTCCTTAGCATCAGAGTGTATTAATTACTGTATAAGAAATACTAATGATCTGATGGTCATTTAGACAAATCCTTTCTTAGTGAGCACCTAGAAGCTAAGAGGAACATATGTGCCAAATTTCAAGTTTGTAGGCTTTATGATTCTGGAGATTTTGTGATGAGTGAGTGGTACTTGGCTTTTATATATATAGATTATTTTATTGGAGCATTATTTCAGTTTGTTCCTGCCTGTTGTATTGGTTCTAGCTTTTTTGCCCAGGATGTTTGCTTTTTTCTTGGGCCTTTTATTTGCTTTTTGAATAGTTTGTAGACCTTTATATGTTTGCTAACGGAAGGTTTATTAGTACAATAGTCCTTGACTTACAAACTCTGTTTAAAGTTACCATGGCATGGAAAAAACGGACGTATTTTGTTCAGTACAGATAGTCCTCGACTTACAGCAGTTCACTTAGTGACTGTTCGAAGTTACAAGAGCACTGAAAAAAGTGACTTATGACCATTTTTCACACTTATGACCGTTGCAGCATCCCCATGGTCACAGGATTGGCATTTGGATGCTTCACAACTGACTCACAGTTATGACGGTTGCATTGTCCTGGGATGATGTGATCCCCTTTTGTGACCTTCTGACAAGCAAAGTTTAGGGGGGGAAAACAGATTCACTTAACAACCACTTGACTAATTTGATAACTGCAGTGATTCACTTAACAAATTTGACAAGAAAAGTCATAAAATGGGGCAAAACTCAACAAGTTTCTCACTTAGCGATATAATTTTTGGACTCAACTGTGGTGGTAAGTTGAGGATTATCAGTAATTTTATACATATTGTGAAACATCTGTTTTAATTAGTCCTCGACTTATGAACAGTCGCTTAGCAACTCTTCAGAGGTACAACAGATCTCCTGAAAATTACTTATGACCGAGTTTTGAACTTGTTACAGCCACTCCTTCAGTCACATGACCACATTGTGGATGCTCAACAACCTGCCTGCATTGACGGATGTTTGCAGTGACCTGTGTCATGTGGAGGAGGCAGAGAAGAAAAAGAAGACAAAGACAAGAAGAAGAAGAAGAAGAAGAAGAAGAAGAAGAAGAAGAAGAAGAAGAAGAAGAAGAAGAAGAAGAAGAAGAGGAGGAGGAGGAGGAGGAGGAGGAGGAGGAGGAGGAGGAGGAAGAAGAAGCAGAGGAGGAGGAGGAGATGAAGAAGAAGCAAAGAAGAGAAGAAGCAAAGAAGAGAATAAAAGAAAAAGAAGATGAAGAAGAAGAAGAAGGAGTAGAAGCAGAAGCAGGAGGAGGAGGAGGAGGAGGAAGAAGAAGAAGAAGAAGAGGAGAAGGAGGAGGAGATGAAGAAGAAGCAAAGAAGAGAAGAAGAAGAAGAAGAAGGAGTAGAAGCAGAAGCAGGAGAAGGAGGAGGAGGAGGAGGAGGAAGAAGAAGAAGAGGAGGAGGAGGAGGAGATGAAGAAGCAAAGAAGAGAAGAAGAAGCAAAGAAGAGAAGGAAAGAAGAAGAAGGAGTAGAAGCAGAAGCAGGAGGAGGAGGAGGAGGAAGAAGAAGAAGAAGGAGGAGGAGGAGATGAAGAAGAAGCAAAGAAGAGGAGAAGAAGAAGAAGAAGAAGCAAAGAAGAGAAGAAGAAGCAAAGAAGAGAAGAAGCAGAAGCAGGAGAAGGAGGAGGAGGAGGAGAAGGAGGAGGAGGAGAAGGAGAAGAAGAAGAAGAAGAAGAAGAAGAAGAAGAAGAAGAAGAAGAAGAAGAAGAAGAAGAAAGCTACCTGTTTTGCAAATCCAAGTGTATCTTTGGCTTTTAGGTGTGGTAATGGAGAGGAGAATTATCAGATTATATAAGACATCTTGACAGTTGAGTTTTTAATACTAGCTGCTGATTTCTATTGACGTCTGCCCTACTTGGCCATCCCTGGATCATATCTTTCCTTCAGTGGCCTGCAGACAATTTCTGTTGACCAGTGATTGCAGAGGATAAACATGTCCGTATCGTCTTTCTCACAGGATCCAAGGAAACCTGTTTTGCCATTTATGGGGCACTTCAAACTTTATCTTGAAAGCACCTTCAGATATCCTAAGATAAGAAGGAATTCTTGTACGGGCCCGGGATTCACTTGAAATGAGCCCCCCTCCTCCTCCATAGATTACATGAGTTAGTTGCCAGGAACTTGCCAATGCAAGCCAGTTCATTATGCCCACAAATCTTTCATAGGATGTGGGAATGATCTTGGGAGATAAGAGGAAGAGCTGCAGATTAGGCAATGATCAGATCAGAGATAGCCGAGCCCTTAGAAGGAATGAGGGCATGGCAAACATGTCATAGGAGACCCTCCCTAGATTCCTGGACCGTAAAGGCGAGGGGAGGGGGAGAGTGTGGTGGAAATTAGTCTGGATTCCCAGAAGGTAGGGGCTGCATTCTGGAGGAGCAAAACACAGCAAAGTTTAGATACCTTGCGTGGAAGAAAGAGACTTAAGGTAACTCCTCCCTAATAGTTTCCAGCGAATTACATTTCATGGTGCAAGTCATGGTGCTTCAACATCTCTGTCTGTGGCTGAGGAACAATAATGGAGGCTGTTTGGAAGAACTTCTGTGTATCTATCTTGGCTTTTACAACCGGACCGAGACAGAGGTGTACTTTCTGTCCTACAAGATTCTGTTAATGTAACCTACAATAAAGTAAGATTTATAATGCCTTGGTAAGGCCACACTTGGAATACGGCATCCAGCTTTGGTCGCCACAATGTGAAAAAGATGTGGAGACTCTGGAAAGAATGCAGAGAAGAGCAACGAAGATGATGAGGGGACCAGAGGCTAAAAAATACAAAGAACGGTTGCAGGAGCTAGGTATGTCTAGTTTAATGAAGAGAAGGACTGGGGGAGACATGATAGCAGTGTCCCAATATCTCAGGGGCTGCCACAAAGAAGAGGGAGTCAAACTATTCTCCAAAGCACCTGAGGGCAGAACAAGAAGCAATGGGTGGAAACTAATCAAGGAGAGAAGCAACTTAGAACTAAGAAGAAATGTCCTGATAGATAGAACAATTAATCAGTGGAACAACTTGCCTCCAGAAGTTGTGAATGCTCCAACACTGGAAGTTTTTAAGATATTGGATCACCATTTGTCTGAAGTGGTATAGGGTCTCCTGCTTGAGCAGAGGGTTGGACTAGAAGACCTGCAAAGTCCCTTCCAACTCTGTTATTCTATTCTATTCTATTCTATTCTATTCTATTCTATTCTATTCTATTCTATTCCAAAGAGCTAGTCCTTCTGGGTGTGCTTTTCTGGATTTCTTTGCTGGGCTGACCACCTTTTGCGACCTTCCGACAAGCCAAGTCAATGGGAAAGCTAGATTCATTTAGCAACCAGGTTACTAACTTATCAACTGAAGTCATTCACGTAACAACCGAGGCAAAAATGGGGCAAAACTCACTTAACAAATGTCTCACTTAACAACAGAAATTTTGGGCTCCATTGCGGTCGTAAGTCAAGGACTAGCTATTATTTCTGCAACCCTGGAGCTCCCATGATTGCACTGCTAAAATCAGATGGCATAATTTCTTAAAAGATGGAGTAATAAAAACAAAATGAAACTAAAAATAAATCTTATATAGACAGTCCTCTCCAGTAACACCAATTTATTCCTGACATATTCCCTGCAGTCTTTAGTGGAGATATATATATATGTAAACTGATAGCATTTTTTTTACAACTGTGGAATACACTTTTCTGGAATATATTCCAGAAAAGTGTATTCCACAGTTGTAAAAAAAATGCTATCAGATTACATGTCAAACATAGAATATTTATTTCATTCTATTTTCACTTTTCCATCGAGTCAGTATAAATATAAATGTGGAATGCAGTTTTCTGAAATTTCCTCCTTTTTTAAGACATAGACATGCAGCTCACGGAGAGCAATCAGGGTGCATTAGGAAAAAAAAAGTGTCAGATTTCCACGTTGTTTTGTAGAAAGAAATTCCCCAAATCTTTGTATTGCTTAGGAAGTGGCTTCCCCTGGGCCACCATCCCACTGGAGCTTCAGCTCCAAGTCATTGAACAAACTGGGCAAAGGTTCATCGAGTTGATGAGCGTCCAGGATATTTGGGGAAATATCAAAAGGCTGAGGCTCACTTTTTAATCCCCGGCTTTCTTCAGCTAGACAGTCTGTGGTTTGGAATTCAAATGGATTGGAATGTAGAAAAGTATCTGTCCAGGCTGACAGACAGAAGGCGGGCGGTTGTCCTGTGCTGAGATCTTGAGGGAGGTTGTTGCAAGAAGAACGTGGAAACAAGGGCGGCGGTGGGACATTGAACAGTAGAGAATCATCTCCCTCCAAGATAGCCTTTTGGCCAACTTCTAAGCTGGAAGGTAGACCTTCCGCCTGTTCCCTGTAGCTTTCTCTGCTTCTATAAACCGTGGTAGGTCTCCATTCCCCCAGAAGTCTTGGAGATTCTCGTGGTGGACTGTTTGAGTTTTCCTGAAGTGGGAGATGTTGTACCTGGGGGATGGTTTCTACCACTAACCCTTCCTTCTGATGAATTGTGGTCAACTCTTTGTTGGTTCTTTCTGGCTTCTGGGCTTTGTAGCGTCCATTGCTTATCAAAGCATCAAACTTAATCCCTTGGTTTGCCTTGTGGCTGTTCCCTTCAACGCATAACCCGTACGTTAATGTGGAAGGATTGTCCCCTAGGGTACGCGACCGGCTATTCTTGATCACTTGTGGGGCATATCCAACGGAAAGACCCTTCAAGGGTTCGTCAAGTGGCTGGAATGGCGGCATTTTGGATTGTTGCTTGTAAGATGTCACTGTTGGGTTGAATAATTTTTGGTCTTCTCGCATGTCCTGGATGTGATGGCTGAACTCGGTTGAACACACCCCTGGTTGGATTATCTTGGATAAATCGTAAGGACTGAGGGCATGTTCCACATTTAATATGAGAGGTTGGAAACGGGAAATACCTTTGAAATTCTATCAAGGAAGAAGGTTCAGAATTAGATGCTAGTTCAGAAACATTAAAAATATATGCAATTTAAAATTTAGATTATTGATTAAAAGTTAATTTATCCTTTTCCAATTTGATTATTATATATTGATAAATTCAAAACTAAGTTCCAATTATATGTCTTTTCTCCAGAGATACTTATAACACTAGAGCGGTATTCTAAAACCTTGGCAGCTTAACAATATGTGGACTTCAATAAGAGATCATAATTTATGAGCCAGGTTGGCCTAGCGATTAAAGCACCAGGCCAGAAAGCAGAAGACTGTTCTAGTCCCATTTTAGGTTTGAAAGCCAGCTGGGTGACTTTGGGCTAATCACCAGGAGACTGTGAGTTCTAGTACCGCCTTAGGCATGAAAGGCAACTGGGTGACTTTGGGCCAATCACCAGGAGACTGTGAGTTCTAGTACCGCCTTAGGCATGAAAGGCAACTGGGTGACTTTGGGCCAATCACCAGGAGACTGTGAGTTCTAGTACCGCCTTAGGCATGAAAGGCAACTGGGTGACTTTGGGCTAATCACCAGGAGACTGTGAGTTCTAGTACCGCCTTAGGCATGAAAGTCAGCTGGGTGACTTTTGGCTAATCACCAGGAGACTGTGAGTTCTAGTACTGCCTTAGGCATGAAAGCCAGCTGGGTGACTTTGGGCTAATCACCAGGAGACTGTGAGTTCTAGTACTGCCTTAGGCATGAAAGCCAGCTGGGTGACTTTGGGCCAATCACTACGAGACTGTGAGTACTAGTCCCGCCTTAGGCATGAAAGCCGATTGGATAACTCTGGGTCATGACTCTCTCGCTCAATCCAACTCGCCTGAGCAAGAAATATTGGGTATATTCCCCACCTTGAGTTATTTATAAAAAATAATGTAGATGAAAAAAGACAGATGAAAAAAAATAATGGAGACTTTTATAGTAATTGAAAATTACATACCAAAGATGTGGGCTGCTGAATGGTGTGTTGTTTAACATACTTATACATGAAGTATAATCCAGTTCCAAAGGTAAATATGATTATAAATACAATCATTCCAAACAGATATGGCAGCCAGGTGTTATCTATGGACAGAAGGCAACAAATTAATTAGTCAGTATGAAGTCATGCAGAAGCAAAAAAAAAAAACCAACTGAGTTTCCCAAATCTTCTAGGGCAGGACTGAGAATAATCATCTTTCTATCTGTATTTAAAGGAACCAATAATTTGGATGATCAAAACATCCTCAGTTATATATGCTCAACGACAGTGATGTATTCAGCTATGCTTCGTGGATAATCAGTAATTATATATGCAATTGTAAAGATTGATGCACAAAAGCTTGTAACCAAACGACATGTTATACGAAATTGAGAATGGTTTTATGTTTTGTTTGTCTTTATGTGTTTAAAATAAAAAAATAAATAAAAAAAACATCCTCAGTTATATGGGAACAAGAACGAAAATCAAAATCAACCAAAGATGGCCAAGAAAAGGCTACATCCAATTTAGATTTGCGTCAATGAGAGTCCTGTTTACAGGTAAATCAAGTAATTCTAGTCTATTCACCTTGTTCCCATTTGTTTCATTTTCTATCTTGCAGATACCTCATACAAATGGACAGGGACAAACAAAAACAGTAAAAAAACAAAATGCTAAAAGTAAACTATGATTTTTATTCAGATATAATGGCAGATCATGATTAGAAAATTGCTGTTAAAAGTCACTTGTTGAAAAAACAATGAGCCATGGTTTCTTTTTAAGGATGGGTCTAACATGGCAAGTGAAACTAAACCAACCAGGTTAGGGCTGTATGTACACAGCAGAACAATTCTGTTTGCTAATCCAGATGTAAATGTTAGCATGTCTTATGCACAGTCACAGTTCAGTCCTTGAGAACTACACCTTGATAGCAATAGCCATAGCCTTTAGACTTATATACCGCTTCACAGTGCTTTTACAGCCCTCTTTAAGCGGTTTACAGAGTCAGGATATTGACCCCACCAATCTGGATCCTCATTTTACCAACCTCGGAAGGATGGATGGCTGAGTCAACCTTGAACCAGTGAGAATTGAACTCCTGGCAGTGAGCAGAGCATTCTAACCACTTTCCCCGTTTCAAAGCTGAAGAGCCAGCACTATCTGAAAATGTCTTCATGGTCATGTGGCTGGCACGACTAATTTCATGGAACACTGTTACCTTCCCACCAAAGGTGGTTCCTATTTTTCTACTTGCATTTTTTTAACATGCTGTTGAACTGCTAGGTTGGCAGAACCTGGGACAAGTAACAGGAGCTCACTCCATTACGTGGCGCTAGGGATTCGAACCACCAAACTGCCGACCTTTCTGATCGACAAGCTCAGGGTCTTAGCCATTGAGCATCCCTATGTTACATCTTACAAACATACAAACTGCACACCTGAACAACTTACAGATGAACTGTTGTAAGTTGAAGACTACTTGTATTTTTGGCCAGATACCCAGATCATTTAACCATTGGGCAGCAGTGCCCTTGAGATGACGAATTTCATGCAAAGATCCAGGGAACCTTCTGAGGGGGTCATTCCATTGCAATACGATGCCAACTGCTTGGACTGTTAGCAAACTTTGACATGTTTTTAATTCAAGAAAAGAAAATAGCTCGGGCAAAGATCTATTTGGGCATCAGAACCATACCTGATAATGTCTTTACACGAAACACACAGGCTGTGCTGATTTTGTCAGAATATCGGATGTGTATCGTTCCATTATATTCCGTATCGGGTTCCAAGTCGGTGATGATAAATTCTTTATTGTTTTCAAATTTTTTCCACTAAGGCAAGAAAGAAAAAGATGCATTTTCCAAAATCAACTGAAAGTCCACACAACAGAGGGAAGGTCACTGTATTTTTCGGAGTATAAGATGCACCTTCCCCCCCCCCCACACCTAAAAGGGTGAAAATTTGGGTGTGTCTTATACACTGAATGTAGCCCCACCCCCCCTCTGTCCCCCATCCTTTGGCCTCTGCCTCCCAGCAATTTACCTCTTTGCAGCAAACGGGGGCTTGTGGAGGCTTCAATAAGCTATAGCAATCCCTTCAGCCTGTAACAGCTTATGATCAGGAGAAATTGAAAGAGAAAGTTGCTGTTTGCTCCACAAGGCAAATTGCTGGGAGGCAGATTTTTTTTTTCTTGTGCTAATCAGGCTGTTTGCTGCAAGGAGGTAAGTCAACAACTATAAATGCCTATAGAATGTTCAAATTATTAGACTTATTTTTCAAAGACTGTTTTTCACGTTTTGAGTAGTTTGGAAAACTGGCAAATACCACCTCTGATTGGCCCCTCCCCCATCTATTCTCTGCCTCCTGAGTCCCAACTGATTAGGAGGGAATGGGGATTTTACAGTATCCTTCCCCTGCCACGCCTACCAAGCCATGCCACACCACGCCCACCACGTCACGCCCACAGAAGGGGTAGTAAATTGCTTTTTGAATCCCACCACTTCTCTGAGGGAGATGGGTGGTTACAAAACATGAAAAATAAATAAAGTTGATGAATACATGTATGTTTGATGGATAATCGGTGATAGTATGCATAATAGAAAGTAATGATCGATAAATATTATCTGTTGGAAGAATTTTCCATATTCGTATTGTAAAAATAATAGAATGAGATAAGTGGTTACATAAAGTTATATTGTCATTAAATGGATAATTAAAGATGTAAAGGAATAATCTTTGTCTAAAATGAAGGAATATTAATTGTAACGGAATATATGATGCATAAGGATATTGATGAATTTATCTATATTTGATGGATATCTACTGATTGTATATGCAATTGAAAATATGGAAGGGCAAAAATCTTGTAAACAAACGACATGCTATATGTAATTGATGAAGATTTTATATCTTAGGTTTGGTTCGTCTTTGTATGTTTAAAAATAAAACACTTTCAAAAAAAACCCCAAGCAGATAAATACATAAATAATAGGTGTGGTGCTCATTTTGACTTTTTTTTTTAACCTTCCAAGGACACCCCTGCATGATCCAATTCCTTTTAAAGCTTATTGGACATGCTGGTTTTTGACTGTAATAAAGGTTGGATTTGATTTATGCTTATTGCATCATGTGCCTTAAAGGTAAGTCAGTAATCATTCATTATAACCCTTCCTTACCTTCAGCCCAGTCTTTGCGCAGAATATTATTATTTCGTACTGGAACTTAATATCAAGTTGTTTGAAAATGTCCACGACGGTCAGAGGAGAGTTATTTTTATCCTTGAAAGGTGTGTAAGGAGGCTGAATAACAAACTTGATGGACCGAATGCTGGGTGTATAGTTTACACCAATATTCTCAATATTAACTGAAAAAAGAAGGAAGGAAGGAAGAAAGGAAGGAAGGAGATAATTTGTTTCAGATGGATGATAAATTGTAGTGTAGCATCATTTTCTTGCAGACATGTCATGACCCAACTAGGTAATATCTTCATGCTAGAAGGGAGTAGGGTTAACAGAGAGCAAACCCTGCTCCCTTCTAGTACTAATACTTTCTAATACTTTCTAATAAGTTCTAATACTTTCATGATCCTACTTGGATCATAAAAGTAGGGTGTGTAAATCCAACCCATTTACCAAGTGTGTGGTTCATTGGGCCAAACCAGGACTTCATTCACACAAGCCACTTAACCAGTTATCCCTCTCTGGAATCACCCCATATATTAGGCTAAATGTACTGTGTTTCCCCCAAAATAAGATAGGGACTTATTTTCTTTTGACCCCCGAAATAAGCACTTGGCCTTATTTTGGGGGAAGTCTTATTATTTTTGAGGAGTTGTAGGCGCCCCACCTTTTTTGGAAGAAATGCAAATCAGCTGGAAATTTTAAGCGTTAGAAACCATCCTAGCTGATTGATAAAGCAAAGGTATCACAAGGGATGATAGAAAGTTGAAATGGAAGCAATAAACAGCTATTTGACAAATGGAAACTGGCTAAGTAGAAACGCGAGTTCCGCCAGCCATGGAGAGTTTGACTGGGAGATGTTCTCTCGAGGAAAAGATGATGACACTCTTAGCAGGCTACATGCCATGAACAGACACGCTACTCTGGAGGTCCAGAATTCTCCCAGTTCCAAGCACAATTCTGTTCTGACCGAGGCTTCCTGAGAGCCTGAAACACATTCCTGGTCCCGACAAAAAACCTTTTCATTAATTTACTGTGGATTCTGCTCATTCACATCGAGCAAAGTTTTTCAAGGGAGGATTTATGGTCACAGACCTTATCTGGCTTGGAGAACTGACAGGCCGAGATCTGCAAAACTTGGCAAGGCGTCTCGGAGAGTCACAAACCAATTAAGCGAACTCATTGTCTCCTTCAAACTCCACTCCCCTTTCGCTCCTCTTTTATTTCCTCTGGGAGGGGCCATTCATCATCCACCTGTGCCTTTACTTCCTTGGCTCGACCCTGTTCTTTAGCTGTTCCCATCGTCTGGCAACTCTGCATGCACACACTAGGAACAGACTCCAGCTGTTCTTCTGCTTCACTGACGTCTGACTCTGAAGGCAGCTGTGAACTGGCATACAGATGTGCCTCTGACCCAGAGCCCTCATCAGAGCCTTCCCCAGACTCCAGGACTGGCCCATGTAACTCCCCAACCTCCTCATTGTCTGAATCTGCTGCCAGCTCTGCTACCAGGCCAGAACAAATTCATGAGAAGCACTTACTGTCTTCACGAGGGTAGAATTTCGAGAACACGAACCAGTTGGAGATGCAACAGTTGGGGACCACAGCTCTCACTTCAGCAACGTAGCGTTCGGTGAAATTTTCAGTCTCGCGAGTGAGATTGCAGACATTCTGGGTGATATTTTGGCACTCCGGTTTACTCTGCCAGATCTGGTCTCCATACCTGCGAGCGGACCAGACAATTACTCACAATAGGCTTTGCACATGGTATACAGGTGTAGACCAGGAACTGGTGTACGGCATCCAAGGTGATGAAAAGACAAAGGAGATATGGGCCAAGGTAGGTGACTCCCAATCCTGAATTTACCAAAGCTGAGCCATGGGACAGAAGGTGCAGCCTTTTGGGGGCTTGACCCATGGCACAACGAATGTCATCATCACATCCACCACACCTTGTAGAAACTATACGTTTGCACCCCATGCAGACTTTAAATCTAATCAATTTGGTTGAGTTCACACAACACACGTACATTCATGCCAAAATAGTTCCTTGGTTAGTTTTCTGTCTGGCTGTTAGTGTCTGTCTGGCTGTCACTAGCCATCTTGGATGAATAAGTAAATATGCTTCTTTCCCCAGTCTTTAGATATAATGAAATAATAGCTTAGTTAATTCTGACTATTGCTGTATTTCCCAGCCTTGGCAACTTTAAAATATGTAGATTTCAACTCCCAGAGTTCCCCAGCCAGCATTCCAGCAGTGGAAATCCACATATTTTTAAAGTTGCTAAGGTTGGGAAACAGTGGGTTATGGTTTCAGGGTGGAATGCGTGAGGCAGGGTTTGGAAATGTCTGAGTGAATCATAGAATTCTGGCCTATATTATTTCCCTGTGCTAGGAAAGTTGCTGCTTTTCCTAAAAAGCATGCTAGAAAACTTCCAATACTGTCATGTTTTCTGGTTCAGAACTCCAAAAGTGTAACTTAGGGGTGGTTCCAGCAGGCACTACTGCCGGTGTGCTCGTGGGTGCACTGTGTGTGTGCTTCGTAGCTGCGCAGTTGACGTGCACTGTGCACGGATGTGCAGTGCAATAGAATTTGTTCTGTGCATGTACAGAAGCAAAAAACAAGATGGCAGCACAGAAAAAAAAAAGCAAGATGGCAGCGCATGATATGGCGCCACCCGGAGAACTGATTTGGGAGCATTGTAAGCCTGGGTCGCTGCCATTCCAGCGACCCAGGCTGCCAAACTACTACCAATGCCGCTGAACCGGTCCAAACCGGCAGAAACCCACCACTGGTGTAAATGTTACAATAATGTTGATGACACTGAACCTCTCCAGCAACAGCACCCAGATAAGCAGATAAGCAGGGATTAACACCAGACAAACAAACAGAAAACAGTTCCCTAGTTAAGGAACTACCAAGGACAATACAACTACCGCTCCCATGAACAGGCAGGGCAAGCTACTCTATATAAATAGGGTGTAAACCCACACTCACTCACACGGGCGATGTTACTTAATTGGGTATTGAAACAGCTGCAAACAAACAAACAAGCTCAAACAGCACCAAGGGCTCCACATATAGCCATGCTTTGTACAGCCCTTTCCCTAAAATAATGTATCATCATCATCATCAATTCAAAATTATAGTAGCCATCCAACACCAAAGGACTTTGGATGGTGTTTAATTGGTGAACTGCACCGTGCCATTTAGAGAGCAGTACATTTTGGATAACTTAAGGTTTGGTTCAAATTAATTCCCTCCCCCATTTCAACCCTAAGCTACAAATATTCTCCTTTACGGGGTTAATAAAGAAAGCGTATCTAGAGGAGAGTCCCAGCAGAGCAAACAACATTTGGACTTTTCATCACAATGCAGGACTAACTGCCCTTAGCCCAAAAGGTCAATGGTTGCTTTGAAGGGAAGGAAACAGCTACCATATTTGCTTTGGGATTAAAATAAAGTATATATACTTAGAGTATTTGGTATACTCCAGGGGTGGGTTCCGGCCGGTTCTAAGCTCTTCTACAGAAGAGGTTCCACAAATCTACAGTGCCCTTTAGAACCGGTTCCAGCTCCCTCCCCCCGCCCGTCCGCCCACCATTCAGATGAAGAGCAAGAGGAGGAATTCTGGGAGTTGAAGTCCACAAGTCTTCAAGCTGTCAAGTTTGAACACCCCTGAGGGTTTTTTTCCTAAAGGGTGAGGGGTGCCAGGGTCTTGTAACTTGACAGCTTTAAGACTTGCGCGCTTCAAATGCCAGAGTTCCTGAGCCAACATTTTGGTTGCTAAGCAAGAGCGTTGTTAAGTGAGTTTCACCACATTTTACAAGTTGGCCATGCCCACCCAGTCACATGACTGCCAAACCACTCTGCCACATGGCTGGCAAGCCACTCCCACTTGGTCACATGGCCGGCAAGCCACTCCCACAAAGCAGGCCACACCTATAGAAGAAGTTCTAAAAAATTGTGAAACCCACTACTGGTATACTCACTGACTAAAGCAAGTCCATGGAAGCCAGAGGTTGCTTTTGGACCAACATTAGCTTCCCCAAGATACACTGTTATCTCCTTATAGCTTCTCAAGTATACAAGACAGAGTTCAAATCACAGAACTCCTATTTCTAAGCCAAAGAAAGGTATAACTTCAGCTGCTTTCAGCACAAGTAGAGATTATTTAGGATCTCTACTTTTAAGCAAGAATGGTTGTTTTAGAACCTATCAAGCAGGATAACAGAATAGCAGATCAACTGAATAAAGAATAACAGACTAACAGGGTTAGAAGGGACCTTGGCAGTCTTCTAGTCCACATAAAGCAGCAGATAAGCAGACTAATAATTTAGCTACTTCACTTTTGCTGGAAAAAGTCTGGGCGGACTATGCTATCTTCGTTTTTAGAGCTGAAACTTTAATGGATATCTTTCAACCACTCTTCGTAGGTTTGGATTTGAATTCAGAACCGAGGTCAAACTGGGTGCCTATGTTCCTTAGGGGTTTCTCCATCATGTTGGAACGGGTGAAGACCCTGACCGGGAACAGATAACAGGCTCATCCAAGGAAGCTACAAATTTAGCATCGCATTTGCACAGTATCCTAAATGGGGCTAGTTTTAATTCTCTATTTGTGCATGTACGTGGATTTTAGTGTGTTGATTGACTTCCACATAGTTTAGTTTAAGATTTAGTCAAGTGTAGGTCAGAGCAGGATGCATAGGGCAAGGGTGAAATGTAAAAAAAAAAAATTGCCACTGGTTATCTGGGCGTGGCTTGGTGCGTGGCTTGGGGGTGTGTGATCATGTGACTGGGTGGGCGTGACCAACTTTTTAAATATTTTAAAGCATTTTTTATTACCTATTCACCCGAACCGGTAGTAGAAAAATGCTTTAAGAAGTGGGGGAAAAGTTTCAGCTTGTCGTACGATTGTGGAAACCTTCCCGCCCCCACACACTTTTTAAAGCAGGGGTCCCCAACCTTTGCAACTTTAAGTCTGAAGGACTTCAGCTCCAAGAATTCTCCAGCCAGCTTTGCGGGCTGGAGAATTCTTGGAGCTGAAGTCCTTCAGACTTAAAGTTGCAAAGGTTGGGGACCCCTGTTTTAAAGCATATTTTTTACTACCGGTTCGGGTGAATAAGTTGCGTGAACTGGTGCGAATTGGTAGAATTTCACCCCTGCAATAGGGGTAATTGGCATAATTCAAAAACTGAACACGTGGCAAGTCACAGTGCCTGAGAAAAGAGGAAGGTTAATCATTAGAAACCGTTTAAGGTCATTGGTTTTTAGCAATGGATTATTGATATGTGTTTGGGGGAAATGTTGACCTTTCTTTTTGGACACGGAGATAAGAAAAGGGTTTTTTAATATGTTGTTCAAAGTTCCTGAATTTCCTATCTGATTATTTATATTAATGAACTCTTCTTCTCTTTAAAAAAATCCACTTGCAATGCAATATTGTATGTTCATTGGTAGCTATTAACATATGACTTTACATTTCATAATTCTGTATGATGCAGTAAAGCTGATACTGAAGGGCAGGGATTGAGTTTCATTTCAAGAATTTCCTCTTGAATCTGCACGCAACCTGATGTTTCTTCCTCTGTTAACACAACAATTACCTCTGTTTACCAGCAGTCCTCAAGTTACAGAGTTTGTTTAATAAGCAATGGGTGGAAACTAATCAAGGAGAGAAGCAACTTAGAACTGAGGAGAAATTTCCCGACAGTTAAAACAATTAATCAGTGGAACAGCTTCTCTCCAGAAATTGTGAATGCCCCAACCCTGGAAGTCTTTAAGAAGATGTTGGATAGCCATTTGTCTGAAACGGTATAGGGTTTTCTTCCTAGGCAGGGGGTTGGACTAGAAGACCTCCAAGGTCCCTTCCAACTCTGCTATTGTATTGTATTGTATAACTGTTCAAAGTTACAAATTGCATTGAAAAAGGGAAAATAGGGTTCATGTAACAACCGTGATTCATTTAACAACTGTGGCAAGAAAGGTCACAAAATGGAGCAAAATTCACTGTGTCTCACTTAGCAACAGAAATTTTGCACTCAATTGTGGTTGTTAATTGAAGACTACCTATTTGAAATACCCAATCGATTCAGCTCACATAATACATTCCGCAAAGTTTTATGAAAAAGCAAAGCATACTTACACTCTATACCGGACATCGTACAGCGTGCCTGGGGGTGTCTCTCCCTTCATCTTCCACGTGAGGATGTTTTCAAAGTTTGTGGACCGAAAATTTATGTCTTGGATGACCAGCGATCTTTCTCCCAGTGAATTTCCTGCAAGGAAGCATGAACAAGTATTCAAGATCAGCTTCGATAGAAAATTCAGTGATCATTCTTTGTTTCCATTAAAGCCACCGCTTTCTCTTACCTGAAGTCTGCAGCAATGGGTCTCAGAGTTCGTAACAAGAAACACAGAAGAAAAGAGGCATGTCTTAGGACAGGGATGGCTAACCCTTTTTGGCTCGCGTGCCAAAAGCGGGGGGATGCAGGGGAGATGTGCGCGGGTGTTCCACACCCATAATGCTATGTGCGTGGCGTGCTTTTTTCGCCCTCCCCAGGCTCCAGAGGCTTTCTAGGAGCCTGGGGAGGGCGAAAACAGCCTTCCCCCCACCCCACCTCCACAGGCTTCAGGAGCCTCCTTGAAGCCTCCAGAGGGCCTAAATCAGCTGGCCAATGCACGCATGCGCGCTGGAGCTGACAGAGCAATGCCTTGCTTGCACTAAGAAATGGTTCTGCATGCCACCTGTGGCACCCGTGCCATAGGTTCGCCATCACGGTCTTAGGATATCCCAGAAGAATTATAATAGTACAAATTGCGTGTGGGATTTGGTGGGCTATACTGGACCCATTTGTTAAGGTTACGGTGCACTACATTGTGCAAATACCTTCAAAAGGTCCAACCAGGGGTGGGATTCAGCCAGTTCGGACTGGTTCAGGCAAACTGGATGCTAACTTTACATCTAGTTCAGTGATGGCGAACCTTTTTAGGCTCGCGTGCCATAAGGGGGGGAGTGCAGGGGGGGAGTGTGCTGGTGTGCCATACCTATAATGCAATGGGTGCCCCCCATGACAGGTGCTCCGCCCCATTTTTTACATGCTTCCAGTTTGCTCGTAGCATTGTTTTTAGTTCTGGAGGCTTCAGGGAAGCTCCTGAAGCCTCTGAAAGGCTGTTTTTGCCCTCCCCAGGCTCATATAAAGCCTGGGGAGGACGAAAAATGGCTTTGAAAGCAGCTGAATCAGCTGGCCAGCACAAGCATGCACACTGGCCAGCTGACAGGGCAACGCCTCGCGTGCCCTGCCAAATGGCTCTGCGTGCCACAAGTGGCATGCGTGCCATAGGTTCACCATCAATGATCTAGTTTACTGAACCGGTAGTTGAAAGGACTGGCTGGCCCTGCCCACACCGCACCTCCCCTCACTGGAGTCTCCACATAGCCTGTTTTGGATGCCAGGTAAGTGCAGGGCATCTGTGGAGGCTCTGAGAGGGTGAAAAACAGGCTTCCTGGAAGTCCAGAAATGGGCTCGTTTCCAGCCCCCGGAGGGCTTCCGGAGTCCAGGGGAGGCCATTTTCGCCCTCCCGGAGGCTCAACAAAACATCCCCTCCATGGTGCAGAAAGCCAAGTCGCCCCCCCCAGCAACCAGGCAGAGAACTGGTTGCTAAAACTTTTCAATCCCACCCCTGAGTCCAACCCATTAGCCGAGTTTAGCAGGCTGTGTGAAGGGAGGCTCTGTGTTACAAGATGCATTTTCTATTGTTAGGGGGCTCTAAGAAAGTCAAACCGCTCAGTCTCCCCGGCCTAATTCTTAACCATATAACCCGAGGAGCAAACCAATCGTTTTTCTAAGTGTGCCATAGGGCTTTAGCTTGTCAGTGAAGACAGCCTAATCTGAGAATGTCTGTGGCTGTCATATTTGGGCATCTGCTAAGACTCGCTCCAGGAGAGGTTGAAGACCTCCTAAATTCTGTTCCTTCTCATCTACGGAGATTGCCAGTCATCCAAGTCATGGTTGTCCAAAGACAACTGGACTTTCTTGGTTTTCTTTTCTTTTTTCTTTTCCTCCCTTGAAAATATTTTGCTTCTCATCCAAGACTTCAGAACTGTTTTCAAGGGGGAAAAGGGGAAAAACAGCAGCCAAGAAAGCCCAGTACCTTTTGAAAAGCACCTCCGGGATGTCTGCTCTTTCTCCTTTTTGTATTTCTTAAGATAGGTTTTCCATTTGTGAGCAGATAAGAAGGAAGATTAAAATCTCCCGATCCCTTGATGTTTCTTATTAGGTGGCTTCACAAAACACATCAAATCAGGACAATTAGAAGAACAAACTGTTGACTGGCAAGATTTGTTAGCCCGGTGTGCCTTGTCAACTTTGAACCATGCATAAGTGAGGAGATACAAGGTGAGGAACCCCTTAAAAAAGGTAGGGAATCACTTTATGAACCGTTCAAACCTATTGGACTGCGTTCTTTCGTTGATTAGCATCATTTGACTCATCTCTGATCCAGTGGTGGGATTCAAATTTGTTTACTACTGTTCTGTGGGTGTGGCATGGCTTGGTGGGCATAGTGTGGCTTGGTGGGCATGGCAAGGGAAGGATACTGTAAAATCTGCATTCTCTCCCCACTCCAGGGGAAGATTACTGCAAAATCCCCATTCCCTCCTGATCAGCTGGGATTCGGGAGGCAGAGAATAGATGGGGGCAGGGCCAGCCAGAGGTGGTATTTACCCGTTCTCGGAAGTACTCAAAATTTCCCCTACCAGTTCTCCAGAACTGGTCAGAACCTGCTGAATACCACCTCTGCTCTGATCTAGCAAACATGCTCAGTAGCTTTATATGTACCATGTAATATTTCGTAGCATGCCATTATATACTTATACAAGATCATATATACAAGATCATTATATATATATGATCTTGCCACCCTCTTATTAAGTAGGTGTGGTTTTCAGATTCAACTGAGGCATGATGAGTTTGCAAGTTACTTAGATTCAAATCTTTGGACGGTCCCTTTCTTCAGCCACTTTGAAACAGTCCTTATCAAAATTCACATTCCACAAGGAGAACCTTCTGTGTCACTTCAAAGAACTAGAAACATTAATCAAAGACACTGAAAACATTAATCAGGGGGCTCCCCCTCTCCTGTTCCCTTCAGCACAATGCTTCTTTAAAGTTAACCTGATTAGCATTACTGTAGCTTAGCATGTAGGGAGGACAGCTCATTTGGTTAGCATATGACTGTTCTTCTATCTAAAAAATGTGTGTGTGTCTCTGTGTGTGTGTGTTCCAGCATAACTCTGGAACGCCTCAAGCAATTTCAACCAAACTTGGTACACATGACTTACTCTCTGGAAAAAAATACTGTGGGGGTAAGACACCCCTAACGCCCCTTGGGGGAGTGTTATGTTAAGATGCAACCTGTTGTGCCCTAAAATGGCTTCTACTGTGGAGTGCAGCGGAGTTGCCATGGTAATAGCTTTAGAGTACTCCATAAGGGGGGGGTCCCTCTGGTAAGGGGCAAAATCCAACATTAGAAATTACGTTTGGTCCGGATATTTCCCCCCTATAAATAAATACCTGGGCAACACTGGGTAATCAGCTAGTAATGTATAAATCAATACAATACAATAGCAGAGTTGGAAGGGACCTTGGAGGTCATTAGTCCAACTCCCTGCCTAGGCAGGAAGCCCTATACCATTTCAGACAAAGTGTGAAGAGTCAGAACATGTGTGATCTGTATAACCAGGTTAAGTGTGTGTTTGCTTGATTCCCATTTCTAAAACTCTGCATGGCTTATAGCTTCATCCCTTTCCTGAGTGCCGAGAGCAAAACATTGACTAGGATGGGGGTGAGAAGGGTGTTTGTGACTTCTGAAAATAATCTGAGGTCCTTTTGATAAAATGGCCTATTTAGTTACATTTAAGACAGGCTGGTTCCTTAAATTTGATACAGCCAGAGTATCTGAAAGATGGTGAGGAGGGAAGCACAGCTTTCTCAGGAAAATAACAACAAACTGTAGATTAGAGTTGGAAAAAGTGGTAGTAAAATTACATGAAATTAAAAATATCAAGGAAATCGTTAACATGAAACACGAAAAAACTGTCAGGATAACGGGACAATTTCCGTGGGATTGAGGTGAACAGAAAACAGACCCTATCAAGCAAGCCCAACGATGGGGCAGAAAGGAAGTTAAAAGACCTGAAATCTAAAGATTTGTGACTGTACATGCCTTTAAAGGGACTGTAAGAACTGTACAAAAGATTGAAATGGGCAACATGCTGGATTTGGAAACTCCCCGAGCATCAATTATTCTTTCCAAAAGAACAATTGCAAAATAAAGAGCTTTGCAAAGATCTGTGTGGCGCAACTCAATTGGGCAGAGTACACCGGGCTAAGAACCCCCAGCATTCCTGGATAACAATCTTGGAAAAAATCTCTGGCACTAGAAGACAACTTCAGTCGCTTGCTGCTCTTAGCTTTTTACAGTCACCAAGACAGCGATCAGCAAACCAAGTAGTGTATTGCTTAGAAACTGGATCGCTACCTTTTGAACTGTACAAGTGAACAAACAAGGCTGGGGTTTGTGCACTACCTAGAATGGAATACAAGAACTGGACTGCCTCATGCTTAAATGTCCCAATCTCCATCAATCCATAGAACAGAAGTTGCCTTCAGAAGTTGTGGGAGCTTCATCACTGGAAGCTTTCAAGAAGAGACTGGACTGCCCTGGGTCAGAAAAGGTGTAAGGTCTCCTGCTTGGGTGGGGGGGTTGGACTAGATGACCTACAAGATCCCTTCCAACTCTGTTAATCTGTAATCTTAAATCAGAAGTACAGTGACCTTCAATCCTTCATCTCAATCCATATGGGAAGAGCCCACTCTGAGTTGCTTCTCCACACAAGAATTAAACTACGTTCATACGCCAGGGGGCGATGCAAACAAGATAGAGGTAGTCCTTGTCTTATGACCACAATGGAGCCCAACAATTCCGTTGCTGAGCGAGACAATTGTCATACTTTATGACCTTTTGCCACAGTTTTTAGGCCAATCACTGTCATTGTTAAGTGAATCACGTGGTTGTTAAGTGAACTGGATCCACTTTGCTTGTGGGCAGCCAGCTAGGGAGGTTGGTGAACACAGGAACCTGGAACAATGGTGCAACTGTCATATGCACTGAAAAAAGGGGCTTACGTCCGTTTTTCACACTTACAACTATTGCAGGCTCCCCATGGTCACGTGATCAAACTTCAGAAGCTTGGCAACTGGCATGCATTTACGACGGTTGCAGTGGCCCAGGAGCATGTGCTTCCCTTTTGCCACCTGCTGACAAGCCAAGTCAATGGGGAAGCCAGATCTGCTTAACAACCGTGCTACTAACTTAATAACTGCATTGATTCGCTTAACAACTGTGGCAAGAAAGGTTGTAAAATGGGGCAAAACTCACTTAACAATTGTCCTGCTAAGCAGTGGAAATTGTGGGCTCAGTTGTAGTCATAACCTGAGGTCTATCTGTACTTAGATATTATTTCCCACTGCATGGGAATCTCGGCCCTACATTCTTTTAGGGCAGGAGTCTGCAAAGTCGGCTCTTTTAAGACTGGTGGACTTCAGTTCCCAGAGTTCCCCAGCCAGCCATGCTGGCTGGGGAACTCTGGGAGTTGAAGTCCACCAGTCTTAAAAGAGCCGACTTTGCAGACCCCTGTTTTAGGGGATTTGGGGCAATTCCCATTTCTCAACGGGTGACTGTTCAGCATACAAACATGGAGAGGAAAGCGCTATATATCTCAGCTCCTGGGGGAACTCTAACAATCATCAACTCCCGATAAATTATTTCCTGGGTCAGGGTCATTGGGAGAGTTTTATAATTGAGTCAAAAGATGATCATAGGTCTCCTTTCGGTATAACTGTCATTTGTTTGCTTTAGTTGATAATGGAAAGAGCTAAACAAGGGGGAAATTCCCAAGCTGTATACAGTTGGCTTTCCGATGCTTAGCAATTTATTCTGTGATTCTAGAAGCGAAGATTGATCTCTGCAATGAATTCATTCCTGATTTGATGTTCTTTCCTGCAATCTCGTGCTTGCTCTCTCTCTATAAATGAAAAACCCACCTCAACTTTTTCCATCCTTCAGGTAGACTGGATTTTAGCATCGCAGTTCTGAGCTAGTATGAGAACACCAAATGGTGGGAAGCTGTTTTATGTCTTTCCTTATACACAATAGGGAAGCGGTGGCTCAGTGGCTAAGACGCTGAGCTTGTCGATCGGAAAGGTCGGCAGTTCAGCGGTTCAAATCCCTAACACCGCGTAACGGAGTGAGCTCCCATTACTTGTCCCAGCTTCTGCCAACCCAGCAGTTCAAAAGCACGTTAAAAATGCAAGTAGAAAAATAGGAAACACCTTTGGTGGGAAGGAAACAGCGTTCCGTGCACCTTCGGCATTTAGTTATGCTGGCCACATGACCACGGAGACGTCTTTGGACAACGCTGGCTCTTTGGCTTTGAAACGGAGGTGTGCACTGCCCCCTAGAGTCAGGAATGACTAGCACATATGTCCAACTTTACCATATACACATTTTAGTAACCTTTACAATCCACTGAGACTGAGATTATTATCCATGTATAACTAAAACAGAGGGTGAAGGGTTTGCCCAAGACACCAAGGAAGATGAAGGTCACATTGAGATTCAAATCAAAAGCTTCTGAAGTGAAATCGTGGACTTCAGAACTTTCTACATCTGTTATATTAACTTTATGGTGCCGAGAAATATTTATTTCCCATTGCATTCCCCCCCCCCCCCCGTTTAACTGGGCATCGTGCCTATTAAGTTCAAGCCAAGGACAATTCCTCCTTAAGACTGTGATGTTTGGGTACTTCAAGGGACATAGGCACTGTCTGCTTCACCAGGCCTGGAAATAAACCCACGGTCAAAACGATAAGCTTCAGATCGTTGTCAAGAGACTCTTGATTTTATCTGTTCAAAAAATTTATACCATCACCCAGAGAATATAAAATGTCTCTAGCAGTGGTGGGTTGCCAATTTTTTTTACTACTGGTTTGGGCACGCTGGCTCCGGGCCAAACCGAGAGCAACCACTCTAGATTGCTAACCAATACAGTAGAAGCATGATGGCGAACCTATGGCACATGTGCCAGAGGTGGCACACAGAGCCCTCTCTGTGGGCACGCATGCTGTCACCGGCTGCTCTTCTGGTTTAAAAAGCAAGCCCTTTTTGGGGAGTGTTTTTAGGCCAAAAAACGGCTGGGAAAATGGCCCCAAAACCAACCTGAAAAAAATCCAAAAAACAGGCATGGGTGGGCTGGCCAGCTGGTCTTTGGGTTTCTTGTGCTCTGGCACATGGACAGGCACGCATGTTCCAATTTGGGCACTCGGTGCCGAAAATGTTTGCTGCCACTGCAGTAGAGGTACAAATAGTAAAATACAGCAGATTACAAAGCAACGTACTTATTGTAATTATATTCCATCTCTTCATCAGCTGCATACGGGGAGCCATTTAATTTCCCACCTCCCCTTTTATTTTCTCATCCAGTGGTTTAACAGAAAAGCAGAATTGGAAGGGACCTTGGAGGTCTCCTAGTCCAACACCCTGCTCAAGCAAGCTATCGTTTTTATATCGAAAGTTATTCTGCTTCCCTGCTTGAACTCACTACTTTATTCCCAGGAAGTTGTCCTGCTCGGCTCTGCAGTTCCTCAAAAACTCAGAGACAGTTTTTAAAAAAAAGAAAAGGCATTTCTGGAAAAAAAAAAAACCAACTCAAGAGGATCGCTTACCTGCTAGAGAGCACAAGGCCCAGTAAATGAAAAGCTCCTTCATTAATGGTGTAATGAGATTAGCCAGACCCGAGCAATTTCCCTTGAGATGGACTAGGTTGCTCTCCAGGAGTCTTCAAATTTCCCTTGAAAATTCCTTTCCACCAGGTAGAAAAATCAACCTGCCATCTCCGTTCCCATGTAGCCCACGGGAGAATAAACGCCTTTCGATGTGATTAATCCTCAATCTCTCCCCGGGAGGAGTGTCTGCTGCCAGATCAGTGAGCTACTCACCTGGAACCCCTCCATCCTTCTGAAGCAACCTTTTTCTTCTGATAAGCTACTTCCTGCAACCATCCCTCCTTGGCGTCAGAGGAGTTTTACTGGTCTGGCAGCTCATTTATTTATTTATTTTTCAGCTGCATCTTAACAGGACGAAGCAAGACGCTCACCACACCCAGAAGTCTCTGGGACTTCTGCAGTCTTGGTCATGCGGCTGCCGGAGTCAAGAAAACTTGGGATGATCTTGAGCCAGGGGAAGAATGTCTGGAATAAAACTGGATTTTTTTTATTTGGGATTTTTATTTTTATTTTGGAGCGCCGGCATTCTCGGGCCCAAGGTGGGAAAATCTTTAAAAGGAAAGGAATTGATGCCAATAAAGAAAAGAGTGGAGCGTTTCTAATTTCAGGAAAGCTGCATGTATAAAGGACGGAAATGTCTAAATTACTGCTCCAAAAGGATTTTATAAAGGATCGTTTTGTGGGATTGGTCAGACTCTGTCAACAAATGCATGGGGTAGAATAGAGGAAGGATCACCTGGTGACCTACTTTTCATTTTTATTCTGGAAGCCCAGTGGCTTGCAGGGTTAGGACACTGGGTTGGAGGCAGTGGTGGAATTCAAATTTTTTTACTACTGGTTCTGTGAACATAGCTTGGTGGGCATGGCAAGGGAAGGATACTGTAAAATCTGCATTCCCTCCCCACTCCAGGGGAAGATTACTGCAAAATCTCCATTCCCTCCCAATCAGCTGGGACTTGGGAGGCAGAGAATAGATGGGGGCGGGGCCAGCCAGAGGGGATATTTATCGGTTCTCTGAACTACTCAAAATTTCCACTACCGGTTCTCCAGAACTGGTCAGAACCTGTTGAATACCACTCTCTGGCTGGAGGTTAGCAAGCCCGTGTTAAAAACCCGAGTGTTGCCGCATGGTGGGGTTGAGCTCCCGTCCTTCGCTCCAGCTCCTTGATGGACATCCAACTGAGTGTCTCCCCTGGCAACAGTGATTTTCACTGGGTAATCCTTTCAAACCAGAAGTGGCTTGATGCTTCTGACGGAAGTGCAAATTCAAATTAAAACAAATATTTATTCTGATGCTGTTATGCACTTAAAAAGTTTAAGGCTGCAATAACCAAGGATCACCCATTGGGATTTCTCAATGGCTCACTGGATAGTTTCCAGCAGCTCTGGAAATCTTCCAGAATCTCTTTGGAAATAGAGATATTACGATTGTGGATTGTTATAGCTAAGCCTTTTCATTTCTTGCCTGTTGTTTGTATCTTTCTCTTCTCCTGCTTTGGTCTTCCTTTTAGCCCAGTTTTGTCACCTAGCTATATTTTTTTCCTCATGTTTGCTAGCATTTAATAAGTAAGCATTGAATTATGGCAAATTTTTGCTGAGTTGGTTCAAGGGTTTGTTCTATTCTGGATATACAGGTGTTCCTCGGCTTACGGCCACCAGAATTTCCATTGCTAAGCAAGAAAATTTTTGAGTCAGCCTGATCCAACCATCTTTCTTTGCCACGGTTGCTAACCAAATGACTGCCTTTGTTAAGTGAATCACATAGTCACTAAGCAAATCCAGCTCCCCCCAATGACTTTGCTTGTTGGAAGCCAGTTGGGAAGGTCGCAAATGGGGATCACGTGATCCCAGAGTAGCGCCCCCGTTGTAAATGCATGCCAGTTGCCAAGCACCTGAATTTTGATTGCGTAACTGTGTGGGGATGCTGCAATGGTCATCAATGTGAAGATTGGTTGCAATTTCCTTTTTTCAGCATTGCTGGAACTTCAAAAGGTTCTTAACAAATGGTTTTAACAGACAAAATAAACAAGGAAAAATGGTATCTGATCCTTCATATCATCACAGCAGGTAGGATATTATTCACGCAGGAATGGAAAAATGAGTTGTTACCTTCAGAAAATAAACTGATCTGGAAAACGAAACTACTCAGGAACCAGAAGGATACGGCTTATTATAACTGCTGGAACTTATGGTATAATTGGATGAAACAAAGAAAGGGAAATCAAAAATAGTCCTAATTCCTGTCTGGAAGTTGTAGGATTAATGGATGTATATTCATACACGCTTGTTGCAATATTTTGTTGGAGTGTATATATGGAAAAATCTGTCTTTTTAAAATCGTAAATAAACTTATTTTTAAAAAATGGTTTTAAGTCGATGACTATCTGTAAGGACTGACCAGGAGTGTGCTTGGTGCAACCAAATCAGAAATTATATACAGTAATTCTCCTACATGAAAGCTGGGATAGGACCACTGAAGTAAGGACAAGGATAGAGAAAGCTCGAACAGCATTTCTTCAAAATGAAAAAGGTCCTCTGCAGTCACTACATGAGCCTAAGACTGAAAATCAGGCTTGTCAGACGCCTATTTTCTATCCTGCCCTGACAGAAAGCCACTAAAAGAGATTAGAAGCATTTGAAATGTGGATTTACAGGCAGCTTTAAAAGATTAACAGGAGTTGGAAGGGACCTTGCAGGTCATCTAGTCCAACCCTCTGCCCAAGCAGGAGATCTTACATCTGCCTCTACCTAGGATTGAACTGAGGCGAGAGATCCACCTCTACCCCACAGCAGCTGTTAAGTATGAGCTGGGTTGACAACATCAGAAATGATTTTAGCCTAGGCCCCTGAGATCATTTAATCAGACTGTGTTTTAAATTAGCAAAAGATTATAATTAGTGGGATTTTATTGAATTTTAGCACGGGCTTTCTAAATTTAATCAGTTTTTATGATAGCAGTATTTATGACGTTTTTATGTATTTATATATGTTTATATTTATTTTAATTGCCTGTGCGCCGCCCTGGGTCCCTTCGGGGAGATAGGTGCGGGATACAAGTCTAATAAAATTGAAATTGAAATGGTTTCATCAATGGTTAGAGATAGGTAGAAAATTAGTTCTGGAGAGATGGATTTCAACATTTTTGACTTCTTTTAGTCTTCAGCAGAAAAGTTCATTAAAAAAAAAACCCAATGCCTGTAAGATATGGAAAGTTTATTTAAAAGAGCTTGCAGTGGGGGAATTTGCATTTTAAATGCCTGTAGCATTCATGCTGTTACATAAATTAGTGACAGATGCCCACAAAATGTTTCCGTGTTCTTAAACTCTTTAAAAAAAAAAAAAAGCCAAGCAGAAAAAGAGGCAGGAAAAAATTGCATCACTCTTTTGTCGTATTCAATCTGGATTCCCAGCCACCCCCGTACGAGAGCCTAGATTTCAGATCTTTCTGTGCTCAGTCTAAGACAGTAGAATACCTGGCAGAATGCCTTTTCTACAAGCCGCAGTGGTCCCCCCCCTCCCCAAATAAGCATGCCTAAGATATGTATAGGTCAGGGGTCTGCAAAGTTGGCTCTTTTAAGACTGGTGGACTTCAACTCCCAGAGTTCCCCAGCCAGCATAGCTGGCTGGGGAATTCTGGGAGTTGAAGTCCACCAGTCTTAAAAGAGCCAACTTTGCAGACCCCTGGTATAGGTCAACGATGGCGAACCTTTTCAGCACCAAGTGCCCAAACTGTAACGTGCGTGCATATGCGTGCGCCGGAGTGCTGGAAACCCAAAGACTAACTGGCTGGCACACTCATGGCTGTTTTTCGGCCATTTTTGGGGCGGTTTTCCGGTGCTTCGGAACCTGGTGATGGCCCACCTGCCCACAGAGAGGGCTCTATGTGCCACCTCTGGCACGCGTGCCATAGGTTCAGCATCACAGGTATAGGTACTCCTCAACAGATGACCACTCTTGGAGAAGATTGGTGGTGGCGCAGTGGCTAGAATGCAGTACTGCAGGCTACTTCTGCTGACTGTTGGCTTCCTGCAATTTGGCAGTTCGAATCTCACCAGGCTCGAGGTTGACTCAGCCTCCCATCCTCCTGAGGTGGGTAAAACGAGGATCCAGATTGTTGGGGGCAAGAGGAACACTCTGTAAACTGCTTAGAGAAGGCTGTAAAGAGCTGTGAAGCAGTATATAAGTCTAAGGGCTATTGCTATTGCTATTCCCGTTGCTAAGCCAGTTTGTTAATAGAGTCATGCCCAATTTTACGTCCTTTTGGCCATGGTTCTTCAGGCAATCGTTGTTCACTGCAGTTGTTAAGGCAATGATTGCAGCTGTTAAGTGAATCGCATAGTAAGTGAATCTAGTTTCTCTCAATGGCTCTGCTCATCAGAAGCCAACTGGGAAGGTTGCAAACGATGATCACCTGCAACCATCATAAATGTATGCTGGTCGCCAAACTCCCAAACATTGATCCCATGACTTTGGGGATGCTTAGACCAGGGGTCTCCAACCTTTGCAACTTTAAGTCTGAAGGACTTCAGCTTTGCTGGCTGAAGAATTCTGGGAGCTGAAGTCCTTCAGACTTAAAGTTGCAAAGGTTGGAGACCCCTGGTCTAAGCATGTGCAAGGATCAGCCATAAGTCCCTTTTCCCAGTTCAGTTTGAAAGGCTTTGAAAGGTCATTAAATGTATCCTTGTCAGTCAAGGACTGCCGGCATCACAAGTGCAAATCAGATTCCACCAGGCTGATGCAATCCTACCACGTTGATATTACATCACGGAAAGGTAAGATGCTTCCGTGTCTTGGTGGAGGTGTAATTTGTAAAGCCTGGACTGTTCATAGGTAAAGAGCTCACCTTACCTGTTCGGCCTCCCGCCTGCCCCGAGAGTGTGACACACCAAATAAAACCACCACCTTCACCTCATTGAACCCTTGGGAACCAGTGCACAGGATGCTCCTTTGGCCTTATTGCAGTCGTTCTCAGAAATGAGATTACATTTGCGTAGACTCAACAAAGCCAAGGATACGTAAGAGCACTTGCAACAATTAAATAAAGGCAGTGAAACCACTTCCAAAACACGGAAGGCAGGTCAGTCGGAAGAGCAGGAAGCTAGGCCATTGGGGCTGCTCAGAATGCCTTCGGAGGAATCTAAAACAGGGTGGAAAAGTCAAGATGGCGCCCACAACCACAAGACGGAAGCTGTTCTGACGGAGGTTTCTCCAGAGCATGAAGCAAACTCTTTGTCCCGACAAAGACCCCTTTTATTAATTGACTGTGACTTCTGCTCATTCACATTCAACAAAGTCTTTCAAGGGAGGATTTACAGTCACAGACCTTATCTGGCCTGGAGAGCTGCCAGGCTGAAATCTACAGAACTTGGCAAGGAGTCTCGGAGAGTCCTGAACCAATTAAGCAGAATCATTGTCTCCTGCAAACTCCACTCCCCTTTCGCTCCTCTTTTATTTCCTCTGGGAGGGGCCATTCATCATCCACCTGTGGCCTGACTCCCAAATTGACCCCTCTTCTTTAGCTGTTCCCTTCCTCGGGCAACTCTGCGCATGCGCACACTGGGAACAGGCTCCAGCTGTTCCTCTGCCTCACTGATGTCTGACTCCGAAGGCAGCTGATAACTGTTGGATGGCCCTGGGCCCCTCTGCCTCCGACACAGAGCCCTCCTCAGAGCCTTCCCCAGACTCCAGGACTGGCCCAGGTTCCTCCCCAACCTCCTCACTGACTGAATCTGGTGGGCCACAACAGAAGCCTTATTCCTTTTCTGGAGTGTTGCAATTCAAGACAGTGAAGGTTTAGCCCCACAGTTGCAATTACCATCTCGATTCCTTTTTATCACCCTCTCCTATCCCTGAATAGCCCAGGGAGTTCCTGTGTTTGCAAGTTCACAAAAAAAGAGGTCAAAATGGCACCCACAATTGCATGGTCAAAGCATGCAGAGTGTCCTGCCTTTTAAAGTGTGCAGAAAAAGAAATGGAACTACAATTGCACAATCGCAGCTCCTATCTGGACTTTGTTTCAAAAGAGGGGGGGAAAGAAATCTCTTGTGTACCTCCTGATCAGGTGAACTTTGGAAACAAATAGCTGGGGAGACGGGCAACCCTCTTATTATTCAAAACGATACGTCTCCTTTTACAATAAGATGGGTGAAGATCCCAAATACAGGTAGTCCTTGACTTACGACCACAATTGAGCCCAACAGTTTTGTTGCTAAGTGAGACAACTGTTAAGTGAAGTTAGCCCCATTTTACAACCTCTCTTGCCACAGCTGTTAAGTGGATCCCTGCAGCTGTTAAGTTAGTAATACCGTTGTTAGGTGATTCTGGCTTTCCTATTGACTTTGCTAGTCAGACGTTCGCCAAAGGGGATTCCTTGACCCCAGGACATTGCAACCGTCATAAGTATGAGTCGATTGCCAGGTGCCCTAATTTTGATTATGTGATCATGGAGATGCTGCACAAGTCATGTGAAAAACAACTATGGGTCACGTTTTTTTCAGTGCTGCAGTAACTTTAAACAATCACTAACAAACTGTTGTAAGTCCAAGGACTACGGGTCCTCTCCGACATAATTAAAAAGATGCCAATGATCTAAAATCAAAATTAAACCTCCTGACCCCCAGCAAGAGGCTCGGAGCTGGGAAAGAGAAGGAAGGAGGAATGAGACTCAAATGCAGCACAGAAGCAAATTAAGGAGAGGTTAACCGATAATTTCCCACTTAGTGACTCATCGTCTCCTTTCAAGGTGGATCTCAGCACAACCTTTGGCTCTTCCTGCCTGAGATGAAATTATGACACACACAGGGGTGGGTGGGTGTAGCATTGAAGGTGTGGGATTAAGGGAAGGGAGACCCAGGTTCAAGTCCTTCCACAGTGACAGACAGTGGGGGTGGGGGGAAATCTGGCCAGCTCAGTCTTTTTGGTCCCACGGCCTGCAACCGGATGTTGGTTAAGATGCTGCACTAGGAGTAGAGAGACCTGAGTTCTAGTCCTCCCTTAAGCAGAGCTGTTCTCTCCTTAGTCCCAAGATGGGAAATGGAATAATACACACCTACCAGAAGTTGTGAATACCCCAACACTACAAGTCTTCAAGATGTTGGATAGCCATTTGTCTGAAATGGTATAAGGCTTCCTGCCTAGGCAGGGAGTTGGACTAGATGGCCTCCAAGGTCCCTTCCAACTCTGCTATTGTATTGTATTATTATTACAGGGGATCGTTAGTCTCTTAAAGAGCACTGCAGAAAAGGAGATAAAGGCTTAATGTCAACATGCTTAATGACTGGCATGACCTATGACTGTAAATTGAGGACAACCTGCAATCTGTTCTCGACCAGATTATCAGGGTGGGCTTCAAAAATTTCAGCAATGGGTTCTCTGCCCGGTTGCTGAGTGGGCGTGGCAATGGTGGGCGTGGCCTAGTTGGCCTCTTGTACCATGGCCAGGGGGCTGTTTTCACCTTCCCCAGGCTCCGGAGCAGTGGTGGGTTTCTGCAGGCTCGCACCTACTCGCGAGAGCCGGTTGGTGAAATTTAGAGAACCGGTGAGAGGGGGTTCCACCGGCGTACCTGGAAGTAAATTTGGCAGCCAGTATGCCAGTGACCCAACGGGAAGGAAAGGAATGGAAGGAAGAAAGGAAAGAAAGAAAGAAAGAAAGAAAGAAAGAAAGAAAGAAAGAAAGAAAGAATAATCACAATTGAGTCCAGAATTTTGGTTGCTAAGCAAGAGCGTTGTTAAATGAGTTTCACATTTTAAAAGGTGGCCACTCCCACCCTGTCACATGACTACCAAGCCACGCCCACAAAATAGGCCACACCTACAGAGTAGGTTCTAAAAAATTTGAAACCCACCACTGTTCCGGAGGCTTTCCTTGAGTCTCTGGGAGGGTGAAAACTGCTTCCCCCAGGCTCCGGAGGCCCTCCAGAGACCAGAAAGAGGTCCGTTACCGGCCTGCAGGAACTTCCGGGAGGCCTGTTTCCCCCGCTCCCTCCCTGAGCCTCTGTGTGGGCCCTGCACTTACCTCGCATCCAAAACGGGCCATGTGGAGACTCCTGGGAGGGACGGGTTGGGTGGGTGGGGCAGGGTAGGGCAGGGCCAGCCAGGGCTGGGATTAGGAGGTCCTCCGAACTGACCATAACAGTGGTGGGTTACAGCTGGTACACCCCGGTACGGGCTTACTGGTGCCTGCTGGGAGCAGCAGGCACCGTACCAGTATGGTGCTTCGAAGGGCCCACCCACCCGCCCTCCTTACCTGTATTTGACCCAACTGGGCCATTTGCACATGCGCACGCAGCGTAAGGCGCCTGCGTGATGCTCCACCGAGCAGCTGAAGTGTCACCGGCATGTGGTGGATGCCCAGCCCCATTGCAGCATATCGGTTGTGATGGGATCCAGAACCCACTACTGGACCATAATGCTAGCTACAGGTTCTCCCGAAGCCAGCCGAACCTGTAGCAGCCCACCCCTGTAGATTATGGACCATAACCTTCAATGGAAAGGACTTTATCCTACTCCGACCTGCTTTGGGATACTGACACCAATAAACACACACACACACACACACAGAGGCATACAAACACACATATAAATATAAACACACCTATGCATTTTAAAATTTGTATTTATAAACAGTACAATTAACCAAAGTGCATGTACATAAACAAGAAGAAAGATGTACAAAAATAAATGACTGGAAATATAAGAACTCTTTCATTTCATCTCCAATTACAATTATGACTGAAGTTCTGAATTGGGAAGGGAACTTGGGTTCAAGAGAAGTTCGTTGCTCCATCTTCCCATTCAGCAGCAACATTTGGAAAGTCCATACAGAGTTCTTAGTTGCCGCCGTACTTATCAATGAACTTAGGTTTGGTTAACTTAATACGGTAATGCTGTCTCGTGTAAGACATAAAGGCTAGTTGCCAGCCCATTCATGTAGGAAGAAACTGTTGCTTCATTGAAGCAAGCCAATACTGACAATAAGAGGGATTTCAAGAGTCAGTTGAAATACGTATTTGCACATAAAAAGTTATTGCAATAAAATCCCTTAAGTAAACTCTGTTAAAATGCCGTAAGTCCATATGGGCCACATCTCCAACCTGGTATCCTCTGACTCAGTGGTGGGTTCTGGCAGAGACTTCTGCCAGTTCGCTCAGGGCTGCGGAGCGCATGCACGCATGCGTAGCACAACGAAAATTGCTACATGCATGCGCAAAAGCAAAAAACAAGATGGCGGAGCCTATGCCGCTGCTGGGAGAACCAGTTCAGGGGCGTGGCAGGTCTGGATCATTGCCGGTTGCAACGACCCAGGCTGCCAAAGTACTACCAGTTTAGCTGAATTGGTCCGAACTGGTAGGAACCCACCACTGCTCTGACTCTCTTAAGACTGGCTAACTGGGGAACTTTGAGAGATCAAATGTCTAGAAGACACCCAAAAGAGGAAGACAGAGAAGGATGGTGATTTCCCACGCCCTCAGCTTGGTCCCTTCGGGGAGAGGGGGCGGTTTATAAATATAATAAATTATTATTATTAGGAAGAATTAAAAGAGACGCTGAAAAGTGGTTTTAGATAAGGAAAAGGTGTTTCCTCTTGGGACATGAGCAAGAGAAGCATTGGGGGTATTCCAAACAGATCAAAGTCAGTTGTTACAACAGGAATTGACATCAATTGGATGAAATCACACCCCGACATCCCCTGACAAAGCTTGAGAGCCCTGAAGGAAGATCTCTACACGCAAGAGGAAAAAATGGAAGCCTTCTCTTCACATGTTTGACTCTGCTGTTTTCTTATGCCATCCTTCTCTCAACTGTTTATTTCAGGGGTGACCAAGCTTGGCAGCTTTAAGACTTGTGGACTTTGACTCCCACAATTCTGGGAGGGGCTGGCTGGGGAATTCTGGGAGTTGAAGTCCACAGGTCTGAAACGTCGTCTAAGGCAGGGGTCCCCAACCTTTGCAACTTTAAGTCTGAAGGACTTCAGCTCTCAGACTTCTCCAGCCAGCAAAGCTGGGAACTGAAGTCTGTGAGCTGAAGTCCTTCAGACTTAAAGTTGCAAAGGTTGAGGACCCCTGGTCTAAGGTGAACACCCAGGTTGAACTATAGCACTGGGTGGATTCAACAAGGTGGCCTGCAATAGCCTCAGAATAGGAGTGCAATCTCTTTTCTCCATGGATCTAAACAAGGCTATCTTTTGGGTCCGTGATGGCGAACCTGTGGCACGCATGCCACAGGTGGAATGCAGAGCCCTCTCTGTGGGCGCACCAGCCGTTGCCCCAGCCCAGTTCCACCACACATACGCATAAGGCCTCCCACCAGCCAGCTGTTCTTTGGGTCTCTGCTGTGCATGCATGGGGAGGGGGCAGAGCGCATGCAGACATGCATGCATGGGGAGCATTCGCATTGCATTTTGGGGGCTCACGCAGCACCTCTGCGCCCCATTTTGGCTTCCAGGTTGGTGTAGGAGGCCTTCCGCTTTGGGCCTGGAAAGCCTCCTGCACCAACCTGGAAGCCGAAAACAGGCGCAGGGAGGTGGGAGTCATATGTGGGGGGACGGAGGGGTCATGGGACGCATTGCATTATGGGTGTAGGCATGCGCACGCAAGCACTCTCTTTCAGCACGCGACGACAAAAAGGTTAGCCATCCCTGTTCTAGGTCTTTGCCATGAGTGGAAGGAACCATAAGACCGCATCCTTGCTCAAGAAACAGATCTGCCTCACTTCTGAAACAATGGGAGAGATCTTCCTTTCCATTCCTCCTTTTTTCCCCCCAAGGAAAAAGAGAATACCTTTATCTAGGGAAGGTTCTCAGCCAACATGGATGCTTCTTTGTCTCTCACTCTTACAACATTCACCGAGCATGAAACAATGCATAGTGCAGGGATGGCGAACCTTTTCAGCACTGAGTGCCCTAACTGGAATGCATGTGCATGGGTGCCAGAGCACCAGGTTTCCGGTATACACATGTGCACCAGTCAGCTGGTCTTGGCACATGCTGGAGCACCAGAAACTCGAAGACCAGCAGGCTGGCGTGCACATTCCTACTTTTGGGCCAGTTTTGGTCATTTTTCAGGGCGTTTTTTGGCTTGAAAACAGCCCAAAAAATGGCTTGTATTTTGATTGTTTTCAGGCCGTTTTCTAATGCTCCGGTGCCCTCAAAGACCAGCTGGCTGCCATGCATGTGCATGCCAGAAACCAGAAGTACAGCTGGCAATGGCACGTGTGCCCACAGAGAGGGCTCTGCGTGTTACCTCTGGCAGGTGTGCCATAGGTTCGCCATCACGGGCACATTCAGTCAAGAAAGTGCTGAAAAAACAGAAGAGTTTGCCAAGGAAAGTCCCACGCTAGGATATGCAGAGAATTTTTGTTGTGAAAAGAAACAACTCCAATCCTCACCCCTTCGACCTCTAAACCAATAAGCATTTTTATATCCAAGTAATTTGTTTAAAATTGGGATATAAAGGTGACAGAGCAGAACCTGTCAAAGGGGCTTTGGTTTTTATTGTAAAAGAGGTGATTGTTTTTCCTGTCGTACATGGTTTTTTTTATTTTTTTGTAATCCACACAAAGTCACTGAGAGTGAGTGGGCGGCCTTATACATTTTCTAAAATAAATAGATAAATAAAAAACCTGTTCTGCAAAGTAAAGTGGACCCTTAGTTGTGGGGTCCCTGGTGTTTTCTGAGCCTGGTTGTTTTCTTGCAGGTGTTTCATTATCAAACTGGGTAACATTATCACTGCTAGCTCTCGCACTGATGATGTTACCTAGTTTGGTAATGAAATGTCTGCAGAAAACAATCAATTCAGAGGGCACCAAAGAGCTACAGTTCAACCCTGAACCACAACGGTCCATGAATTTTGTTGTCCCGACAAATGAGAGACACAACATGCCAATCTCAATATGAGATATAAATGAAGGCAAATAACACGAAGACATTCTATAAAAAAATATTTAGAATCTGAAAGTGGCTCTTGGTTTGAAATGCTTCACAGTTAGGAGGTCCTTGGTGCGCTCTGGGCTTGCTTATTTTCTTGCAGGCATTTCATTGCCCAAACTAGGTAACATCATCAGTGCATCACTAGCATCTAGCAGCACTATCCTCACTAGCACTGATGATGTTATCTAGTTGGGTGATGAAATGCATGCAAGAAAACAACCAAGTTCAGAGAGCACCAAGGACCCCCTCATTTTAACCCCAAACTACAGGTATTTTCGTTTATTGGTACTTTATTTCAATATAAACTTAGATCCAAGTTTGTGCGCAGACAATTGCACAGTAAACACCATATCTGATGTTTCTTTATTGTCTTTGCAATGAGTTGATGAAAAACAGTTAGTAGGGCCTAGTGTGAGGTTGCAAGGACTTTCTCTAAAAGAGGGAGAGATCATCTTTATCTCTTCCTTAATTCTAGAAAGTGTGCCTCTCAGCTTAAAAGAACAGCACCAGTCTGGGATTAGCTCACATAATGCAATGTTTAACGCTTCCATAAGAACCTTCTCTACTTCCTGTTCTCAATTCGGGATCCCAGACTGAACTGTTATTTGTTCTCATATTGGTGTCAGCACGTTTAAGCCCTAACACGCTGGGCAGGCGTGCAAGGATGCCAAGACCATCATCGCATCCCCAAACAGCTCCTCTAGGGTGAGCTGCCTCAAGGAAAGCGATCGCAAGGGGGACAAAGGAAGCGATGCAAAGACACGTTGGAAGCCTCCTTCAAGTCCCTGGAAATCGACATCACCTCCTGGGAAACCCTGGCACGAGATGGATCGACATGGCGCACGCTGATCCCGCAAGGCTGCCAGGCCTCTGAGGACAGAAGGACAACCACAGCACAAGAGAAGCGAGGAACTCCGCAAAGACAGAGCTGCCAATACTGCAACAATGGTGCCTACACATGTCTGCCCAACATGTGGCAGAACCTTTCATGCCTGTATAGCAGGGATGTCCAAACTTGGGAACTTTAAGAGTTGTGGACTTCAACTCCCAGAATTCCCAAGTTTGGACATCCTTGCTGTATAGCCTTACCAGCCACCTGCGGACACACTGTGGGCAGCCCACAACCTGTTAGATGCCAAGGTCCTCTTCAGACATGATGGACGAACATCATGGTCTCAGCAAGTTTAAACCAATTTGTGGACACTAAAGCGATTGTAAATGGCTAGCTAAGGTTCTGATTGGAATCCACCGTTTCCCCCATCTAGTTTAGATGGGGAAAACATACCCAAGTATTGACAAATGGAAAAATGGACACGGATATCCAAAATACGATAGGTATTTTAAAGCTGAACATTCCAATGCTCCGTTGGGAAAGAAGACTCACTTTTTCAAGAGTTCCGATTCTCCATAGGAAAATTCTAATTTCCTTGATAAATTTCCCAATGAAAACCCCTGTTGCGGTTTTCAATCTGGATGGAATTCCACTTAGGAAAATTCCGTTTCGCTTTGTTTTGGTTTTAAAGATAAGATGTAACGGGCGGATATGGCAACCTAGAAATAGAATGGAACTATAATACCCGTCCTCTTTGGTTCGTGCTGATCCCAAACAGAATCCGTCTGGCATTTTTAAAGTGCAACTCTCCCCGAGGATCTTTTAGAACAGGGGTCTCCAACCTTTGCAACTTTAAGTCTGAAGGACTTCAGCTCCCAGAATTCTCCAGCCAGCAAAGCTTTGCTGGCTGGAGAATTCTGGGAGCTGAAGTCCTTCAGACTTAAAAGTTGCAAAGGTTGGAGACCCCGGTTTTAGAAGAATCATGGTGAGATCTTCTCTACTCTTGGAATACATACCCGTAACTGGCATCAGGTTCTTGAAATGTAATGTCCTTGCCTGGGTTGATAACTGTGGCCTGTAGATTTCAGAGTATTGTTTTCTCCATTTTCAACCCTGTCTTTGCAAGACACATCAAGCCCAGAGTTTTCCAGCCGGAGAGCCTCACAATTGCTAGACTCATTTTCACACCTCCCTTCTTCTACAACCTGCCCTTCAGGCTCACTACAAAGAGATGTTTGTGAATTTTCTAGACTTGCACAAATGCTTCTGCATGGGACTCCTCCAGTCCTGATTTTCAAACCTGTGGGAAAGGTCAAGTGGTGACTTTCTGAGAATATTAACTGGCTGAAAAAGTCGACATCGCTGCTGGTAATTTCTTGACCTTCTCTACTAGCAGCTGAGAAGTCATTTGCAAAGCTAACGGATTCATCCATAACGGATTCATCCATAACGGAGTCCTCAGAAAGGAAAGCCTTATCTAAGAGTCCAGAAGCAGTATCCGTTGTCATCCATTCTGCGATAAAAAGGGGCTTTGACCTTGTTCTTGCAGCTGGCCAGCTTTCTCCACGTTGCTGGGAATCTCCAGATCCAGAAGAAGAACTGGAACATGTTGGAAAGGTGCCAACGGTTGAGCAATTTTCATCCTTCTTCTGGAATCGATGTGTTTCGGTGTAAGGAATATGGCTACAACTATCATCCTCATCATTGCTCTCCTCGCCTTCTTCTGATAAAGAATCCACCGAAAGAGTTAACAGGGCAGGTGTGATTTTCTGTTCCGGACTTAAGTGGACAATTACTTCGGTCAAATCCCTTTCATCAAATTCCAGCAGGTTCGTTGGCTTCTGGTACTTAGAAAAATCCTAATTTGAGAAGGGAGAAGTGGGAAGGGAGACGAGAGAGAGAGACACATTTTCATTTTTCAAAATCGAGAAACAGGAAGTAAGAAGAACAGCTAACAAGAATGGGTGGAGACCAACATAAACAGACATCTGCCTTAGCTACATCAAAAATCTGACTTTAGAAATTTAGAAATTTGGAAGGAAAGTATAATTAAGCTCATTCAACAAAAAGAAGATCTGGAAGTTAAATTGAATTCATTTAAGATGACAGCTAAACCAGCAATTTATTCCCTCTAATTGTTCACAAATGATATTGTAGGTTCTGATCATAGAATGCACAGTAGATCAGTGTTTTGACTACAGAAGTGAAACAATACAGTTTGGAAGAACTGCCAGGTGTCAGAAAAAGGGGGAAATGGCTATGCTTTTTCTTGATGCAGAGAAAGCTTTTGATAATTTGGAATTTATTTCTATAGTTGTCATCTTGAAGAAGATGAATTGTGCTGAGATTTTCTTTCAAGGATGCAGAGAATTTGCACAGGACATAAAGCTAAGATAATTGTAAAGGTATTTCTATCATAAAATGTATTATTCAAAGAGAGAAGATTGTCCCGTCTTCTCTGTTTCTGATCGGCATTGCAGTCCCTGGCAAGGAAGTTAAGGCAAGAGAGTCAAAAATTCAGGGATTTCTCTCACTGGTTTCAATATCTTTGAGTAACATAGTTCAAACAGAGCCAGAAAAAGATGCCCTATTTAGAGATCCAAACAAATGAAATGCTTGTGAAACAAAACTCAGAACATCTGTTAAAGAATATATATATAAGTTGCTACTGAAACATGCTTAAGAAATGGAACAAGTCTAAGATTACATGATTAAATGGGTGCACAGTTTAAACAGAACAACTGATACAGCCCCATGAGAATGCAGTTAATCATTTAAAGATCATAACTGGACTTTTTTAATGCCCCATTTTAATTTGAAACTGATCTTTGCACTTATTAATACACCATGCTAAATCCGAATTCTCCATAAATCTGGTTCCTATAGGCTAAACCCACTGGGGTCCTTCTGATGGGCCACTTGGAGGGGACCTCTGGGTGAATTTAACTTGCATAGGAACCAGATACCCTCAAGAGTGGAATAATTGACATCAGATGTCATTAGTCCAAGAGCATCAGCTGCTAAATGCCAGTAATGAATCCCATTTATATGAGCAAAGCTCATCCTGCTCAGTCACAGAGCATCTGTTTAAGATGGAGACAACCTCTAGGTCAGAGGTCATCAAACTTGGCAACTTGAAGACAGCTATGCTGGCTGGAGAGTTCTAGGAGTTGAAGTCCACAAGTCTTAAAGTTTTATTTTATTTATTTATTTATTTATTTATTTATTTCGAATTTATACCCCGCCCTTCTCCTTGTTAGGACCCAGGGCGGCGCACAGGCATTATTAAAACCACAATAAGAACAATATAAATCAATTTAAAACATATTAAATTATTAAACCCGTGCTAAAACCATTTAAAGTTGCCTTGTTCGGGGACCCCTGCTCTAGGTCCACATTAGCAACCTCAGTTAAAAAGGTGTCAGGGCGCAAGGCTGGGAATGAGATATCTCTGAAGGACTGTACACTGATAACATTAAACATCTGTCCACAATGCAGGCCAATATTTATCATGGGATATATTAAACAAGGGACATGGTGGCTTGGTGGCTAAGGCACTCAGCTTGTCCATCAGAAAGGTCGGCAGTTCGGCGGTTCGAATCCTTAACCCGTGTAACGGAATGAGCTCCCGTTACTTGTCCCAGTTTCTGCCAACCTAGCAGTTCGAAAGCACATAAAAAGTGCAAATAGAAAAATAGGAACCACCTTTGGTGGGAAGGTAACAGTGTTCTGTGCGCCTTTGGCATTTAATCATGCCGGCCACATGACCACAGAGACATCTTTGGACAGCGCTGGCTCTTCAGCTTTTAAACGGAGATGAGCACCGCCCCCTAGAGTCGGGAAAGACTAACACATATGAGTGAGGGGAACCTTTACCTATATTAAACAATTGAGTTTAAAAATAAAATTGCTGATCAATGATCTTATTCAACATCAGCACTCTTGGCTAAGAGACAAGCAAGCAAATTTTGTGAACCTGGTTTAATCATACTTTGTTTGTGGTTCTAATTGTATTTTTAATTCCCTGTGCCCCGCCTCGAGTCCCTTCGGGGAGAGAGAGCGGGTTATAAATTAAAATTATTATTATTATTATTATTATTAGCAGAGGTGATCAATTTGTTGCCTTCTAGATATTCTGAAACTCAACCCTCACAATCTCTTGTCATCAGTCTTGCTGCTATTTCTTCTACACTGAACAAATGATGGTTGATAAGGCCAAGATGAGTCCTGGCTGTCCTGCAGACAGTTTCTCAAAGATAGTCACTCCTTTTAGTTACTAAAAAAAGCTTCCTAGGTCCCTTTTCTCTGCTGTCTTCTTCTTCTTTTAGAACCACCTGTTTTGCAGCTCTTAACTATGCTCATGTCAACAGAATATGTAACTGAGTTCTAAGCAAGAAGCAAATAACATCCATCTCAGATCAGTCCAGGCTCTGTGTATGAAAAGATGCACACTGTTACGGAAGTCAACTTCCCCCTATTCATCTCGGAAACCTCCCGTACTGCCCATACCAAAGCTGAAGGGATCTCAATTTGCTTGCTTGTGTGTTTGTAGTAGCAGAAGAGAAGCATGGCGACACCAATACAGATAGCTAATGCAACAAGCAAAGGAAGGGCAACATCTTCCGATTTTCTTACTGGAAAAGAAAAGAAAAAGCAATTATGAGATACTAAAATGCATTGTTGAGATATCAATAGATAGGAAGTTAACAATAGAAGTGTTCATTACCGAGCTAACTGAAGTCAGGCCACTGAAGTCCAACATTCTAGAGAATACCAGGTACAAAAAGGCTGTGCTAAACAGCACTTTCCAGTTCAACACAAACTAACAATATCACCTATTGGCCCGGGCTCCAAAGTTTCAACTAAGAATCTTCCCTAGCTCTCTTTGGTGATGCTGAGGAATGAAACAAGACCTTTTGCAGGTAATTCTCTTGCCAATGAACTACTGTCTGATAGCCATTCGACATCTTTGTTGAGAGAATCACGGCAACTACCATATTTTTCGGAATATAAGACGCTCCGAAGTATAAGGCTGACCTAGCTTTTGGGGAGGAAAACAAGAGAAAAATAATCTGCTTCTGCCTCCCAGAAATTTGCCTCCTTGCAACAAACAGTAAATAGTACACACGATATACACTGCTTGTGGTGTTACATTTCAGACGATACATGTACAGGTGCTGTTAAAATTGGTGTGGCTTTCTGGAAGTATAGTTATTCTCTGCTATTTAAAAGACGATACAATAGCGCTGGGCCTTTTAGATCAAGCATTTATTTTAAAAAGCTTCTTCATTTTGTTAAGCTGTCTAGAACAATAATAAAGCAGTCTTTAAAAAAATAAGTCTAATAATTTGAGCATTCTATAGGCATTTGTAGTTATTGACTTACCTTCTTGCAGCAAACAGCAAACAACCTGATTAGCAGAAGAAAAAAAAAATCTGCCTCTGCCTCCCAGCAATTTGACTCATGGAGCGAACAGCAAGTTTCACTTTCAGTTTAAGCCCTCCCGATCATCAGCTGTTTCAGGCTGCAAGGATTGCCATAGCCTATTGCAGCCAATGCAAGCTCCATTCCCCCAGTTTACTGCAAGGAGGTAAATTGCTGGGAGGCAGAGGCCAAAGGGTGAGGGCTGGTGGGTGGGTGGGTCTACATTCAGTGTATAAGACGCACCCAAAAATTTCACCCTATTTAAGGGGGGGGAAGGTGCATCTTATACTCCAAAAGTATGGTAAAATGCCTGGAAGGAGATAGGAGGGAGAGATATAGTACCAGAGGTAGTATTCTACCAGTTTGGACTGGTTTGCCTGAACCAGTGGCAGGTCTATGGCATTCCATTTAGGCCTTTTTTTCACCAAAAGTGCATGCACAGAAGGCTGAGTTTGCACTCACATTTGCAAACTGGTAGGAAAGGTAAGTGAATACAATCCCTGTATAGTAGTTATAGTTTATAGTTTATAGTTTATTTGATTTATATACCACACCCTTTCCCAAAAGGGACTCGGGGTGGTGCACAGGCAATTTTAAAAAACATATATAAACAACAATATACAAAATACAAAACCAAATTAAATTAATATCCCTGTGCTAAAAATTTAAATACATTAAAACAATATCCCTAAAACCAATTTAAAAACAATTTAACTGCAGACTATGGGCTAGTACCCAAACAAGAGAACCAAAACTGGAGGTAACCTTGCTGCAGGCCACCAGCAGAGGCAAAAAGAAAAGGAGCTGCACCCTAAAAGCAAGGAAAGTGTAAGAAAGCAAACCACGATAAGAAAGAAAATGCACCCATGTAGCCGATAATCCTCTGGAGCTGCCGGTGACAACTCTTATCTTTAAATCTATTTATTTATTCATGCATGAATGCATGTATTTCAATTCAACAGCCACTCATTTTCGCAAACAACTCTGGGCAGTTCACGATTCAAAATGAAGGAAGTCATCACGGACTTCTCTGGTTCCTGGTGTGTTTCTTGTCTACATCAAAAGAGCAATCACAAATATTTTAATGGGATTGCATTGGCCACGGGTGCACTAAAACTGGAAGTTTGCAATCCTGCATTAAGATGTGTTTTGGATCAAGAGCACTGGGAAATTGGAGCCCCAGACCTTTGACTCCTCCTGCATGTTCTTCATGCAACCGCAGGCAAAGGGGTTCCGAGAAATTGCTCCACTTCCTGTCCCCATTTCTAAAGGATGTTCGGGCACGAAGACAGTATTCGCCATCAAGCCAGTCTGTTGTATTGACCTCCACTGAAGGGTCGTGAATGTCCTCTAATGTCACCTGAAAAATAGAATAGAATAGAATAGAATAGCAGAGTTGGAAGGGACCTTGGAGGTCTTCTAGTCCAACCCCCTGCTTAGGCAGGAAACCCTACACCACTTCAGACAAATGTCATCCAACATCTTCTTAAAAACTTGCAGTGTTGGAGCATTCACAACTTCGGGGGGCAAGTTGTTCCACTGATTAATTATTCTAATTGTCAGGAAATTTCTAAGCTGCTTCTCTCCTTGATTAATTTCTACCCATTGCTTCTTGTTCTGCCCTCAGGTTCTTTGGAGAATAGCTTGACACCCTCTTCATTGTGGCAACCCCTGAGATATTGGAACACTGCTATCATGTCTCCCCTAGTCCTTCTTTTCATTCAACTAGACATACCCAGTTCCTGCAACCATTCTTCATATGTTTTAGCCTCCAATCCCCTAATCATCTTTGTTGTTCTTCTCTGCACTCTTTCTAGAGTCTCCACATCTTTTCTACATCGTGGTGACCAAAACTGGATGCAGATCCAGCCCACGGGGTACTTAGATCTGGTCCGTGGGGCTGCCCCAGAAACAGCAAAGAACTGGGCTGGGGTGCTTCTGCCAGACAAAACGGCTCCCAAGCTCCATTTTCAGCTCCCATGGCCTCTTGCAACCCTCTGCCAGTGAAAAGGGAGCTTGGGAGGGCTGCCTGCACTGTCCGAAGACATCTCCGTGGTCATGTCGCTGGCATGACTAAACGCTGAAGGCGCACGGAATGCTGTTACCTTCCCACCAAAGGTGGCTCCTATTTTTCTCTTCGCAATTTTTACATGCTTTCGAATTGCTAGGTTGGCAGAAGCTGGGACAAGGAATGAGAGCTCACTCCTTTACACGGTGCCAGAGGTTCGAACCACCGAACTGCTGACCTTTCTGATCTTAGCCACTGAGCCAGGCTACCAACCCCTGGTTTTATTTTGTCCTTCTTTTTTATTTATTTTAACTCTTGCTTTAGTAAAAGCTTTATTTTTAGTATTCCTGAATCAAAGGAGGAAGGAGATACAGCTCTTCACAATTAAACAAACCCTCCATTGTTAAGATAGCAAACATGGTCAAAGAATGTGCAGACGATTCAAATACAAATAATGCAATAGCAGAGTTGGAAGGGACCTTGGAGATCATCTAGTCCAACTCCCTGCCTAGGCAGGAAGCCCTATACCATTTCAGACCAATGGCTATCCAACATCTTCTTAAAGACTTGCAGTGTTGGAGCGCTCACAACTTCTGGAGGCAAGTTGTTCCGCTGATTAATTGTTCTAACTGTCAAGAAATTCCTCCACAGTTCTAAGTTGCTTGTCTCTTTTATTAGTTTCCACCCGTTGCTTCAATGTTTTATTATTCAATGTTTTATTTCATGAGTCATGATGGGGGGAAAAGGCTTCTTCAATTGAAGACCTTTGGAAGAAGCAGAGGATAGAAATCTAAGAAATATTTTCCAAGCATACCTGCAAGAGAGGAGAAATTAGTGTAGCATCGTTTTCTGGCTCACCGGTTTCTGGAATCCACTTCTCCAAATCTCCAAATCATATGTCAGATACTGAAAGACGTCCTCCATACAAGAAGGGTAGGTGAAAGAAACATTCACGGCAAGGATATTTGGGGTATATTTTGCTCTGAGAAGTGGAGGCCCAAGTTGCACTGGAAAAAAAGATAAGGCAGGTGGTTAGGGCAAGTACAGTGGGGTGGAGTTCTTGTGGCCCACAAGAAGGAGGTTGGGGAGGAACGTGGGCCAGTCCTGGAGGCTGGGGAAGGCTCGGATGAGGGCTCTGTGTCGGAGGCAGCGATGGAGTCAAGGCTATCTGGCAGTGATTAGATGCTTAGGGAGCTGGCCAGCTGATTTTGGCCTTCAGCCGTTTTTAGCCCTCCAGAGGCTTCCCCGAAGCTTCCAGAGGGCGAAAAACAACCCCACATGCAAACCAGACATTCGGGAACAGACTTCCAGTTTGCACATTGGGTGGTTTTTCTTCCTCCGGAGGCTTCATTCTTCTTCCTGCATCATTCAGAATCTCAATGGGATTCTGCTGGATTTTCCACCTTCTCCATAAAGCCACAACTCTCTAAACCTTTCACACATTTTTCATTACTTCTTCAAGGCTGAGAATGTAGAATCTCTTCCAGAACACGCTTAGGTAGCCCAGCTACAAATCCCAGTGCAGTGAGGGCAAACCCATGACATGTGTGTCACAGGTGACCTTTTGGTGTCACGCCAAGCCTTTGGACCCTTTAGAACAGGGGTGTCAAACTCAAGGCCCAGGGGCTGGATTCGGCCCACGGAGTACTTAGATCTGACCCACAGGGCCACCCTGGAAACAGGGAAGAACCAGCCGGTGGTGCTTCTGCCAGAGAAAACAGGCTCCCAAGCTCCGTTTTCAGCTGCCTCGGCCTCCTGCAAACCTCTGCCAGTGAAAACAGAACTCAAGCTCCATTTTCCCTGGCAGAGGGTTGCAAGAGGCCACAGCAGCCGAAAATGGAGCTTGGGAGCCTTTTTTGCTGCCAGAGTGCTCGGTCACCCCAGGTGCCCCCGACAGCAGTGATGTTGAGCTGGCCATCCCCACTACGACCTCCCTCAGGTTAAACATAACCCTGATGCAGCCCTTAATGAAATTGTGTTTGACACCCCTGATTGAATGTAATGTAGTACAGTTTCTTATGAATTGTGTGTGTGTGTGTGTGTGTGTGTGTGTGTGTGTATGCATGAGAGAGAGAGAGAGGGAGGGAGGGAGAGAAGGAGAGGGAG